>CAMZMU010000114.1:26992110-27453565 GCA_947311845.1 Poa pratensis
TGAGTATAGTGTTTCAAATCTTCAAACCTTTTAAGATTTGTCATTTTTGTGTAGCCCAAATACAAAGTATTTCTAATTAAAATTTTGAACTTTTTAGAATACATCATTCAGAGTTATCCATGATTTTTTTTCATAGTTTTTCTGAACTTTGAAATATGATTTTAGTTTTTTTTTATACGGAGGGCGCACCGAAGCTCGGCAGCACAAATGGATTTCCAGGGTTTCATGCCTTCCATACCTGAATAAGATGAACTAGTCTCATGATGTTCCGGGACATGTCGTAAGGCAGATCGCTAACAATGCAGGTGCATCACGCTTAGACTCGACATCCGAATCATTGTTAGCTCTATACTGAGGTCGTTGGCACAATTCTACATTCATGCACGCACGCCCTCGAAGAGCGGCGTGTGCTTCAGTAACCGCAACATATGCACGGGTGCTTGAGGAATATGACCTCCCTATCGGGGCAACCACTATTTTCAGAGCTAAAGTAACTCTTCACAAAAGCAGCCTCGAAGCGCCCCTTTCCTTCCTTTTTATCGAAGAGTCTTTCCCTTTCACTACAACATCATACATGTAATTTTGTGTTCCCGAGATTTAGTGATCTCACTATTTTTTAAATAAATATTATATTTAAAAGTTTTTAAATCTGAAAAAAAGCATGCATGTTCTCAATCATATATCCTATTAACGTGCAAATTTTTCAATGCAAAAATACGTTGTGTTTTGAGCTACACAAAAATGATAAATGTACATATCTGAGTACGAATAATGTATAGTTCTAAATCTCCAGCTTTTGTCATTTTGTGTAGCCCATAATGCAAAAAAAAGTTCGCACTGTGATTTTACACCCTTAAGCTTATACTATAGTCGTTGACAACAGGTGGCATTTTTCAGATTTTTTTAAAACTTTTAAATATTTTTTTTGAATTATATAAATCGTGGGATCACTAGAGCTCGGGAGTCAAAATGGCTTTCCGAGCATACCAGTCGCTTTTATATGCCGAGCTACATTCCGATATGCTAATGAAAGAGTATAGACATCGTAAGGGCTGCCAGCAAAACGCTTGAAACAACTGTTTTTACAACAGAAGAGGAAAAATAAGTGAATTACTGCACTGTTAGGAAACCTGTTGTGTATGCCGGCTCTCAAGAGTGCGTTGTTTTAACTCTCAGGTATCATGTAGCCCTTTATTTTGAACATTCGAAAATTAACCAATGTGTCAAAACAAATCTGAAAAGAAAATGTTACTTATATATAGCCAATGATTTATCATACAAGTGTGCAAAATCTCAATCCGAAATACGCTAAACAAAAAGACAAAACTGTATATCTGGATGTGGGACAGTGCACCTCTGACTGAATCTCACGCAGATTTTGTGAGGGTTTATCTTTTTTTATGTAACCCATAATATAAAGACTTTTGTATTTAAATTTTTCACAATTGCAGTGAACAACGAGGATCTCCAACTCATTGCGATGCGCAACACGCATCTAAGACTGTCGGTTTCATCGCTTAAATGGCCAGTATTTGCCGTCGGTTTGCGATTTCCTTTACAATTTTTTGACACTTTGTAACGATCCTATCTAGTGGCAGCACACCAATTAGATAATTGATCCTCACTCTGGTCTTAGATACACATGATTCAAGAGGAATTCGAGATTCAGATAGGAGGAGGGAAAGAAGGAGCACGTAGAGGGAGGATAAAGCAACACAGCGCAATGATCTTCGATGCCGAATCCTACCAACTCCAGCTACTTTTACATGGCCGTTGGACCTCTCCACTGGACATAGCCAGGATGACTTCGACATGGGCTGCATCTTCTTGCTGGGCTTCCATGGAGTAGAAGATGGGCCAGATCCGACTTCAGTCGTGACACACTGGGTTCCTTCGCGAAGGTCGATCCGTGCATTCCGCGCGCTACTCTGCTGTCGCCACGTGTTGGCCTACCAACGAGACCAGACGAGAAGCAATTTGTCACGTCGTTTTCCTTCAATCACGCGACGTACATCACGCGTTTTTGTCACGGCCTGTGTTCAGTGGACGAGGCGAAATCAGCTTTCCCCGTCGGTCCGATCCGAGGTCTCCGCGCGTACGTCGCGCAAGCTGCCTGGTGTGGGTTGTGTACAATCGATCGATCGAAACAACAAAGCCTTCGTGAACGCTGCCTTGCACGTACATCGATCGTTATTTCCCAGGCCAGGCAAGTACATGTACATGGATCGTTTCTTCATGTACATCGAACGTTTGCTGGGATGGGAGGCAAGTACGGATGTATTACACACAAACAGAGCAAGGTGTACACGTTACGGAAAAAGCAATGTACAAGTTACACAAATGTAGGAAGTACAAATTAATAAAAATATGATGTACACATAGATACATGTTGTACAACTAGACATAGATTGTACAAATACAGTTTGTACAACTAACAGACACAGGTTGTATAACTAGACAGACACATGTTGTACAAACACAAAATTGTACAACTATACATATATAGGTTATATAGACAGATTGTACAACTATATAGACACATGTTGTACAACTAATAAACACATGTTGTACAGACACAGTTTGTACAACTTCGCAGACACAGCTTGTACAGATCACAGGTTGTACAACTATATAGACACGGTTGTACAACTACATAACCGGTTGTACAAATAAAAGTTCGTCGAAACCTATCAACATGAGATCTAGTTTTGAAGATCTCGACGCGAGGATCTCAAAAGTGAAAACGGTTCGCAATCGGATAAACGGTTCTCAAGATATTTCATTTTTAAAAAAAGAATCTCGAAATAAATGCGGTACAAACCTGGACGGGGGAGAAGAGAATTAAACCCACCAAAATTCTCTCATGCTGCCACTTGTCACACATGCAAGCACCCATGGAGGGCTGCGTGGAGGGAAAAGCTGCCACTTGGCGCGACCACAATGCGCGCATGTCCCCTTCGCAAAGGGAAGCCTTTTTTTTTAGTGATTTCGTTTAAATATTCTTTTAACTTTTTCAAAATAAAAGGGCTCCCGGTAACCAGAGTTCCAAATGGCCTTTTTTAGATCTCAAGACATGTACTACGAGACCGAAACACTTACCACACCAAGAGTCAATTTAGAGTTGAAGCGCGCCAGTAAGACGGAGCCGGTAGCTTTCCTAGGGTTTTCTCCTAGGAAAGGCGATTCCGGCGGCGATCTAGATCGCCGGAAGTTTTCCACCGTCTCCATCTCCCCACGTCCCTCTCCCCGGCTCATCGACTCGGGCTGATCAAGGGGCCAGCTTCGCCTGGCTGCCCGGCCTTGGAAGATTGGGTTCGTTGGCTAGGGTTTTGTGGGCGAGACGAGTTTCAGATAGCAATGGCTGAGACCTCGCGAGCGAGGGAAGGGAAGAAGAGGAAGGACCTGGACCTGGATGTGGAGGAACTGGATGATGTGAGCCTAGGGAAGGAGAGGATACGCGCGCTGGCCAGAGGCCAGTGGTTGGGTGCACCTCCAGCACCCCCTCTGTACGTTGATCCACAGGATGAGAAGAAGCAGGAAGGGCTGTAGCGACACTCAGGAAGAACAGTGCACGGTGATCAAGGAGGCGGGCTCCACGCAGGGGCGCCGCCGGCAACAATGAGTTGTGCTAGCTGGAACGGTCGGGGGTGGGCACTCCGGCGATTGTCAAAGAGCTTCGCGACTTCGCGAGGAAGTATGCCCCTACCGTACTGTGTTTGGTGGAGACCCAAGTGCACAAAGTACGGCTGAAGGTTTGAGTCGTACGCTAGGGTATGACAAAGCGTTTGCTGTCAATAGTTCAGGTGCAAAGGTGGAATTGTTATATTCTGGAAGAATGAAACAAGAGTTGAAATTTTACCGTATTCGCAGTACCATATCGATGCCATTATCACTGAGGATAATGCTGGCCGTGGAGGCTCACATGCGTGTACGGGGAAGCGCAAACTCACCTGCGTTTCAAAACGTTGGATATGCTGAAATTCATAAGTTGTCGTGCCCTCATCCATGGATGTGTATCGGCGACTTCAATGAGGTGTTACATCGATCGGAGCATGTTGGAGTGCAGGAGCGTTGTCAAGCGCAAATCGCTGGGTTCAGAGAGATGGTTGATGTATGTGGACTTCGTGACTTAGGTTACGAGGGAAGGAGCTGGACTTTCGAGAAGAAGGTAACGGGAGGCTCGTATTGTCGTGTGGGCTAGACGAGCCCTGGCCACGGGGATTGGTGCTCTAGGTTCCGTTGGCCACGGTTGAGAACCTGACGGTGACTTCGTCGGACCATGGTCCCATCCTTCTACGATGGGCAGCGAGAGCTGAGCCGAGATCGTGACGGAGTGCAGATAGAACATTCAGGTATGAATTAATGTGGGAAACGCATACTGACTTCTCTCGATGATGGTGCAGACTTGGCATCAAGAGGGTATTGCTGCGACACTCCCGTTGTTGCAGCAGAAGCTATCCAGGGTGGCGGGCCAGCTGCAGAGCTGGGGTTGCAGCACCTTCGGTCATGTGCAGCAAGAGCTGAAGCAGCTCGCGAAGGACCTTGAGAGGTTGCAGTCTAATCCAACAAGGACTGGACCTTCTCATGCAGAGATTAAGGTGGCAGATCGCATAGTAGAACTGAATCATCGTGAGGAAGTTATGCGGCAACAGTGATCCAGGGTCCAATGGCTCAAAGCAGGAGACAAGAATACAAAGTTTTTCCATATGATAGCTAGCCAGAGGAAGAAAAAGAACAAAATAATCGTTTGAAGAGACCGGATGGGTCGGTTGACGGAGGATGCTCATGAGATGGGCACGTTGACAACATGCTTCTACAAGGAGTTGTATTGTCTGAGGAACGAGTGATATGGAGGAGGTGTTGGGTACTGTTCCGACCAAGGTGACGCCAGCGATGAACGATGGTCTGTTGAGGCCTTTTGATGAGAAGGAAGTGAAGGAAGCCCTATTTCAGATGTTTCCGACAAAAGCGCCAGGACCAGACGGTTTTCCCGCACATTTTTTCCAGAGGCATTGGGATGTGTGCGGTGCAGAAGTGACCTCAGTGGTATTTAGGATTCTGAAAGGGGATGATGATCCCTCGGTAATCAATAATACTTTTATTGTGTTGATTCCCAAGGTAGCGACCCCGGAGGAGTTTGGGCAGTTCTGACCTATCAGTCGTGCAATGTGCTCTACAAGATAGCTTCTAAAGTGGTAGCAAACAGATTGAAGGTAGTTTTGCCTGAAGTGATATCGGAGGCGCAATCGGCTTTTGTTCCTGGTAGGATAATCACCGATAACATTATTTCAGCATACGAGGCTTGCACTTCATGAAGCGGAAAAGAGCTGAAAAATTGAGATGCTGCTCCTTGAAGTTGGACATGAAGAAAGCCTATGACCTGTGGAGTGGAGCTATCTGCGTGCCATTATGCTACGGTTGGGGTTTCATCGCTATGGGTGGAGATGGTCATGCAGTTAGTATCGACTATTTCTTTCTCACTTCTATTGAATGGTGGACACCTCGAGAGTTTCACACCATCGTGATGAATCCGCCAGGAGATCCTATCTCTCCTTATTTGTTTGTGATAGCACAGAGGGCCTGTCCGTGCCTGTTAAAATCAAGAATTGAGTCATCAAGCTTCAGTGGGATAAAGGTGGCACCATCAGCCCCGATGGTTAGCCATTTACTCTTCGCAGATGACAGCCTGCTGTTTTTCAAGGCAAATAGGGAGTGTGCACAGGAAGTAAATGACATACTTAAGTTGTATTGCAGAGCTTCAGGTCAGCAAGTGAATATGGACAAATCTTCGATTCATTTTGCGAAAGGTTGCCGGGAGAGTGTAAGGCAAGAAATTATGAACGTCTTGGACGTCCACAATACCTCTTTGAGTGAGAAATACTTGGGGATGCCGTCAGATGTCGGAGTCTCAATTAATGGTGCCTTAAAGTATTTAAAGGACCGTGTGTGGAAGAGGGTTCAAGGATGGCTAGAGATGTTGTTGTCCGCGGCGGGAAAAGAAGTTCTTATTAAAGCCGTGGCACAGGCGATACCCACATATTCCATGGCTTGTTTCAAGCTTCCGCGAGGGCTATGTCATCATATAAATAGGCTCCTTCGAAATTTTTGGTGGGGAAGCAAGGAAGGGAAGCGCCGAACTTGTTGGGTGGCGTGGGATGATATGAGGAAACCGAAGCATCTCGGAGGGCTAGGCTTTCGGGATATCGAGCTATTCAACCTAGCTCTTCTTGCTAAGCAAGCATGGAGGATTATACAGGAATTGACATCGTTGAGTGCACGCATCCTAAAGGATGTGTACTACCCGGACGATGAGTTCCTGGAAGCTGAACTAGGTACGTCTCCCTCCAAGATCTGGCGAGCAATTATTAACGGACGAGAGGTACTACAGCAGGGCCTAATTAGGTGAATTGTCACTGTCGGCCCAGTGGAAACCACGGTACCACGGGCCGGCCTGCCACAGCCCTCAACACTCTACTGAGCTATTCTGCTAAGGACCAGGCGTTTCAGCCTGATGAGCCTCTCGAGGAATCTTCCCCTCGGGAGGACCTCCCCTGTCTGGAAAACCACCAAGTCCTGGCACACGTCTGCGCCTCCCTCACGAGGCCTCCCTCGCGGGGCGTCAAGTACTCAAGAACCTCGACGAGGTGTCCCAGCCCTCACGGGGTTCCTTCGAGAGAAAGCAAGCTCTGCACCCGCTGCAGAGCGCACATGGCCTCTGCGCCCGACGCAGAGTGACGCCGCACGTCTGCGCGTGATGACGACGACGCCGCAGTTTCCTCTTTGGTGATTAAAGGCGGTCAACAAAGCGGCACAAGAAAAGCGGACTACAAGGATTGCCGTTTCGGTGATAAGGGGACCGTTGGCCACTACGCTCCAAGCCTACGTCACCGTGGGGCACCCCACGGACCTCTGCAGCGCCAGCCCATCGTCCTGGATGGACGGTAGCTTTTTCTGCCAAGGGGACGCTGCCCTCTGACATGGACCGTGTCCATGGACAGCCCCGTCGCCGTGCACTGTGCTCCACCTCCATCGCCATGTGGTAGCCCTTCCCGCCTTGTGAATTCGGGGAAGAGGTCTGAGGCAGGTATAAAGGAGGCAGTGTACGACCGAAGTGGGGGATGGATTCATTCTGCACTCAGTCGACTAGGTTGCAAGGAAGAAGAGTGAGTCTTCTTCCACCATAGCTCTCCATAGCTACGCTTTGCCACCGGCAAGCTCTCTGTACTGTGACCTCTCCAAGCAGTGCAATACAACAAAGCAGGAAGTAGGGTCTTTACACCTCGCGGTGGGCCTGAACCTGGGTACGTGCTGGTGTTCTTCTCTCTGCCGTGATGTTCCTCACCAAGCTCGACGAGCACCGTCGCCGAGGTAGTTGAGGATTGTTTGACTGCGTGTTCAGCCCCTCTCCGATTCCTGGCATCTGTGAGACATACCCCAAGTTCCTGGGAACCAGTCTCCGACATTTGGCGCGCCAGGTAGGGGGCTGAGGCGCGTCTTCAACCTCTCCACGCCATGGCCGAAACGCGAGCCGAGCGTCTCGCACGACGGACGTCCAGTAGAGCCACCACCGAGCCCGTCGACAACCGCAACCCGCGTGGCCGCCCACGCGCCGACCGAGCTCCGGAGCACAGCACCGAGCCCCACGTCGAGCACCCCGAAGACCAGGGTGGCAGCGGCGGCAACAACGACAACGACGGCGAGGGGGCTTCCTCCCAGCACCCGTCCAGGAACCGAGCGCCCGCGTGGCCGCCCACGCGCCAACCGAGCTCCGGAGCACAGCACCGAGCCCCACGTCGAGCACCGAAGACCAGGGTGGCAGCGGCGGCAACAACGACAACGATGGCGAGGGGGCTTCCTCCCAGCACCCGTCCAGGAACCCGAGCGCTTCAACGCAGAGCCGGGTGGCGCCCAGCCCAGCTGCTGCGCTGCTCATGGTGCAGGAGCTGCTAGCAGCCTGCTACGCTACCGCCCCACGCAGGCGGGCCACGATGGTTGGCTCAACCGCATCGAGGAGCTCGTCAACCCCGCTGGCGTACCTCCTCCAGCGCCAGCAGCCTCTCGCTCGCTGGTACACCACTCCGGATGCGGAGGGAACGTAGCGCATGGCGCTCCTCCTCCCCCCTCCCTCCGCA
This sequence comes from Poa pratensis, assembly GCA_947311845.1. Taxonomy (NCBI): domain Eukaryota; kingdom Viridiplantae; phylum Streptophyta; class Magnoliopsida; order Poales; family Poaceae; genus Poa; species Poa pratensis. The sequence continues at coordinate 27,000,243 of CAMZMU010000114.1, forward strand.
CCACCTCCTCCAACTGGACACCATCGGGGACTCACCGTGCCGCATCGCACGCGTCCTCGCCACACGACTGCCAGATCGTGCAGCGAACACCTCCGGATGCGCGCGTGGAAATCGAGCGCCAGCGGGACCGCAAACACCGCGTCGTCCAGGAGATTGCAGCCGCAGGCCGCCAGAACCGCAACGCGCTCGCCGGCAGCATTGTGACATACGCCACAGGCTGCCCCGCCTTCACGCGCAACTTGTGCCGCGTCGTCTGGCCGGTCAAGTTCAAGCCAGACCTCCCTCCGCGCTACGACGGCAGGAACAATCCTCTGGAGTTTCTGCAGCTCTATACCATCTCCATCCAAGCCACGGGAGGCGACGACAAGGTGATGGCCAACTGGCTCTCCATGGCCCTCAAGGATTCAGCACTCTCATGGCTCCTGAACCTCCCCGAGAACACCATCGACACATGGGAGGACCTCTGCAAATGCTTCGTGGCAAACTTCAAGGGCACGTACGAGTGCGCCCTCACCTACAATGATCTCCGCGCGGTGCGCTAGAGGCCAGACGAGACCCTCCGCAGGTACATCCAGCGCTTCAGCCAGGTCCACAACAAGATCCCGAACATCCCGGACTCGCACGTCATCTCTGCCTTCAGAGAGGGCGTCACAAACCGCAGGATGCTCGAGAAGCTCGGCATCCACGATACCCTCACCTCGGTGGTGAAACTCTTCGACTTGGCGGACAAGTGCGCCAAGGCTGAAGAGGGTCTCCTCTTCGTCAAGCAGGAAGCGGAAGAGGAGCCTCACGAAGGGTCGAAGGCCAAGAGGAAGCCTGTCGAGAAGCGCAAGACCACCGCTGTCCTCGCGGCAGAGCCTGACGCAAAGCAGCCGCGTGAGACCTCTCCGGCAGCGGACGAGAAGAAGGCAGATAATCGCCCATTCTGCATCTACCACAACAGGCACAACCACGCGACTGAGGACTGCTGGGAGCTCAAGCAGCTCAGCAAGCACCGCGAGAAGAACCAAGGCCGCGGCGGCCGCGGTGGAGGCCATGGCGGCCGCGGGGCGGGCGCCACAACAACTACCAGCAGAGAGCTCAAGCGAACCCCACCGGGTAAAACAACAATCTCCCGGACGAGAGCCCTGGGGCTACCAGGCCCCTCAGGGGGCAATAGCATGCATCCTCGGCGGGTCTCAGGCGCCCAAGTCCAACAACCACTTCAAGCGGTTCTCTCGCGAGGTCAACGCTGCGCTTCCAGGGATTGAGGTATCCCAACCCCTCAAGTGGTCGCAATATACCATCGCTTTTGACTCCAGCGACCACCCAAGGTCCACCAAGACTGTCGGCACCATCCTCTGGTGTGCACTCCCACCATCAACAACATCGCAGTCGCCAAGACGCTCATAGATGGAGGTGCGGCTTGAATGTCATCTCCGTCGAGACCTTCGAACAGCTTCAAGTGCCATATGAGTGGCTGATGCCCTCCAGGCCCTTCTCGGGGGTGACAGACGGCTCCACACCCCCCGTGGGTCAAGTGAGGCTTCCAGTCACCTTCGGCACGCAAAAGAACTACCGCACCGAGCTCAACGACTTCGACGTCGCGTACATCGGCCTGCCCTACAACGCCATCCTCGGCTACCCCGCCCTCGTGAAGTTTATGGCTGTCACTCACCACGCATACAACATCGTCAAGCTCCAGGCAGCGGTGGCACCATCGCCATCCATGGTCAAGTACAGGACGCAATGCGCTCTGTCGAGACGCCTACAAGGCCGTTGCAGTGGCATTCCCTGCCGATGAAGACGATGAGGGGTCCCTCGAGAGGCCGCGAAGAAGAAGCAGCTGTTTTCACAGGAACAGGCAGCTACGAAGAAGGTGTCGCTGGATGCCAGCGGCTCGGGGGCTAGCGTCACCATAGGCGCTGGCTTGCCTCCCAAATAGGAAAGCGCGCTCGTCGCCTTCCTCAGGGCAAACTCTGACATGTTCGCATGGACACCGTCAGAGATGTCCGGAGTACCGAGGGAGGTGATCGAGCACCACTTAGCCGTATGTCCAAACGCACGTCCCGTGAAGCAGAAAGCACAGCGCCAGGCGCCAGAGAAGCAAAAGTTCATCGTCAAGGAAGTAGAGAAGTTAAAAGAAGCTCACATAATTCGAGAAGTTGCACACCCACTTGGCTCTCCAACACGGTGGTCGTCCCCAAGCACACCGGTGGAGGCCGGCTCTGCATCGACTACACCGACCTCAACAAGGCCTGCCCCAAGGACCCATACCCCTTCCAAGAATAGACCAGATCGTGGACTCAACCGCCGGCTGCGACCTCCTCTTTTTCTGGATGCGTTATCAGCTACCACCAGATCAAGATGGCGAAGGAGGATGAGGAGAAGACAGCATTTCTCACCCCTTGAAACACCCCGAAAATTCAGATCGAGTTTTAAATTATTTTTGGACGCCGGAAAACTTTTTCTAGTTTTCATAAGGGTTTCCTAAAATCTTTCGAGGAGGTTTGGCATAGAGTTTGCTCTCTCTTGGAATTCCGGAGGACTCCCTACCCATCTCTAGAAGACCCGCCCAAAAATATTTCATACTCCAATTCAATATTTCCGATTTCGGAGGTAAACTATTAAATGTCGGGCTCCGATCCCAAATTTATTCAGTCAACTTAGGAGTCGCGGAAAATTCTCATAATTTAGGAGATGCATATTTTTGTATCTTCTACACTTCTTCTGTTGGACCCAAACCCATTCGAGCAAGTTTTGACCTACTTCCTTTGTAAGCTGAATACCGATGCCGGTACGCGGCTTAGCGGATTTTTGCAAAACCCCATTTCTAGATAGCCAATTGAGCTCAAATTCCATAGACACTCTCCTAGTACCAAGTAAACTCAGTGGTAATTTTGGGTTTTTTCTGAGTTGAGCAAGGCCTCTATCTTTTTATCGAACACCTTGTGTGCCTTTGAGTTTCGAAAAAACTTTGTGTTACCAAGTGTGGAGTTTTTGTGTGTGACCTATGTAGTAGCGTAGGCCTTGTTCTTAGAAACCCATAGTTACCTTAGTCCTTGCGTTTGATGCTCCGAGTCACCGGGAACGCAAGATGCCGCCCGCGTCGCGCTCTGGACGTCGCGTACGCCCGCTTTGGCGTGACCTAAACCTCGCTTAGCCCTAAACCTCTGCCTAATCTCCGGCTGCAGTGTAACCTCGTGCTCTACTGCTGATCCAGCTCCTCCTCTTATCCTCTCCACCGACGATACAGTGCCATGGAGGATAAAGAGCTTCCCGTATTTCCTCTCCCTGCCTATATGAAGATAGCCCGAGCCTAGCTGCACCACACTCTCCTCCCCCCAGCTTCGGATCGTCCAAAAATTCCCCAGTACCCGAAGCCCCAATCCCAGTCCGCCATGGCCGTGCCCACCGAGCTCGTGTGCGTCGCGTCCGTAGCCTCGCTGCCGCTCTAGAGCTCCTGGCCGAGCACGGCGTAGCCCCTGGGCCTCGCTACGCTCGTCGACGAGCTCATCCGCACGGATGGACGGCGTCGGTGATGACCACCCATGAGCTGCCGCCATGGCCGAAGCTCGAGGAGCAGAGCAGCGCCGCACCCGTGGCTCCCCTTCCAGCCCGAGGCCGTCCCTGGGCGCGGTGGAGCTCTGCGGTTCCTTCCCCGACGACGTACAGCGTCCAGGCGGTGCGGAGCATCGCCGGCAAACTCCGCCCGTGCGGCCTCCATTGCCGAGGCCGGCCGAGCTCGCGCCGACGCCGCGGTGGCCCTCCCCCTTCCGCCCGAGCTCTTCCCTGGGCACGGTGGACCGCGACAAGCCCTCCCCCGCCATCTCCAGCCACCTCAGCCCCTCCTAGCGGCCGCAGCGACGAGCTCCCCGAGCCACCGTGCTCTCCTACACGAAGAAGATGTACAAGGCGTACAGGAGGTCAACGCCGATCGATCGATCGAGTTTTTTTCCCCAGGCGGCAGCCCAGCCCAGCTGGCCAGCAGCTCAGCGGGCCGTTTCGGCCCAGCACGGCCCAGCCGCGCGGCAATAGCGGCCCGAACGTTTTTTTTTCGAGCAGTCTATTTTTTTTCTGGTGAGCAACTTCGGAGGCGCGTATCTCCTAAACCGTAGCTCTGTTTTAGTCGATTCAAATTCCTAAATTTGTATCTCGATGAGATCGAGCCAGTGGGACTAGTTTTGTTATCTTTGGAGCTATTTAGTTTCGTGGCCCTTATTTAATACACCGTTTGTCGTTTCGTGGTTTAGGCGTTCTTGGGGATTCCGACCCGCGGCGAGTCTGAAACTTTCCCAACCGTTTGGAATCCTTCTCCGGAGGCAAGCTAACCCCTTGCTATGAGCAGTCCCGCAATGTTGTTTGTTATTTGCTTATTGCCCTGCCGAGTGTTTATATCTGTCTGCGTTCGGTATATATTATGTCGGTCTGTTATTGTTGTGTTCAATATGTTACTTGGAAATATTGCTCCTGCCATGTTTCATTCATCATCCATGTCTGCATTAGAATGACGTGTGAACTATTTGTGCGCCCCGCACTTGCGTGGCTTTGTCGAACCCTCTAACTAAACAACTATAAAACATGCGTTCCTATGATGTTTGCTTCTTCTCCTTCGCCGAGGTGAGGAGCGGACGAATGTCGTCTTATGATCCTCGGAGTTGGGGGCATTTGCCAAAAGAGTTATTTGCTTCATCTCCCTCCGTAAAACGTGGTTGGCGTAAGCCCACCTGGACTGCGACGCTTGGGACATTTGCTTTCCATTTGGTTCTTTTTGCCAAGATTGCTGACACCACGTCGGGTTAATCCTTGAGTAGAATGGATGCTTTCTTTCTTATGAGTGCTTTTCGGTTCATTTTGGAGACTACATGCCCTACCAACTTTGGTAGTTGATCTGTGATGGCGCTGGTCGGAGGTATCTCTGCCACAGTCACCCGGTCGACGCCAATAAACTGTGCTAACTTTTGTAGTTGATCTGCGAAGGCGCTGGTCGGCGGTTCGCCGCCGTAGTCTTCCGGTTGACGTTTCTTTTCCTTGTCGAACGAGAAGGCGCTGGTCGGCGGGTTCGCCGCCGTAGTCTTCTGGTTGACGTTTCTTTTCCTTGTCGAACGAGAAGGCGCTGGTCGGCGGGTTCGCCGCCGTAGTCTTCCGGTTGACGTTTCTTTTCCTTGTCAAACGAGAAGGCGTTGGTCGGCGGGTTCGCCGCCGTAGTCTTCCGGTTGACGTTTCTTTTTCCTTGTCAAACGAGAAGGCGCTGGTCGGCGGAATCGCCGCCGTAGTCATCCGTTGACGCCATTTTTATTTTGCTAAGTTTGGACATGGATACTACTATTGCTTGAAGTATTATGTTGCTAATGTCTTGATGTTTGATGACATATATTATTATGATATTGTGATTGTTGTGTTGGACTAATCCTCTGTTGTTTGGACTTGTTATGTTGAAACTTGATTAAATGAAACACCCCTCCAAACATCGATAGGGTCAGTCCATAGTGCCACTAATCTGAACATCGAAAGCACTACCACTGTCGCTCATATGGGCGGGCCTTGACCTACGTATCCTATTGAGCCTCCTTTGATGCTGCCATTTTGACAAGACTAGTCGGTTACCTTCGTGGTCGGGGCTAGTCTTGCGAAGGTTCCGGAGCTAGGCATCGCTCATGGGTTGGGGACGTGCCGGATTCACTTCGTCATAAGACATAGAGTTATGTCGATAGCTATAGAGGGAGTGTCTTGGTAGCGTGAACGGTCATGTACGTGTATCAGGTCGTCTTAAGGAAGAGTTCCTAAAGTACCGGCTATATGGTGCACCTAGATGGGTGGAAACTGCAACCTCTCGAGAGTGTCAAATCTGGATGTCTAGCCTCGTTCCAAGGTTATGGAACAACAGTTCAGTGTCGGTCACACTATTGTCTTTGTCGAGTCAGGAGGTTAAACATAAGTTCGGTTTGAAAGAAAGTTGAACAACCTGATTTCACTAAATGAACAATAAGATGATGCAGGGAATGTTACTTGAGCTATGGATGGTTACTGGGTTTAGGGTGACGGTGTGATCGTTGGAAGCCTAGAGTTAGGCCTGAGCCAACATCACTCGTGCATGCCCAAGTGAAAGTATGAGGCCAGTGGGCTTAGCAGTTGACAGATGTTGCAAGGCCGTTGGGCCTAGTTGTGAAGACAGGTATTGATATATTATTTGGTACCAAATGGTACCCCCGTTTACTCGTCACAGGTAAGCCTTTGTATGATTGCTGGTACACGATCCAACCCCACCTAGCTTGACTCTGTACTGCTGATACCCCCGTTGTCTGCTTACGACATGTTTGGTTGTCAATGCCATGCTAATTTTATGTCATGCATCTAGATTACACCTTGCCATGTTGTAGGAGTTTATTTCCAATGTATATCTTGTTGCATGATTGTTGGATTGTTTGTAGTGAGTGGCGATTCTTGCTGAGTGCATACAAATGTACTCACGGTCCTTGTGATTGTGGCCAGATATTGGCGAGGATTCATCTTCTGCCATAGCAAGGACGTGGAGCAAGAGCGTGCTAGGATCAGTAGTCCAGCCAGATACCTGTGGAGTGGAGCCGCTCCAAGCCGTTGCCTCAATTATGTCTTCCGCTGCCAGTTAAAACTCTGAGTTGGGCCATGCTTGGCTTGATATTTTGTAATGCCTCGATGGCCTTGTAAACCCTTTGTAGCACTTAGTGCCTGATTGTGTAATGATTTCCGCTATGTTGCATTGTCGTAACGTGCGGCCAGATATCTTGGGCTGGCGCACGGGGCGACCGCCCTTCTGACAAGCTGTGCTAGAAGGGGGTGCCACAGAGCATGGTATCAGAGCACCAGGCTGGCTGTAGACTACCCTAGCATGGAAAGCCCAGCCTTACTTTTGCCCGACAAGGAGCCCGATGGATTTGACCCATCTCCGCCTAACCGGCATGGCTATTGTTGGTCAACAGTATGGTGCAGTAGGACTTGTCCCAATCCCCGAGTGAGGCTCGCCGGTTTCTTCCATGAGAAGGAATCGACACTACCCATTAGTATGAGACCCAAGTCCTTGGCTGCCTATAAAATCCCACCCTCGCTTGCTATCCTTTGCAACCCAACTCTCTTGAAGCAGATCCCGCTCAGGAATCTTGCGCTCTCCTCTCTCCCAAGTACCTTAGCTTGAGGCTGTAGATGGAACCTACCCTTGTTTTCGAGACCACCGCTGAGTTTCGCCCCGGTTTTCCACCTCTGCTGTGGGAAGTTGCTCGCGATGTCGTCGTATCGGCATCTTGGATAGGAGACGGGGTCCTGCTAGCCGAGGGTGAACGTAGGGCAAGAAGGTGGACGTCGTCAAGGTCGGGATTGTACACGGCGGTTTACCCAGCTTCAGGCACCACGGCGGTGGCGGTGCCCTACGTGCTGCTATAACTCACTATAAGGCAATATCGCCGTGAACAGGTTACAATGAGTTGGTGTATGAGAATAGTGCCCTAAAGGCGTCCCGAGGTCCAGCTTATATAGGCGGCTGGACCTAGGGTTACAAGGTGAATACGTATCCAGCAAGTATACGGAGTCCTAAACCTAGCCGGCAAGTATGCCGCCTTCCGTCTTGGTCTTGGTGGCTTCATGGGCTTCAGTCTTGGGCCTCCTCCTTGCCGGCATCCGCCTTCCTTGGTCGTCAGCTATCTGGGCCGCCCGGTAGGCAAAGCCTTCACCACCACTGCGGGCCACCCTGGACTAGCCGGATTGATCCATGCTGGTGATACCCCTAGTAGGTATATCCCCAACATTAGCCCCTGGGAGGGTTCGAGTTCTTCAGGCGCCGTCTTCTTTGTCGGCAACGTCCGCCTTGTCTTGTAAGCGTCTGAAGAGCTTGAAGCATTCCATAGTTGAAAGTAAGCGGCGGTCCGCCTAAAGTAGTCGGACAACTTGCCGCCATCATGGGAAAGACGGCCTGACCATTGTCAGGAATCTTCCTGGCACCAGTCTTGTCAATTGACTGGCCGTCAAATGTTGACGGATGACGCCATGCAGTCCACGACAGTTTGGACTTGGGCATGCGTCATGATGGTTTCTCCACTACGCACAGAAATCGGAGCGAGGCCGCAGACGCCGTTGCCACGACGTGCAAATCGTGGGCACGTGGCGGAAATCTCGCGTCCCCCTAATTAGGCACGGATCTTGGCGCGTGGGGATAAATACCCCAAAGGGCACATCGATGCACTTCTTCCTCATTCGCACACCCACCGTGGCCTCCTCACCTTCCCGAGCTCAACTCCTCCTCGAACTCAACTCCGGCGAGCACGAGCAGCGCCTCTCCCCAAATGGCGAGCACTCAGCAGGATGCGGCGGCGACGGCGGCACTGGCTGCGGCTTCACGACCCCCGCCGGATCTGGATCTATCCCAGCGGCGGCGGCCCGCAGGTGCATCGATTACCTCCCCGCGGCCACCGTGGCCACGGGCGGGGTTTCTACTTCTTCCCCAGCTCCGCGACGCCTGCGACCGCCGCTCCAACTTTCCCCTCCCATCCCTCGCGGCTACCAGCTCAGAGGCCGCGGCGGAATCTGCCGCCGACGAGGATGACGACGTCGAGGAAGAGGAAGAGGCTGGAGACCTGGGTTCCAGGTACTGGCTGCCGTCAGTTATGACGTCAGCATATCTGAAGGAACTGGAGGAAGGCGGATACATTCCGCCAAAGACGGAATGCTCCTGGAGGGTTCCAGGCGACGAGGCGGTGCCTGACCCCCAAGACGGCGAGCGTGTCATGTTGGCTTCGCATAGCCTTCGCGGTATGTCTCTGCCGCTTTCCGCCTTCTTCTTGGCGGTGCTTAGTTTTTATGGGCTGCAGCCACACAACATAGCGCCCAACAGTATTCTAGTGCTAGCCGGCTTCCAGGCTTTGTGCGAAGGGTACTTAGGCATAGCTGCGTCCATAGAGCTGTTTAAGTACTGCTTCCTGTGCCGCCGGCAAACCATACCAGGCGGCCACCTAGCAACCTGCGGTAGTGTTACGTTCAACTGCCGCCAACCCGACTGGTACCCAAAAATACCATACATCGAGTCGGTGAAGCACTGGACCAGCACTTTCTTTTACTGCAAGGACATCCCGACACCTGGCAGCACGCAAGGGATGCCAGCCTTCGTCAACGGTCCGCCAACCCACAAGGCTTGCTGGACAGCAAAAGTGCCGCTCAGCAGCTTGCCGGAAGAACTTCGAGTTGCCGTTAGGCGGATCGAGTTCTTGACGAAGACGATGTTGGCTCCACGACTTGACGGAGTTGACACCGTCATTGCTGGGTGTCGAGGAAGATTATGCCTCTCCGCCATCGCCCACTGAAGATGTGCGAGTACAAGGCGGACGACGCCGGCAACAGCACCCTTGATCAGGATGCCTTGGAGTACCGGCTTAGAGAGCTTATCAAGCCTCTGTCGGTGAAGGCGGCTGAAGGCGTCGCCATGTTCACTCATAACAACCCAGCCCCAGCGGTAAGTGAAAGCTACTTTGTTATTTCACTAACATCCTTGCCCACTAGGTACTGAATTAATATTGTCTTGCTTCCTTTTCAGCTACAAACCTTGGGAGAGGACGAGCTGGCCCCAAACTGGTATGATACAGGTGCCAGCAAGTCGAAGAAGCGCAAGCTGAGCTCCTCCACCAAGGATTTGGAGAAGAGGAAGAAGGCGGCCACCTCTGCCGACGCAGAGGATGAGACCGTGGGGAACGTTCCCTTGAACGGTTAGCAAACTTTGGCTTCCCTGACTTGGATATTTTAATATGTTTGTGCTGACAAACTTGCATGTTTCTGCTTACAGAGGCAAGCCTACCATGCCCAAACTCCGCTCCAACTTGAAGATTGCTGCCGGCAGGGGCAAGCCACCACGTTCTTCTCCAGCTGCTGCGCCGACAACGCCCACAGTTGGCGTTCCCGTGGTTGTGTGCCAGGGAACGTACACAGCTGCCGGTACCGCAGAGGCGGCTACAGAGAAGATGGCGGGCAAGAAATCAGTTGCCGGCATAACTTTTTCCAAGACGGCTGAAGCTTCGGCTAGTGATGCCGCTCGATTTATCGCCATGAAGCAGGAGATGGATGACCAGATGGCGGCCGAACAAGGCGGATCGTCCACTCATCCTGGCTCCCAACCTGGCAAAGGGTTGCAAGACCCCCGGCAAACACTGAAGACCATGCGTGACGGTACCCGCAACTGGTACGCACACATGGACGAACTCCACGACACCCTGCACGGACAACTTGAGGTAAAATAGCCTATGGTCCCAGCCCCCGAGCACTTTGGCGGCTGAAAAATTTAGCCGGCAAAGTGGTCTCGTTGACTAAATAGCGCTAACCATAATGTTGCTTTCGTGCATGCAGGCCGTTCTTGCTTCCAATCTTGAGCTATTTCGTGCTCAAGAGATGAAGAAGAAGGAATGCGAGGAACTGCAGCAGGACGTGGAGTTGAAGAACGCCCAAATTGCGAGTTTGGAAGAAGCTCGCAAGAAGGATGAAGGTGACAAAGCTTTCTTTGCCTTCTTTTCGTCCGACTTCTTTTCCTTTTCCGACAAGTATTTTAGTCGTCTTTTCTTTTTATTTGTAGAATTATTAAACACTGCGCAAGATATTCTCAAGAACTCCACTGACATGCAAGCTTTGATGAACGAAGCTGCAGATCTTGCCGGGCTGGTGACCAAGCTGAAGGCGGATCACGCCAAGGAGCTGGATGATCGTGCGTTGGCTCATGCTGCCGAAGTTAGCAAGTTGACTGGACAACTTGAGGCCATGAGCAACAACCTTGACCAGGTGAACAAGAACGCCAAGGAGCAGCAGGACCAACTGTCAAAGGCGGTCCAGCTAGCCCAAGAAACGCTTGAGAACCATCTGGATGAGGTCAACGCCATCCACGACCATGTCTTGGGTATGCCTCCAGTCCTTCATTTTTGTCACCTTGCTTTCTTGATACTTGAAGCTGCAGTGTGTAACTTTGTGTTTGTGCAGTGCCGGCTAGCTTGGGAGATGACCTGGCCACAACGCCGCGCCTTGCTCGGATCTTGAAAATTGGCGAAATCGTCAACCAGATTGTCGGCGCCGGCAAATCATTTGCCGCCAAGTTCTACCCTGGGGAAGACGGCGATCCCGTCATCTTCGATGCTCTGCCGGAGTTGCTGGAGAAGGCGACAGCTGAACACGACAACACACTACGCTCAGCAGCACGAGGCGGTGCCAAGTTGGCATTGGCGATGACGGCGGCGTGGTACCCGGAGGCTGATATTCATCAAGTCACCGAGTACTTCCCCACCGAAGACGAAAACAGCCAAGCCATCGTGATGCAGGACGTGCTGCGGTCTGTTCGCGGCTATGCGACCCGGGTTGCCAACATGGTTGACATCCGCAAGTTCTACAAGGAACACCCGGACCCGCATGTTGCCGTTGCTGATCCCTCCTTGGCAGATCCTGAAGCTTCCCGCGGCGAAGAAGGCGAAGCCGGAACCGACAAGCGCAGCCCCAAGGATGGCGGAGCCAGCCCCAAGAATGCCGGCGTTAGCCCCCAGGATCTCTCCACCAGCTCTACGAAGGCGGCAATCCCTTAGACTTCCTCCTGCAAAGGCAGCACAAAACACTGCGTTAATCTGTTAACGCAAAACTTTATTTTGGGTTGTAAATATTTATGGGCCAACTTTTATGCTACACTTGGCGGTAGGCTTACTTAAGTGGCCCGCCTTAATATGTATCTCGCCTGCATGTTTAGCTTTTTCATATGTTGGCGGAACCTCATCTTAGTTACTTTAGCTGAGCCAACCAGGTGCAATACCAACTAATTTAGACTCAGAGACCAAAGCCAGCATGTTGGTGCCAACGACATACTACTAGGCGACCCACATACAAACAGACAGATAAGCATATTAGGCGGTGCAAAGATTGTTTGCGTTTTTAGCCGGCAGACGGCAAATGTCAAAAAAGTTTGGACCTTAGCACGGAGCAAAACTTATTTTATTTGGTAACTTTTATGACAACAGATATATGATTGCGAGAAAAGACAAAAGATGGCATGATCCCAAAACTGAATGAGCAAACCACAGACTTTTATTTCATAATCATATAGTACTTATTACAATGTGGAAATTGCTAAGTGTAAAAAGGACGTAGCTGCTCAATGTTCCAGGGTCGCTTGGTTTCTTCGTACTTGTCGTCAACCTTCCTTTTGCGCTTGCGACCTCGCTTCTTCTTGTATCCGTCACGTGCATCGACCAAGTAATAAGAACCATTGAGCAACACCTTACTGACCACAAAAGGTCCTTCCCAAGGCGGGGATAACTTATGCAAGCCCTTTCTATCTTGGATTAGGCGGAGAACCAGGTCACCCACTCTAAAACTTCTTTGCCTCACCCTTCTGCTGTGATAACGCCTCAAACTTTGCTGATAGATGGCGGATCGCGCAAGGGCAACATCTCGTTCTTCATCAAGTAGGTCAAGGCCATCCTGTCTTGCATCTTCTGCGTCCTCCTGGACGTAGGCTTGGATTCTGGGAGAATCGTACATCATGTCGGTTGGCAACACTGCTTCTGCGCCATAGACTAAGAAGAAAGGAGTAAACTTGGTTGATCTGTTTGGAGTTGTGCGTAAACTCCAAAGGACAGACTGCAATTCATCCACCCAAGCCCCAGCCGCTCTGTGCAATGGTACTTCGAGACGTGGTTTGATTCCTTGTAGGACTAAACCATTTGTACGCTCTACTTGACCGTTTGCTTGCGGATGCGCGACGGAGGCTAGATCTAGGCGGATACCATGCTTATAACAGTATTCCTCGACTTCGCCTTGCGACAAGTTAGTGCCATTGTCGGTGATAATGCTATGAGGCACCCCGAACCGAGAGATTATTCCCCACAGAAAGTTTGCGGCTGTGGCGCCGTCTAGCTTTTTGATAGGCTTAGCTTCAACCCATTTGGTAAACTTGTCTACAGCCACAAGTAAATGTGTGTAGCCACCAGGCGCCGTTTTAAACGGACCAACCATGTCCAAGCCCCAGACTGCGAAAGGCCACGTGATGGGTATTGTTTTAAGCTCTTGAGCCGGCATATGTGATTGTCTGGCATAAAGTTGGCAGCCCCTGCACCTTTTAACAATGTCTTCTGCATCTTGCTTGGCTGTCAACCAATAGAAACCTTGTCGGAAGGCTTTTGAAACAAGGGCGCGTGAAGAAGCATGATGTCCACATACGCCGGCATGTATCTCATCCAACAATTCTCTGCCTTCTTCGGGCGAAATGCAGCGTTGGTAAACACCAGTGGTGCTACGCTTGTACAATTCACCTTTGATTATTGTAAATGCCTTGGCTCTTCTTATTATTTGCCTTTTCAAAACCTCATCATCCGGTAACTCCTGATTGATCAGGAAGTCCAAATATGGCGTCGTCCAATCCGGCTTTACCAAGTAGACGGCATAGCTAGCACTATCAACTGGTTCTGCCGACTCTGGGTCAAGGAGGTCTGCTCCTTTAATTGACGGCTTGTGTAGGTGTTCCAGGAAAACATCTTTTGGTACCTTTTTGCGTTCAGACCCCATTCTGGCAAGTGTATCTGCCGCCTCATTTTGAGTTCTTGGGATATGGCGGACCTCGTAGCCTAGAAAACACTTGGCGAATTCGTCAACGGTAGCTCGATATGCCGCCATTGTTTCGCTCTTTGTGTCCCAAGTACCACGTATCTGTTGCGCCACCAAATCTGAATCTCCGTAGCAGAGGACACGTTGGACGCCAAGTTCCTTGGCAATGTGTAAACCATGAAGGAGAGCTTCGTACTCAGCAACATTATTAGTTGCCTTGAAGTGTATTTGTAACACATAACTAAGCTTGTCTCCTTGAGGGTTTCTTAAAACAATGCCAGCCCCCGAGCCCTGGAGCATTTTTGATCCATCAAAGTGCATGATCCAGTATGCATCTTCAGGGAGAGGTACTTCGTCCATGGCCTCCGTCCAATCAGCTACGAAATCTGCTAAGGCTTGAGACTTAATGGCCGTTCTGGGCTTATACGAGATGTCGAAGGCGGCAAGTTCAATGCCCCATTTGGCAACGCGGCCTGTTGCATCTGTATTATTGATGATATCCCCCAGAGGTGCCTTGCTCACCACGGTTATTGAATGTTCCTGGAAGTAGTGCCTTAACTTCCTGGCGGCGTAAAAAACACCGTAGACCAATTTCTGGTAATGCGGATAACGCTGTTTTGAGGCGGAAAATACTTCACTGATGAAGTAAACCGGACGTTGTTCCGGCAAGTCTGAAATTTCCGTCTTGCGTTCCACAACCAGTACCACACTAACAACTAAGTTAGTTGCGGCAATATAGAGCAGCATTGGTTCCTGCGAACGAGGAGCTGCCAAAATTGGAGCAGACGTTAACGCGTCCTTGAGTTGCTGCAAGGCGGCGTCTGCTTCGTCTGTCCACTCGAAGTTGTCGGATTTCTTCAGAAGCCGGTAGAGAGGCAGCGCCTTCTCACCAAGACGGCTAATGAAACGACTGACGGCAGCCGCCGATCCGGCAAGTCGCTGCACGTCCTTCAGGTCCTTGGGCCTGGATATGTTGAGGATCGCTTTGATTTTTTCTGGATTCACCTCTATCCCTCGTTCGGAAACGATAAAGCCAAGCAATTTGCCGGCAGGAACCCCGAAGACGCATTTTTTCGGGTTGAGTTTCATCCTGTATACCCGGAGGCTATCAAAGGTTTCTCTCAAATCATCAAGCAAATCTGCCTTCTTTCTTGACATGACGGCAATGTCGTCAACATAGACGTGAACATTGCGGCCAATTTGCTCGTGAAGGCATCTTTGCATACACCGCTGATACGTTGCGCCGGCATTTTTTAGACCGAAGGGCATCGTGATGTAGCAGAAGGTCCCATAGGGTGTAGTGAACGCTGTTTTGATTTGGTCGGATTCTCGCATTTTGATTTGGTGGTACCCGGAGTACGCATCCAAAAAGCACAGCAGCTCGGAGCCGGCTGTGGAGTCTATGACCTGATCTATACGAGGCAAAGCAAAGTGGTCCTTAGGACAGCACTTGTTCAAACCGGTATAATCAATGCACATTCTCATTTCCTTATTAGGTTTTGGAACCATTACAGGATTTGCCAACCAATCAGTGTGTACTACCTCCCTAATGAACTTGGCTTCTTGCAACTTGATGATCTCCTTGCCTATTGCTGTCCGCTTCTTCTCACCGTAGCGTCTTATTCCTTGCTTCACTGGTTTGGCTCCTTCGTAGACGTTAAGAGAATGCTCGGCAAGTTCCCTCGGGACACCTGGCATGTCGGCTGACGACCATGCAAAGATGTCCTGATTCTCACGGAGGAACCTGACGAGCGCGCTTTCCTATTTGTCGTCCAAGCCAGCCCCTATGGTGACTTGCTTGGAGCTGTCACCTGGGACCAGATCCGCCTTCTTTGTGTCTTCGGACGCCTTGAAAGTGTTCTTTTGCTCAGCGGTCTTTACATGCTCCGGCAACTGTGATGTATCGAGCTCTTTCTTCAACATGGCTAACTCCTCTGCGTGGAGGACTGCCTCAGCGAAGGCGGCATTGCCACGCTCACACTCCTTTGCTTTCTTGAAGTTGCCACTGATGGTAATTGTACCATTGGGTCCCGGCATCTTCAGCTTGCTGTATATGTAACACGGGCGAG
This sequence comes from Poa pratensis, assembly GCA_947311845.1. Lineage (NCBI taxonomy): Eukaryota > Viridiplantae > Streptophyta > Magnoliopsida > Poales > Poaceae > Poa > Poa pratensis. Next base: position 27,015,875 of record CAMZMU010000114.1, read on the forward strand.
CCATGAATTTGGCGAAAGCTGGCCGTCCAAAAATGGCGTGGTAGGCACTTTTGAAGGGGACTACTTCGAACCTGAGATACTCCGAGCGGTAGTTTGTCTCAGGCCCAAAAGTAACCTCCAATCTGATGCTTCCCATTGACTTGCCTTGCTTTCCCGGAATAATGCCATGAAACTTGACTTTGCTATAGTCAAGCTGGCTTTCCGACAAGTTCATGCGCTTCAGAGTGTCCGCGTAGATGATGTTGAGGCTACTGCCGCCATCCATCAACACCTTGGTGAGCCTGAAGTTATCGACAATAGGGTCGACGACAAGGGCGTATTTGCCGGGGTGAGGAACGTGATCTGGATGATCATCTCTATCCCAGGTTATTGGCTCCTCTGACCAGTCTAGATACTGGGGAACGTCTGGTACTGTGGCGTTTAGCTCGCGCATCTCCGCCTTTTCTTCTTTTGCCGAAGGAGTGCCCAGGAAGCACACCAATTGGCCATGTACCTTGGGATATTTCCTTTCTTTACGCATCAGCTTGGGTTCCTCATCCTCTGACATGGACATAGCCCCATCATCGTCTTCCTTCTTTGTCTTCTCAGCCTTTTTGCTCTTTTTTGATTTCCAGCCAACCTCGGGGTCTTTCTTGAAGTCCTCCATGAACCGGCATTCCCCTAATGTGTGGTTGACTTTGCCTAAGGACGCGTGGATTGGGCAAGGCAAGGCTTTCGCCTGATCATACGTCAGGCGCTGCTTGCTGGAGCCGCCATCTTTACCCTTTCCTTTCCACTTGCGGTTGCTGCCTTTGCCTTCGAAGGCGGCGGCGACCTCGTTTGATGGTCCGGCTTTGTCATCCTGGGGAGCCTTGCGTTTGTGACTTGCTCGCCTGTTTGGCGCCATATCATGTGCGCCATCTCCATCGCGTGCATCGTCATCCGCCTGTGCGTACATGGCTGCTACTTCGAGCATGACTCCGAGATCCTTGACTTGCATGCGTACGAGCTTATGTCTGAGACTTGAGCCCTTCAGGAGGCCCGTGGTGAAGGCATGGATTGCTTGATTGTCGTCTACGTTCTCGCAGCTTGCCTTTGTTTGAATCCACCTTGCCAAGAAGCTTGTAGCTGTTTCATCTGGCTTTTGCACGCAACGAACCAAATCTGTGTATGTATTGGGTCGCTTGTACGTGCCTTGGAAGTGCTGCGTGAACACCTTTTCCATGTCATGCCAGCTATGAATGCTTTTCTCCGGCAAGTTTTCGATCCAGCTTCGGGCTGTCCCCTCCAACATGAGGGGAAGGAAGCGTGCAGCGACGAGGCCATTGCCTCCAGCAATTTCAACTGCCAGCGCGTAGTCCGACAACCATGAGTTTGGCTTGTCCGCTCCATTGTACCTTTGATGAGTTTTTGACACTGACGTCATGTCTCTGGGTACTTGAACGTTGCGGATGGCTGGGCCAAAGCACTCAGGTCCTAGATAGGCATCTTGCTTTCCAGCCTTGATGTCATTGAGACGATGTCTCGCGTCTTGCGGACTGAGCTGTTTGCCAGATCTATCAGCATGTGGCTCGTCCTGCGCTGCCCGGCTGTGCCTAGGCTCATTGTTGTGTCCCCGGCTTCCGCCTTCGTGCCTGGGCACTGGTGGTGGGGACTGTGTGCGGTCCCTGCTTCTTCTTGGCGGCGGGGCATCGTCGCGGTTGCCGCCACCCTTGGCGGCTGCTTGCTGCCCCTGCTTCCGCCTTCATCCCGCCTAGGCGGAGGAGGTGAGGCCTTGCGCCTGTTGCCGGTCCTGGATGCCTCATCACGCTGCCTTTTTGGAGGTGGTGATTTGCGTGGGTCTTTCTCCTTGTCCTTCCCTTTTCCGTGGCTACTGGAACCGGACGGATCTTCGGGTTGCCACCGGCCGCAGCTTTGCAAGCGTTGGATTTTGATTCCAACTTTCCTCCCCTTGCGTCCGCCATGTCGGCGCGAGAATCAGCACGGGCCTGCTGCTCTAGAGCTTTGCGAGCAAGGATCGATGCGTAGTAGATCTTCTCGTCCTTGTCATAGTCATCATTGTTGAGGATGTCCAAGGCGGCCGCAGTGTTGAGGACAGGTGTTGCGAGGATGACGTCCCCGTTCTTGTCCTTACGCTGCGGCGCTGTAGCCCACTCGAAACCAAGCTTTTGGGCAGGGGATTTGAAGGTGTCATGATCCCTGCCTTTCCTACCTCTCTTCTCCGCCACTTGTCCTGCCGGCTTGGGCAATGGGGTGGTGGTGAAAAGATTACGCTTGGGGTCGCACTTGGCAGTTATCTTGGCGTTTTCCTCCTTGGCTTCGTCGAGGAGGCTCTGGACCTCTGCTTGCTTGCTTTTGAGGTACTCAGTTTGCTCCACCAAGGTGTTCCGAAGTTTCTCCAAATCAGCCGGATTGGTTTTGTCGTTTACCGGCGTGTGAAGAACTTCCGCCAGAGCCGCCATGCTTCCTATCTTGCTGGGCTCGCCCTTCTCCAGAATTTTCTTCTTTGGAGCCCCAGGAGGCTCTGGAAACTGTGGATCGGTTGCCGGGGTCCCCAGGTTGGCGGCGTCAGTTGCCGCCTTCTCTGAAGCTGCGCCGGTGACATCCGCCACAAAGATCTGCTGCATGTTGACGGAAGAGCCCGTAGCCGCCTCAGATGGCGGAGGATCAGGTGTAATAAAACACTTCTTGACCCGTTGCTCAAACATGCTGGCAGAATCTTCTTCGGAATCAGAGTCTACGTTGACGTGAACGGTAGATCTGGATCCGGCATCCGACATCACATCATCCTGGAGTGCAGGAAGAATAGATTCGGGATCTTGACTGTTGGGCTGGGAGTCTGATCCCAGTCCCGTCATGCCGACAAAGTGTAGATCTGAATCTGCGGACTCCTCAGAGGAGGCAAACTCAGATCCGTCTTGATTGTAGGGCGGGTGGGATGGCGAATAAATTCGCGGCAACCCATACGCCTCAGAAGTGTAGCCGATGAACACATCGACGCCGCCAAACGGCACAACTCCGCATCCGACAATGTAGTCGTCTGCGGGGATGTAGGACTCGTCGCAGCTGATGTAGTGATTGTCGCCGTAGCGAACAGCGCGGCCGACGGCGATTGTTTCGCCGATGCCGCCAAGAGTTCCCGCCTGGAACGTGACGCCTGACGCCTTAGGCCCCACGGTGGGCGCCAACTGTCGTCGTATCGGCATCTTGGATAGGAGACGGGGTCCTGCTAGCCGAGGGTGAACGTAGGGCAAGAAGGTGGACGTCGTCAAGGTCGGGATTGTACACGGCGGTTTACCCAGCTTCAGGCACCACGGCGGTGGCGGTGCCCTACGTGCTGCTATAACTCACTATAAGGCAATATCGCCGTGAACAGGTTACAATGAGTTGGTGTATGAGAGATATCGTGCCCTAAAGGCGTCCCGAGGTCCAGCTTATATAGGCGGCTGGACCTAGGGTTACAAGGTGAATACGTATCCAGCAAGTATACGGAGTCCTAAACCTAGCCGGCAAGTATGCCGCCTTCCGTCTTGGTCTTGGTGGCTTCATGGGCTTCAGTCTTGGGCCTCCTCCTTGCCGGCATCCGCCTTCCTTGGTCGTCAGCTATCTGGGCCGCCCGGTAGGCAAAGCCTTCACCACCACTGCGGGCCACCCTGGACTAGCCGGATTGATCCATGCTGGTGATACCCCTAGTAGGTATATCCCCAACACGCGACATTCTTGGTTGTGTTTCTCGGCCGGTGTACCATGTATATCGGTCTAACCTCTCCTCCTGCGTGAGCGAGTATCATGCCGATGTGTATGTCGCCACAAGTGACTTAGGAAGCGCGGCGCCATATGTGACTCAAAGCCACTTCGTGGATTCCCCTGAGATGGCTCTCCAAGTTGCAGCTTGGAAATGTCTCGCTCGTCTGCGGTGCTTTGAAGCCGCGACAGAACCTCCCGCCTCTCGCTTTTTCCCGCCAAGATCCCTTGCAAGCCCCAGCCATCCCATGGTAAGCATTGAAGTGATGCTCAACTCAACCTTGTTCCACCTCGAAGCCTACACCACCGCCTTGGAGAGCATTCTTGCCTACCACTTGGAGGCATGCCATTCCAATAGTCAAGCCCTTGCCTGAGTCCCGCAGCCCACTGACAAGAGCCCAGTGGATACCAAGCTTTGCTTACGACCAAAACCGCAAGATCCAGAAGGCAACAAAGTGGATGCCCGGACCAAGTCCCCACCAAGTGAGGAGTCCTAAGTTGGTAGGTGAGAGTTTGTCAGGTTGTTTGTAACCCCTTGTGTTTTCTTGTGCTGCATGTTTGTTCTGTCTGCGGTTAAGTTGTGGTTAGGTTAGCCCTGTGTAAAACTTGATGTTCTGATTCTCTTGTTAACCACTTGGTTGACATGTGACGGAATACCATGTCCTTTTCTTCAGTTGAAAAGTTTTGAAGAAATGACAGATCACATAAAAGCAGAAGTGGTATATGTGAACCCAGACACATATGCACGCCTGCAAAATTAATGCAAACTTTGAATGATATTATTTTCTAGTATGAAAATTATTTTGTGTGTGTTGCGCAAGTTTAACTATTAAGTTGAAGTATTTAATGAGACACTGCAACCACGGTGTCCCGCTCACTTAATGTTGGCTCGTGCATAGGTTTGAAAAACTCGTACATGTATCGCCGCAAGGTTCCTCACCCAATATGAACCTTGTGACAACCCATGTTAAAGTAAGGGCCCAAGCCCTCCACGATGACTTCCCATCACAAGCTCTAGTATGCTTGTTGAGTGTCCCCTCGTCGTTGGAGCACAAAAGGATTTCTTGTAGAGTGTTTGGTTAGCTGTTGTGAACGTGTTTATACGGTATGGTTGAAACGATTATGCCATACTGCTGCAACTGTTTGTTTTGGGCCATGAAAATGCAGGACTATTTTTCTAAAATGATGTTTTCCTCAGAATAGAAATCCCGCTGTCTATATGTTTGTATTCTAGCCATGCTATCTTTGCTGCAAGACAAGGAGTATGGCCGGTGGAAAAATTTCAGAATTGATGGATGTAAGTTCTACTCCAGCTAGAACTCTACAATTACTTCAGTGCAAGGAGATACCCCGAAAGATCTTCCCTCGTATCTATGGCATTCCATAGGGAAAAATCTTTGCAAAAACAAATTTTGGGTGTGGCCCTACCCCTCAGAATCTAGGTGCTTGTGAGCCCATTTTGGGTGGCACAAACATCCTTCTTCTAAAAGAAACCTTAAATTTTTGAAAACCTATGTATGCATGAAAGTGTATATATAGCTTTTCCAAAATAAAACCCTAGATGAGAGGATACGATAGCATACCCCAATCCTTTTGTTTATAAAATTTTGGGTAACTGCTTACCCCAGTTCAAACTCTGTTTTGTTGGATGTTAGCTTGTTTGCTTTTGCCATGGTTGTGTATGTGTGTGTTTGAGCAAAAACCTTAGTTTGCATTTATATACCATGGTGATAGATCCTATCTTGCTTGATTCTATGAGCCCCTGCCATGTCATTCTTTTGGGTGCATCTTGTTTGATAAAATGCGATGCTTGCAACATGTCCGGTTTTGAGAAATACCCTGTTGTGTGTGGATTCCCCTGAGTGTTTTGAACTCTACTATTTTGAAGAAAAAGTTTTGAAATGGTTTTAAAAATAGGGGTATGTTAAAACCGTACAAGAAATATCTTGCTATAACTCCGGGAATCTCTATAAGTTTCCGAATCTCGGGACGAGATTCTTTTTAAGGAGGGAAGGTTTGTAACACCCCGAAAATTCAGATCGAGTTTTAAATTATTTTTGGACGCCGGAAAACTTTTTCTAGTTTTAATAAGGGTTTCCTAAAATCTTTCGAGGAGGTTTGGCGTAGAGTTTGCTCTCTCTTGGAATTCCAGAGGACTCCCCTACCCATCTCTAGAAGACCCGCCCAAAAATATTTCATACTCCAATTCAATATTTCTGATTTCGGAGTTAACTATTAAATGTCGGGCTCCGATCCCAAATTTATTCAGTCAACTTAGGAGTCGCGGAAAATTCTCATAATTTAGGGAGATGCATATTTTTGTATCTTCTACACTTCTTCTGTTGGACCCAAACCCATTCGAGCAAGTTTTGACCTACTTCCTTTGTAAGCTGAATACCGATGCCAGTACGCGGCTTAGCGGATTTTTGCAAAACCCCATTTCTAGATAGCCAATTGAGCTCAAACTCCATAGACACTCTCCTAGTACCAAGTAAACTCAGTGGTAATTTTGGGTTTTTTCTGAGTTGAACAAGGCCTCTATCTTTTTATCGAACACCTTGTGTGCGTTTGAGTTTCGAAAAAACTTTGTGTTACCAAGTGTGGAGTTTTTGCGTGTGACCTATGTAGTAGCGTAGGCTTCGTTCTTAGAAACCCGTAGTTACCTTCGTCCTTGCGTTTGATGCTCCGAGTCACCGGGAACGGAAGATGCCGCCCGCGTCGCGCTCTGGACGTCGCGTACACCCGCTTTGGCGTGACCTAAACCTCGCTTAGCCCTAAACCTCTGCCTAATCTCTGGCTGCAGTGTAACCTCGTGCTCTACTGCTGATCCAGCTCCTCCTCTTATCCTCTCCACCGACGTTATCCTCTCCACCGACGATACAGTGCCATGGAGGATAAAGAGCTTCCCGTATTTCCTCTCCCCCTGCCTATATGAAGATAGCCCGAGCCTAGCTGCACCACACTCTCCTCCCCCCAGCTTCGGATCGTCCAAAAATTCCCCAGTACCCGAAGTCCCAATCCCAGTCCGCCATGGCCGTGCCCACCGAGCTCGTGTGCGTCGCGTCCGTAGCCTCGCTGCCGCTCTAGAGCTCCTGGCCGAGCACGGCGTAGCCCCTGGGCCTCGCTACGCTCGTCGACGAGCTCATCCGCACGGATGGACGCCGTCGGTGATGACCACCCGTGAGCTGCCGCCATGGCCGAAGCTCGAGGAGCAGAGCAGCGCCGCACCCGTGGCTCCCCTTCCAGCCCGAGGCCGTCCCTGGGCGCGGTGGAGCTCCGCGGTTCCTTCCCCGACGACGTACGGCGTCCAGGCGGTGCGGAGCATCGCCGGCAAACTCCGCCCCTGCGGCCTCCATTGCCGAGGCCGACCGAGCTCGCGCCGACGCCGCGGTGGCCCTTCCCTTCCGCCCGAGCTCCTCCTGGGCGCGGTGGACCGCGGCAAGCCCTCCCCCGCCATCTCCTGCCGCCTCAGCCCCTCCTAGCGCCGCAGCGACGAGCTCCCCGAGCCGCCGTGCTCTCCTGCACGAAGAAGATGTACAAGGCGTACAGGAGGTCAACGCCGATCGATCGATCGAGTTTTTTTTCCCAGGCGGCAGCCCAGCCCAGCTGGCCAGCAGCGCAGCGGGCCGTTTCGGCCCAGCACGGCCCAGCCGCGCGGCAATAGCGGTCCGAACATTTTTTTTTGAGCAGTCTATTTTTTTTCTGGTGAGCAACTTCGGAGGCGCGTATCTCCTAAACCGTAGCTCCGTTTTAGTCGATTCAAATTTCTAAATTTGTATCTCGATGAGATCGAGCCAGTGGGACTAGTTTTGTTATCTTTGGAGCTATTTATTTTCGTGGCCCTTATTTAATACACCGTTTGTCGTTTCGTGGTTTAGTCGTTCTTGGGGATTCCGACCCGCGGCGAGTCTGAAACTTTCCCAACCGTTTGGAATCCTTCTCCGGAGGCAAGCTAACCCCTTGCTATGAGCAGTCCCGCAATGTTGTTTGTTATTTTCTTATTGCCCTGCCGAGTGTTTATATCTGTCTGCGTTCGGTATATATTATGTCGGTCTGTTATTGTTGTGTTCAATATGTTACTTGGAATATTGCTCCTGCCATGTTTCATTCATCATCCATGTCTGCATTAGAATGACGTGTGAACTATTTGTGCGCCCCGCACTTGCGTGGCTTTGTCGAACCCTCTAACTAAACAACTATAAAACATGCGTTCCTATGATTGTTTGCTTCTTCTCCTTCACCGAGGTGAGGAGCGGACGATTGTCGTCTTATGATCCTCGGAGTTGGGGGCATTTGCCAAAAGAGTTATTTGCTTCTTCTCCCTCCGTCAAACATGGTTGGCGTAAGCCCAACTGGACTGCGACGCTTGGGACATTTGCTTTCCATTTGGTTCTTTTTGCCAAGATTGCTGACACCACGTCGGGTTAATCCTTGAGTGGAATGGATGCTTTCTTTCTTATGAGTGCTTTTTGGTTCATTTTGGAGACTACATGCCCTACCAACTTTGGTAGTTGATCTCTGATGGCGCTGGTCGGAGGTATCTCTGCCACAGTCACCCGGTCGACGCCAATAAACTGTGCCAACTTTTGTAGTTGATCTGCGAAGGCGCAGGTCGGCGGGTTCGCCGCCGTAGTCTTCCGGTTGACGTTTCTTTTCCTTGTCGAGCGAGAAGGCGCTGGTCGGCGGGTTCGCCGCCGTAGTCTTCCGGTCGACGTTTCTTTTCCTTGTCGAACGAGAAGGCGCTGGTCGGCGGGTTCGCCGCCGTAGTCTTCCGGTTGACGTTTCTTTTCCTTGTCGAACGAGAAGGCGCTGGTCGGCGGGTTCGCCGCCGTAGTCTTCTGGTTGACGTTTCTTTTTCCTTGTCAAACGAGAAGGCGCTGGTCGGCGGAATCGCCGCCGTACTCATCCGGTTGACGCCATTTTTATTTTGCTATGTTTGGACATGGATACTACTATTGCTTGAAGTATTATGTTGCTAATGTCTTGATGTTTGATGACATATATTATTATGATATTGTGATTGTTGTGTTGGACTAATCCTCTGCTGTTTGGACTTGTTATGTTGAAACTTGATTAAATGAAACACCCCTCCAAACATCGATAGGGTCAGTCCATAGTGCCACTAATCTGAACATCGAAAGCACTACCACTGTCGCTCATATGGGCGGGCCTTGACCTACGTATCCTATTGAGCCTCCTTTGATGCTGCCATTTTGGCAAGACTAGTCGGTTACCTTCGTGGTCGGGGCTAGTCTTGCGAAGGTTCCGGAGCTAGGCGTCGCTCATGGGTTGGGGACGTGCCGGATTCACTTCGTCATAAGACATAGAGTTATGTCGGTAGCTATACAGGGAGTGTCTTGGTAGCGTGAACGGTCATGTATGTGTATCAGGTCGTCTTAAGGAAGAGTTCCTAAAGTACCGGCTATATGGTGCACCTAGATGGGTGGAAACTGCAACCTCTCGAGAGTGTCAAATCTGGATGTCTAGCCTCGTTCCAAGGTTATGGAACAACAGTTCAGTGTCGGTCACACTATTGTCTTTGTCGAGTCAGGAGGTTAAACATAAGTTCGGTTTGAAAGAAAGTTGAACAACCTGATTTCACTAAATGAACAATAAGATGATGCAGGGAATGTTACTTGAGCTTAGGCCTGAGCCAACATCACTCGTGCATGCCCAAGTGAAAGTATGAGGCCAGTGGGCCTAGCAGTTGACAGATGTTGCAAGGCCGTTGGGCCTAGTTGTGAAGACAGGTATTGATATATTATTTGGTACCAAATGGTACACCCGTTTACTCGTCACAGGTAAGCCTTTGTATGATTGCTGGTACACGATCCAACCCCACCTGGCTTGGACTCTGTACTGCTGATACCCCCGTTGTCTGCTTACGACATGTTTGGTTGTCAATGCTGTAACATCCTGAAATTTGGCCTTTTCAAAAAAATTCTTTAGAAATCCATTATTGGATTTTTGGGAATTAATATTCCTTTTGATTTCACTGCTATTTTAACTCTCAAACTTTTACCAAATATTGTCCAAGTTTGGGATCTTATGTTTTGGATTTCCTCCCACTTGGTGAACATGTTGCTGGCTCATTTCACCCAAAAATATTATTTCAATATTATCTTTTATTTTAATAACCAAAATCCTATTATTTTGGCTTTACAAAGGAAGTACCTCAAAGATCCTTCCAAAAATTCTCTAAAAATTAGGGTATGATCCCTAGGCAGTATATAGCCTTTTTATGCAAAAATATTTGGTATGCACTTAGGGTTTTACCACCCATTTCTTCTATTTAAAATCTACCCCCAAACTTCATATTTACCAAGTTGTTCTAGAAATGTGTTCCAAAAATTGGACCCAGCCCAGTGTAGGTTCCCGAGGATGTCCTCTACCTCAGGAGCAGCATTTTGACCCAAACTCATTTTTATTTCCTTTCCAAAACATCCACTTAAGTATTGACCAGTATTGTTTTTCCAAAATTTTACACAGAACAAGTTTCGAATTTTGAAAAACTTTAGTCAACAAAGTTGCCGCATTTTGCGTTTGGCACACAAAGATCAAAACCTCACTTCATTTGGAGCACTGAGCTGGGAGATAGACACCGATGCCGCTCCTGACATAGCCAGCACAGTGATCACCACTGTCGAGCACGCAGCAGACGGCGCCGCCGCGTTCTGCGCGTCGCCGTGCGGTCTCCCCTCGCCTCTCCCCCGTGCCCAGCCGCTCCCCTGACCCTCCCCGGCCACCTCCACCTCCCCCAGGCCGCTCCACCCCCTCCCGACGCCGGCAACGTCTCCGCCGCACCCCTCCAAGCATGCCAGGACGCGCCGCACGCCACAGTCGCCGCCAGCTGTCGCCACCGCAATGCCGCCCCCCCTTGCCTCCCCTGCCTCCCCTCCTCCTCCTGGAGCTCGTTAATGCCCCAGGACACGTGAAGGAGCCACCAGCGCCGCGACACACCGCCCAGCACAGTCTCGACGAGCAGTGCCGCCCACCACCGTGCGCCGATCATCGGTGCCACCTCCAAATCGCTACAAATAGGCCACCCCAGCCCCGCTAGACCACCATCCCACCTCCCTCGAGCTCTCTAGTCTCCCCCACCGCAACATCGAATCCCGTAGATCACCGGAGCGCCGGAATCAAGTCCACCACCGCCGCAAGAAATCCGCGCGATTTCTTCGCCGTAGAAGCTCCCTAGCCCAATCCCTTCCACCCACAGCCCCTCTAGAACATGGCGAAACCGTAGACACCCTCGCTGGAGCAAGCCGTGGCCGGAGTCGCCATGTTCATCATCGACACATCGTTGCCGCCGCGGTCGATGTTGCTCCGCTCGTGTTAGGCTTTCCCAGCAAGCGCAAGTGCGGCCAGGAGCTGCGCATCGCCTCCCCGAGCCCTCCCGCCTCTTCTCCCTCGCCTCCCGTGCCCCCTAGCCACCAGGAGAGCTCACCGGAGAGCTCGCCGCCGGCGAACAGTACGTTTTCTTTTAATTCCAGAGAATAACGTTTCAGCACAGTGTCACTGACTAGTGGGACCCACTGTCAGGATTTTAAACTTTTCCCAAAGGTTTTTCTATTTTCTGTTTTTCTGTTTAAATAAATGGCAGAAACTTTGAAAATTCATATCTCTCTCAAAAATCATCAAAAAAATATGAATCTTTTTTTGATGGCTTTGTTTTTCAAATGACTGTCAAATGACGTCAAAAGTATTTCATTTGGAGTTCATTTGCTTGATCGTTTGTTCGATGCCGTAGGAAGAGTTTTAATACCGTTTCATTCTTTAAATAGATTCAAACTTCTCCAACGAAGTTGAAGTTGAACCCGAACCCTACCCTCTGCTGAAGGCAAGCCACCAACCCAATTTCAAACTTGGTCGAACTTAGGAAATATTTTGACTGTTGAATTAATATCTGTTGCACCTCACATGCCATATTGCATTTTAAATTGTTGCACTACCTTATAGTTGCTTATCTGTGCATCACTCCCGTTCCCTAGACAATGGCCGGAGGAACCGCCTCAGTCGAAGGAATGGGGGAAATATTACAACTGTGCGTCTCACGCTTGCAGGGCTTTGTTTGCTTTTTCCTCTTCGCCGAGGTGAGGAGCGGACGAATGTCGTCTTATGATCCTCGGAGTTGGGGCATTTGCCAAAAGAGTTATTTGCTTCTTGTCCCTCCGTCAAACGTGGTTGGCGTAAGCCACCTGGACTGCGACGCTTGGGACGCTGACTTTCCATTTGGTTCTTTTTGCCGAGATTGCTGACACCACGTCGAAATAACCCTCGAGTGGAATGGATGCTCTCTCATTCTTATGAGTGCTTTCCGGTTCATTCTTTACGGTGACCACCGGCTGGAGGAACCGCCACGGTTATCCGTTTGAAACACTATGTTATGTATTCTGTGAACACTAACCCCTGGTGACACCGGCTGGAGGAACCGCCATAGTCACCGGGTATTATTATTGTTATGTTACCTGCAAGTGATATTATTATTCTGTGCTGTTATTGTTATGTGCTTACCTTGTGCTGCATGGATCTTGTTGGAAACTGGAAGTTAAAATTTGACTAAGAAGATAACCACCTCCCTCGACTAGATTGAGTCACTTAGTGCCACTCACCAAACACCCAGCACAACCATGCGTCGTCCGTGTGGGCGGACCATGGCCGGGTATTTTATCAGCCTCCTTTGATGCCACCTTTTTGGCAAGTCTAGTCGGTTACCATAGTTGGTCGGGGCTAGTCTTGCGAAGGTTCCGGAGCTAGGCGTCGCTCATGGGTTGGGGACGTGCCGGATTCACTTCTGCATAAGGCATAGAATTATGTCGGTGGCAATACAGGGAGTGTCTTGGTAGAGTAAACGACTGTGGAAGTATGGGTTTGTGCTGTCCGCCATGGTCGGTTCTAGTACTTCGGTACCGGCGGTACAAGCCTAGACTTCAGCGTGTGGATAAAAGTCGAGAGTGTAAATCTGGATGTCTAGCCTTGTCCCTGGGTTATGGGACGTTGTTTGGGTCAAGTCACGCTATGAGTCAGTCCTGTCGAATATGGGGAAATAATGAATGTGAAACCCAACCCTAAAGCCAGAGTTGGCTAGAAATGATAGCCAGAGTTGGCTGAATGATAGCCAGAGTTGGCTTGAGTGAACCATAGTTGGCTAGACTTAAGCCAGAGTTGGCTAGAGGCTTGAAAGCCTAATGTTGTTGGATGAGAAACGTGATCTCATTCCAGCAACAACGAGACTCCCTACCAAGGTAAGTAGGTAAGTTATGTCCAACCGTTTAGCTTGGACTCGCACTTCTAAACCCAAACTGATGCCATGCTACCTTCTGAACTTATGCCATGCCATATAGGTAGACCTTGTTTGTTTTTGGGCTAATGTCTTGCGAGTACATTCCATGTACTCACCTGGCTTTTCATGTGGCCAGACCCTGCTGCACCCGTCGCCGAGTACCCGCTGTACGAGAACTAGGAACCGTATTCCAGGCAGAACCCTGTGGAATAAAGCCCGCTGTCGCCACGCTACTATCTACGCTTCCGCTACGACTTCCGCTAGAGGCTTGATGTTAGAAAAATAATGTTCATACTGTTGTGTGCGCCTGTTGCGCAAGAGCTGGAGCCTCACCCCGTGTTGTAATATTGTATTTGTCCGAACTCGATGCCATATGAATATATTTGGTTATGCCTTTGTTTATCAAGTTGTCATATATCCAGTGTTTCTGGGACTGGTATATGGGGTGGCTCGATCATCTGGATCGGGGTGCCACAGAGCTTGGTATCAGAGCCTAACTGCCTGTAGGATACCCTAGTTCTACGGACGACTTAGTATAGAACTTTTACGTTGCCTGCTTTTTGACTGTTTCTCTACTTGTTTGTGTTTTAACGTTAACGCTCACCCTTTTTGGCTTCTGTCCCTGATACAGATGACGACCGAGTTTCTCACAGAAACTTCCGCCGTGATCGTTCCCGGTTTTCCGCAGTTTCTCCGTGAAGTTTGGGAACACCTCTACCCAAGCTCACCTCCTCCGATCTACCGCGTGTTCTACAACCGTCCAACGGATCCGCCTCCGAGTTCACCGCCACCGTCCACTTGCGCCCCGAAACGGTGTCCAACGAGATCGTCCACGACATCACTTCCGGTGTCACTACTCAGGTGACCCGAGCTATCCAGGAGGCTGCAGCAGATGCCATCATCTTCCTCCGCACGTACGACCCCGTCATGAGGCAGAGTACCCGCTACGTCTACTTTCCGAGGTTGGACTTGGAAAATGGGGATGTTCTTTTTCCCAGCCCAGGTGACCCCCGCTCAGCTCTCTCCGCTCTCCTTCAGTACACCAACCTCCACCACTATCTCCACGTTACTCTTGCCCAGCTTGCCTCACTTCGCGCCAACGTGGCTATGGCCGAGGTGACAGCATCTGGAGCTAGATCTTTATGCCGCACACCTCGCTTTCCTCTGTCACCCGCAGCTCCCTTGACCAGATCCGGAGAGCACTTGTTCCCACTCCTTTTCCTCGCGTCCCGCCGCCGTCTTTTCGCGCTCCCAGCAGCACCCCTCGCCACTCCTCACGTTTCGTCCCCTTTCGTACCTCCGGGCACGAACTCGGTATCGTCGCGTCCGTGCCGACACACCCCCTCGCTCTGGAGACTCCGGAGATGACCGCGCTTCACCCGACCACAGCACCGCGAGGGAGGACATCGACACCATTCCACCAGCGACGCCCCTCGAGATGGAGTTCTAGACGCTCAGAGATCGCATCGCCTAGTGTATCTTACCTTTCCGCTTTATCGTACGCTCGAATAATGTAGTGGTAGATTCGTATCTCGCTTTATGTATCGTGTAGCTTGTATCTTTTGTCCTGCATCCAGTGTAACTTGGCGAGTAGCTAGAACCGTGTAACCCCGCCAACCGTTGTATGACACCATGCTTGTTGTCTTTGCCAACCCTTGGTCACATTTGGTTTTTCTTGGATGCCACTCTTTTCCCATGTGTTGCCAAACCTGGTTTCCATTTGGTTTTTCTTGGATGTTACACTTCCCCAAGTGAATGCTCATGGTACCCGCCCCCACGTTCAACCGTTCAGGATGAGGCCCAATGATGGTGCAAGTGGTAGTCAAGGAACACCAGTTCGTCGCTCCGCACGACAGGCTGGCGAAGATCCTGCGCCACCTCAGTCACCTCCTCCACCGCCAGTTCAGGAACCAAGTCCGAGTCAAATTATGATGATGATGGATGAGCGCCATAGCCAGCACTTGACACAGATCATGAGAGAGTTTGGAACCTATATGCAAGCCCAAAATGCTCCACGCCCAGGTCACTCCAAGCTACAAGATTTCCAGCGCACCCAGCCACCCAAGTTCTCTTTTGCTGATGACCCGCTTGAAGCCGATGATTGGCTCCGCACCATGGAAAAGAAGCTAGAGCTTGCTCGCGTTGACGAGCTGGACAAAGTACTCTTCTTCACCCACTATCTTGAAGGCCCTGCCAATGTTTGGTGGGACAACCAGAAGACTGCAAGAGGAGATGGACCCCCAGCAACCTGGACAGAATTTCAAGAAGCCTTCCGCAAGGCATACATACCCTCCAGTCTCATAAAGATGAAGCAACAAGAATTCTTGGCACTCACCCAAGGTACCCAGTCTATCAGCGAGTACCTCACCAAGTTCAACAATCTCGCCCGTTATGCCCCGACGACACCAACACTGAAGAAAAGAAGAAGGACAGATTTCTCCAGGGAATGCACCAATCTGTCCAGGGAATGCACCAGACAATCAAGACCCAGCTCAGTGTACTGCAGTTCCAAGATTTCCAGGCCATGATCAACACCGCGCTGATCTCAGAGAAGGAGCACCGTACTATTTACGACTCCCACAAGAGAAAGTTTGAGCCCCGCAAGAACGACCAAGAAGGGACTTCTTCCAAGCCCCGTACCTGGCAGCCCAGCAACCCGACCCCAAACCCCCAGACCACTGGGAATCAGCCCAAGAAAGATGGATACCTTCGTGAAGGATTTTACCACCAGCGTCCCATTGCGGATGACGCAAAACGGGGGAACACCTGCTTCAAGTGTGGCAAGGCAGGACACTATATCAGGGAGTGTCCCCTCAACAACAACCCCGGCAACAACAGCAACTTCAACAACAACCACCCTGCCAGTGCAGTCAAGGCTCCTCAAGTTGCCCGCGTCCACCACCTGTCAGCCGAAGAAGCCTATGAAGCCCGAATGCAGTGCTTGGTACGTGTACAGAACCACGCTGATTTTATTCAATTTTGGAGCTTCCCGCCCGTTCAACTCGAAGAATTATACCTAGTCAGCAAGCAACCCGAATCTCGGGGGCGAGATTCAATTTAAGGGGGGAAGGTCTGTAACATCCTGAAATTTGGCCTTTTCAAAAAATTTCTTTAGAAATCTATTATTGGATTTTTGGGAATTAATATTCCTTTTGATTTCACTGCTATTTTAACTCTCAAACTTTTACCAAATATTGTCCAAGTTTGGGATCTTATGTTTTGGATTTCCTCCCACTTGGTGAACATGTTGCTGGCTCATTTCACCCAAAAATATTATTTCAATATTATCTTTTATTTTAATAACCAAAATCCTATTATTTTGGCTTTACAAATGAAGTACCTCAAAGATCCTTCCAAAAATTCTCTAAAAATTAGGGTATGATCCCTAGGCAGTATATAGCCTTTTTATGCAAAAATATTTGGTATGCACTTAGGGTTTTACCACCCATTTCTTCTATTTAAAATCTACCCCCAAACTTCATATTTACCAAGTTGTTCTAGAAATGTGTTCCAAAAATTGGACCCAGCCCAGTGTAGGTTCCCGAGGATGTCCTCTACCTCAGGAGCAGCATTTTGACCCAAACTCATTTTTATTTCCTTTCCAAAACATCCACTTAAGTATTGACCAGTATTGTTTTTCCAAAATTTTACACAGAACAAGTTTCGAATTTTGAAAAACTTTAGTCAGCAAAGTTGCCGCATTTTGCGTTTGGCACACAAAGATCAAAACCTCACTTCATTTGGAGCACTGAGCTGGGAGATAGACACCGATGCCGCTCCTGACATAGCCAGCACAGTGATCACCACTGTCGAGCACGCAGCAGACGGCGCCGCTGCGTTCTGCGCGTCGCCGTGCGGTCTCCCCTCGCCTCTCCCCCGTGCCCAGCCGCTCCCCTGACCCTCCCCGGCCACCTCCACCTCCCCCAGGCCGCTCCACCCCCTCCCCGACGCCGGCAATGTCTCCGCCGCACCCCTCCAAGCACGCCAGGACGCGCCGCACGCCACAGTCGCCGCCAGCTGTCGCCACCGCAATGCCGTCCCCCCCTTGCCTCCCCTGCCTCCCCTCCTCCTCCTGGAGCTCGTTAATGCCCCAGGACACGCGAAGGAGCCACCAGCGCCGCGACACACCGCCCAGCACAGTCTCGACGAGCAGTGCCACCCACCACCGTGCGCCGATCATCGGTGCCACCTCCAAATCGCTACAAATAGGCCACCCCAGCCCCGCTAGACCACCATCCCACCTCCCTCGAGCTCTCTAGTCTCCCCCACCGCAACATCGAAGCCCGTAGATCACCGGAGCGCCGGAATCAAGTCCACCACCGCCGCAAGGAATCCGCGCGATTTCTTCGCCGTAGAAGCTCCCTAGCCCAATCCCTTCCACCCACAGCCCCTCTAGAACATGGCGAAACCGTAGACACCCTCGCTGGAGCAAGCCGTGGCCGGAGTCGCCGTGTTCATCATCGACACATCGTTGCCGCCGCGGTCGATGTTGCTCCGCTCGTGTTAGGCTTTCCCAGCAAGCGCAAGTGCGGCCAGGAGCTGCGCATCGCCTCCCCGAGCCCTCCCGCCTCTTCTCCCTCCCCTCCCGTGCCCCTAGCCACCAGGAGAGCTCACCGGAGAGCTCGCCGCCGGCGAACAGTACGTTTTCTTTTAATTCCAGAGAATAACGTTTCAGCACAGTGTCACTGACTAGTGGGACCCACTGTCAGGATTTTAAACTTTTCCCAAAGGTTTTTCTATTTTCTGTTTTTCTGTTTAAATAAATGGCAGAAACTTTGAAAATTCATATCTCTCTCAAAAATCATCAAAAAAATATGAATCTTTTTTAGATGTCTTTGTTTTTCAAATGTCTGTCAAATGACGTCAAAAGTATTTCATTTGGAGTTCATTTGCTTGATCGTTTGTTCGATGCCGTAGGAAGAGTTTTAATACCGTTTCATTCTTTAAATAGATTCAAACTTCTCCAACGAAGTTGAAGTTGAACCCGAACCCTACCCCTCTGCTGAAGGCAAGCCACCAACCCAATTTCAAACTTGGTCGAACTTAGGAAATATTTTGACTGTTGAATTAATATCTGTTGCACCTCACATGCCATATTGCATTTTAAATTGTTGCACTACCTTATAGTTTCTTATCTGTGCATCACTCCCATTCCCTAGACAATGGCCGGAGGAACCGCCTCAGTCGAAGGAATGGGGGAAATATTACAACTGTGCGTCTCGCGCTTGTAGGGCTTTGTTTGCTTTTTCCTCTTCGCCGAGGTGAGGAGCGGACGAATGTCGTCTTATGATCCTCGGAGTTGGAGCATTTGCCAAAAGAGTTATTTGCTTCTTGTCCCTCCGTCAAACGTGGTTGGCGTAAGCCACCTGGACTGCGACGCTTGGGACGCTGACTTTCCATTTGGTTCTTTTTGCCGAGATTGCTGACACCACGTCGAAATAACCCTCGAGTGGAATGGATGCTCTCTCATTCTTATGAGTGCTTTCCGGTTCATTCTTTACGGTGACCACCGGCTGGAGGAACCGCCACGGTTATCCGTTTGAAACACTATGTTATGTATTCTGTGAACACTAACCCCTGGTGACACCGGCTGGAGGAACCGCCATAGTCACCGGGTATTATTATTGTTATGTTACCTGCAAGTGATATGTTTATTCTGTGCTGTTATTGTTATGTGCTTACCTTGTGCTGCATGGATCTTGTTGGAAACTGGAAGTTAAAATTTGACTAAGAAGATAACCACCTCCCTCGACTAGATTGAGTCACTTAGTGCCACTCACCAAACACCCAGCACAACCATGCGTCGTCCGTGTGGGCGGACCATGGCCGGGTATTTTATCAGCCTCCTTTGATGCCACCTTTTTGGCAAGTCTAGTCGGTTACCATAGTTGGTCGGGGCTAGTCTTGCGAAGGTTCCGGAGCTAGGCGTCGCTCATGGGTTGGGGACGTGCCGGATTCACTTCTGCATAAGGCATAGAATTATGTCGGTGGCTATACAGGAGTGTCTTGGTAGAGTAAACGACTGTGGAAGTATGGGTTTGTGCTGTCCGCCATGGTCGGTTCTAGTACTTCGGTACCGGCGGTACAAGCCTAGACTTCAGCGTGTGGATAAAAGTTGCAACCTCTCGAGAGCGTAAATCTGGATGTCTAGCCTTGTCCCTGGGTTATGGGACGTTGTTTGGGTCAAGTCACGCTATGAGTCAGTCCTGTCGAATATGGGGAAATAATGAATGTGAAACCCAACCCTAAAGCCAGAGTTGGCTAGAAATGATAGCCAGAGTTGGCTGAATTGATAGCCAGAGTTGGCTGGTATGATAGCCAGAGTTGGCTTGAGTGAATGCCATAGTTGGCTAGACTTAAGCCAGAGTTGGCTAGAGGCTTGAAAGCCTAAAATGTTGTTGGATGAGAAACGTGATCTCATTCTAGCAACAACGAGACTCCCCTACCAAGGTAAGTAGGTAAGTTATGTCCAACCGTTTAGCTTGGACTCGCACTTCTAAACCCAAACTGATGCCATGCTACCTTCTGAACTTATGCCATGCTGGGCTAATGTCTTGCGAGTACATTCCATGTACTCACCTGGCTTTTCATGTGGCCAGACCCTGTTGCACCCGTCGCCGAGTACCCGCTGTACGAGAACTAGGAACCGTATTCCAGGCAGACCCTGTGGAATAAAGCCCGCTGTCTCCACGCTACTATCTACGCTTCCGCTACGACTTCCGCTAGAGGCTTGATGTTAGAAAATAATGTTCATACTGTTGTGTGCGCCTGTTGCGCAAGAGCTGGAGCCTCACCCCGTGTTGTAACATTGTATTTGTCCGAACTCGATGCCATATGAATATATTTGGTTATGCCTTTGTTTATCAAGTTGTCATATATCCAGTGTTTCTGGGACTGGTATATGGGGTGGCTCGATCATCTGGATCGGGGTGCCACAAATGCCATGCTACTTTTATGTCATGTATCTAGATTACACCTTGCCATGTTGTAGGAGTTTATTTCCAATGTATATCTTGTTGCATGATTGTTGGATTGTTTGTAGTGAGTGGCGATTCTTGCTGAGTGGATACAAATGTACTCACGGGCCTTGTGATTGTGGCCAGATATTGGCGAGGATTCATCTTCTACCATAGCAAGGATGTGGAGCAAGAGCGTGCTAGGATCAGTAGTCCAGCCAGATACCTGTGGAGTGGAGCCGCTCCAAGCCGTTGTCTCAATTATGTCTTCCGCTGCCAGTTAAAACTCTGAGTTGGGCCATGCTTGGCTTGATATTTTGAAATGCCTCGATGGCCTTGTAAACCCTTTGTAGCACTTAGTGCCTGATTGTGTAATGATTTCCGCTATGTTGCATTGTCGTAACGTGCGGCCATATATCTTGGGCTGGCGCACGGGGCGACCGCCCTTCTGACAAGCTGTGCCAGAAGGGGTGCCACACCCCTTGTGGTGTGTACTGCTACATCTGCATGCCCTTCGGCCTGAAGAACGCCGGCGCCACTTTCCAGAGGCTCATGAGGACCGCCTTGGGGGCTCAGATGGGGATAAACGCAGAAGCCTATGTCGACGACATCGTGGTCAAGACTCGCGAAGAGCACACCCTCATGGAGGACCTCGAGGAGACTTTTGCCAACCTACGCAAGGTAAACATCAAGCTGAACCCCGCCAAGTGCGTCTTCGGGGTACCATCAGGAAAACTCCTCGGGTTTCTAGTGTCCCACCGTGGCATAGAGGCAAATCCCGACAAGATCAAGGCCATAGAAGAAATGTAGCCACCTCGTCGCCTCAAGGACATGCAACGCCTGGCGGGATGCATGGCCAGCCTAGGCCGCTTCATCTCCAAGTTTGGCGAGAGGGCGC
The DNA here is from genome assembly GCA_947311845.1 of Poa pratensis. Taxonomy (NCBI): domain Eukaryota; kingdom Viridiplantae; phylum Streptophyta; class Magnoliopsida; order Poales; family Poaceae; genus Poa; species Poa pratensis. The sequence continues at coordinate 27,036,735 of CAMZMU010000114.1, forward strand.
TGCCATTTTTCATGATCATGAAGAGATCCGGCACGTTCAAGTGGACACCAGAGGCAGACAAGGCGTTTGAAGACCTGGTGAAGTACTTGGCCAGTCCACCTGTCATGGTTGCCCCGCGGCCCGGCGAGCATCTGATGCTATACTTAGCGGCCACTCCCCAAACAGCAAGTGCGGTCCTGGTAGTGGAAAGGGAAGAGCCGGTCCTCGCCAAGAAGGACACTGCCACGCCAAGCCCAGAGCCCCCCGACAAGGAAGCAACCTCTCCAAGCTCTGAGCCTCAAGTCGAGCCCGCGCGTCCGGCAAACATCCTCGCCGAGGACCCGCCGCAAGAAAACCTCGACAAGGCCCCTGAAGGGCCCCGCGAGGAGCTCAGCGCTGAATCACCACCGACAACGCTTGTCGAGCACCCTGTCTACTTCGTCAGCACGGTGCAGCAGAAGCTGCTCCTCGCGCTCCTCATCGCCTCCAGGAAGCTGCGCCACTACTTCCAGGGCCACCCCATCACGGTGGTCACATCGTTTCCCCTGGAGCAAATCCTGCGCAACCCAAACGCCACGGATCGCGTCGCAGCATGAGGCATCGAGCTGCAACCCTTTGGGCTGCGGTTCGACACTACCAGAGTCATCAAAGGAAGGGCGTTGGCAGACTTCGGAGCCGAGTGGACAGACGCGCATCAGGAAGAGCCTCAGGAGGCAGAGGCCACCCCGTCTGGAGAAACAGCTCCCAATCACTGGACCATGCACTTTGACGGAGCATTCGCATGCCAGAGCAAAGGGGCTGGCATCGTCCTAATTTCACCAAAAGGCGACAAGCTCTTCTACGCCCTCCAGCTGTGCTTCACGAACAACGACAAGGTCTCCAACAACATCGCCGAATACGAAGGCCTTCTTGCCGGGCTCAGAGCCGCAATTGCCCTCGGCATCAAGCACTTGCTCATCAAGGGCGACTCCCAACTCCTCGTCAACTTCTCCAACAAGAGCTACACGCCTAAAGACGGTCACATGACCGCTTACCTCGAGGAGGTCCGCAGGCTCGAGAAGCACTTCAAGGGAATGGAACTCATGCACATCCCGCGAAAAGAGAATCAGGAGGCAGATGACATCGCCAGACGAGCGTCACGAAGAGAGGCCCAGCAGGCAGGCGTATTTGCGAAAAGGCTAACCAGGGCGTCAGTGAAACAGCCGAAAGAAGCAGCTGACATGGAAACAGGCGAAGAGCTCCCACTGGCACCAACATCTGGAGCACCGGACTGCGGTCCGCCCTTAGGAGATCGCTTGCTATTAGCCATGGCACACCAAGAGACAGGTTGGATCGACGAGATCAAGGAGTACCTGCAGGACGGGGTCCTCCCTGAAGAGGATGCAGAAGCAGAAAGAATCGCTCGACAGGCCAAGTCGTACTGCCTCCACGAGGGATACCTGTACCGCAAACGTCCCAATGGAGTCGCATTGAAATGCGTCCCCCCAGAAGAGGGTCGCCAGCTGATCAGGGACATACACAGTGGAGAGTGTGGCCATCATTCATCCTCGCGCACCCTCGCGGGAAGGTCTTCAGGAGTGGTTTCTACTGGCCCTCAGTGCTTCAGGATGCAACCACCATTGTCCAAGCTTGCGAGGCATGCCAATTCCACGCCAAACAGGTCCACCAGCCTGCACTGGGGCTTCAAACAATCCCGCTCTCCTGGCCCTTCGTGGTCTGGGGCTGGACATCCTGGGAGCATTCCCACGCTCGAGCGGGGCTACCGCTACCTCTATGTCGCCATCGACAAGTTCACGAAATGGGCGGAGGTTGAAGCGGTGCGCAGCATACCGGCGAGATCAGCAGTTGTCGGCCCAGTGGAAACCAGGGTATCACGGGCCGGCCTGCCACAACCCTCAACACTCTATGGAGTTATTTCTGCTAAGGACCAGGCGTTTCAGCCTGGCGAGCCCCTTGAGGAATCTTCCCCTCAGGAGGGTCTCCCCTGTGGAAAACCGCTAAGTCCTGGCGCACGTTTGCGCCTCCCTCGTGAGGCCTTCCTCGCAAGGCGTCAATTACACAAGAACCTCGGTGAGGCGTCCCAGCCCTCGCGGGGTTCCTTCGAGAGAAAGCAAGCTCTGCACCCGCTGCAGAGCGCACATGGCCTCTGCGCCTGCCGCAGAGTGACGCGCGCACCTGCGCGCGATGACGACGACGCCGCAGTTTCCTCTTTGGTGATTAAAGGCGGTCAACAAAGCTGCACCAAGCAAAGCGGACTACAAGGATTGCCGTTCCGGTGATAAGGGGAACGTTGGCCACTACGCTCCAAGCCAACGTCACCGTGGGGCACCCCACGGACCTCTGCGGCGCCGGCCCATCGTCCTGGATGGACGGTGGCTTTTTCTGCCAAGGAGACGTTGCTCTCTGCCATGGACCGCGTCCATGGACAACCCCGTCGACGTGCACTGTGCTCCTCCGTCGCCATGTGGTAGCCCTTCCCGCCTTGTAATTTTGGGGAAGAGGTCCGAGGCGGGTATCAAAGGAGGCAGTGTACGACCAAAAGAGGGGATCCAATGATTCACCTAGCGATCGATTCATTCTGCAATCAGTCGACTAGGTCGCAAGGAAGAAGAGCGAGTCTTCTTCCACCATAGCTCCTCCATAGCTACGCTTTGCCACCGGCAAGCTCCCTGTACTGTGACCTCTCCAAGCAGTGCAAACAAAGCAGATAGTAGGGTCTTTACACCTCGCGGTGGGCCTGAACCTGGGTACGTGCTGGTGTTCTTCTCTTTGTCGTGATGTTCCTTACCGAGCTCGATGAGCACCGTCGCCGAGGTAGTTGAGGATTGTTTGACTGCATGTTCAGCCCCTTCTCGATTCATGGCATCAGTGAGACACACCCCTAGTTCCTTGGGAACCAATCTCCAACATTTGGCGCGCCAGGTAGGGGGCTAAGGCGCGTCTTCAACCTCTCCACGCCATGGCCAAAACGTGAGCCGAGCGTCTCGCACGACGGACGTCCGGCAGAGCCACCACCGAGCCCGTCGGCAACAACCCGCGTGGCCGCCCATGCGCCAACCGAGCTCCGGAGCACAACACTGTGCCCCACGTTGAGCACCCCGAAGACCAGGACGGCAGCGGCATCAACAACGACGACGGCGGCGAGGGGGCTTCCTCCCAGCACCCATCCAGGAACCCGAGCGCTTCGATGCAGAGCCGGGTGGCGCCCAGCCCAGCTGCTGCGCTACCACCCCACGCAGGCGGGCCACGACGGCTGGCTCAACCGCATCGAGGAGCTCGTCAACGCCGCTGGCATACCTGCTCCAGCACCAGCAGCCTCTCGCTCGCTGGTGCACCACTCCGGACGTGGAGGGAACATAGCGCACGGCGCTCCTCCTCCCCCTCCGCCTCCGCCACCACCTCCTCCAACTGAACCACCAGCGCACCGTGCCGCGTCGCACGCGTCCTCGCCGCACGACTGCCAGGTCGTGCAACGAACACCTCCAGACGCGCGCGTGGAAATCGAGCGCCAGCGGGACCGCCAAAACCGCGTCGTCTAGGAGATTGCAGCCGCGGGCCGCCAGAACCGCAACGCGCTTGCCGGCGGCGTTGTGACATACGCCACGGGCTGCCCCGCCTTCACCCGCAACTTGCGCCGCGTCGTCTAGCCGGTGAAGTTCATGCCAGACCTCCCTCCGCGCTACTATGGCAGGAACAACCCTCTGGAGTTTCTGCAGCTCTACACCGTCTCCATCCAAGCCGCGGGAGGCGACGACAAGGTGATGGCCAACTGGCTCTCCATGGCCCTCAAGGATTCAGCCCTCTCATGGCTCCTGAACCTCCCCGAGAACACCATCGACACATTGGAGGACCTCTGCAAGTGTTTCGTGGCAAACTTCAAGGGCACGTACGAGCGCGCCCTCACCTACAACGATCTCCGCATGGTGCGCCAGAGGCCAGACGAGACCCTCCGCAGGTACATCCAGCGCTTCAGCCAGGTCCGCAACAAGATCCCGAACATCCCGGACTCGCACGTCATCTCTGCCTTCAGAGAGGGCGTTACGAACCGCATGATGCTCGAGAAGCTCGGCATACACGACACCCTCACCTCGGTGGTGAAACTCTTCGACTTGGCGGACAAGTGCGCAAGGCTGAAGAGGGTCTCCTCTTCGTCAAGCAGGAGGCGGAAGAGGAGCCTCACGAGGGGTCAAAGACCAAGAGGAAGCCTGTCGAGAAGCACAAGACCACCGCTATCCTTGCGGCAGAGCCTGACGCCAAGCAGCCGCGCGAGACCTCTCCGGCAGCGGACGAGGAGAAGACAGCATTTCTCACCCCTTGTGGTGTGTACTGCTACGTCTGTGTGCCCTTCGGCCTGAAGAATGCCGGCGCCACTTTCCAGAGGCTCATGAGGACCGCCTTGGGGGCTCAGATGGGGAGAAACACAGAAGCCTACGTCGACGACATCGTGGTCAAGACTCGCGAAGAGCACACCCTCATGGAGGATCTCGAGGAGACCTTTGCCAACCTGCGCAAGGTAAACATCAAGCTGAACCCCGCCAAGTACGTCTTCGGGGTACCATCAGGCAAACTCCTCGGGTTTCTAGTGTCCCACCGTGGCATAGAGGCCAATCCCGACAAGATCAAGGCCATAGAAGAAATGCAGCCACCTCGTCGCCTCAAGGACATGCAACGCCTGGCGGGATGCATGGCCAGCCTAGGCCGCTTCATCTCCAAGTTCGGCGAGAGGGCGCTGCCATTTTTCAAGATCATTAAGAGATCCGGCACGTTCAAGTGGACACCAGAGGCGGACAAGGCATTCGAAGACCTGAAGAAGTACTTGGCCAGTCCACCTGTCATGGTTGCCCCGCGGCCCGGCGAGCATCTGAAGCTATACTTAGCATCCACTCCCCAAACAGCATGTGCGGTCCTGGTGGTGGAAAGGGAAGAGCCGGTCCTCGCCAAGAAGGACACTGCCACGCCAAGCCCAGAGCCCCCCGACAAGGAAGCAGCCTCTCCAAGCTCTAAGCCTCAAGTCGAGCCCACGCGTCCGACAAATATCCTCGCCGAGGACCCGCCGCATGAAAACCTCGACAAGGCCCCTGAAGGGCCCCACGAGGAGCCCAGCGCTGAATCGCCACCGACAACGCTTGTCGAACACCCCGTCTACTTCGTCAGCACGGTGCTGCGGGATGCTCGCGAGCGATACACCATGCAGCAGAAGCTACTCCTCGCGCTCCTCATCGCCTCCTGGAAGCTGCGCCACTACTTCCAGGGCCACCCCATCACGGTGGTCACATCATTCCCCCTGGAGCAAATCCTGCGCAACCCAAACGCCATGGATCGCGTCGCGGTATGGGGCATCGAGCTGCAACCTTTTGGCTGCGGTTCGACACTGCCAGAGTCATCAAAGGAAGGGCGTTGGCAGACTTCGTCGCCGAGTGGATAGACGCGCATCAGGAAGAGCCTCAGGAGGTAGAGGCCACCCCGTCTAGAGAAACAGTGCCCAATCATTGGACCATGCACTTTGACGGGGCATTCGCGTGCCAGAGCGCAGGAGCTGGCGTCGTCCTAACTTCACCAAAAGGCGACAAGCTCTTCTACGCCGTCCAGCTGTGCTTCACGAACAACGACAAGGTCTCCAACAACATCGCCGAATACGAAGGCCTTCTTGCCGGGCTCAGAGCCGCAATCGCCCTCGGCATCAAGCGCTTGCTCATCAAGGGCGACTCCCAGCTCCTCGTCAACTTCTCCAACAAGAGCTACACGCCTAAAGACGGTCACATGACCGCTTACCTCGAGGAGGTCCGCAGGCTCGAGAAGCACTTCAAGGGAATGGAACTCATGCACATCCCGAGGAAGGAGAATCAAGAGGCAGACGACATCGCCAGGCGAGCGTCACGAAGAGAAGCCCAACAGGCGGGCGTGTTTGAGGAGAGGCTAGCCAGGGCGTCAGTGAAACAGCCGAAAGAAGCAGATGACATGGACACAGGCGAAGAGCTCCCATTGGCACGAACATCTGGAGCACCGGACTGCGGTCTGCCCTCAGGAGATCGCCTGCTATTAGCCATGGCACACCAAGAGACGGGTTGGATCGACGAGATCAAGGAGTACCTGCAGGACGGAGTCCTCCCTGAAGAGGATCCAGAAGCAGAAAGAGTCGCTCGACAGGCCAAGTCGTACTACCTCCACGAGGGATACCTGTACCGCAAACGTCCCAACGGAGTCGCATTGAAATGCGTCCCCCCAGAAGAAGGGCGCCAGCTTATCAGGGACATACACAGCGGAGAATGTGGCCATCATTCATCCTCGCGCACCCTCGCGGGGAAGGTCTTCAGGAGTGGTTTCTACTGGCCCTCAGTGCTTCAGGATGCAACCACCATTGTCCAAGCCTGCGAGGCATGCCAATTCCACGCCAACCAGGTCCACCAGTCTGCACTGGGGCTTCAAACCATCCCGCTCTTCTGGCATTTCGCGGTCTGGGGGCTGGACATCCTGGGATCGTTCCCACGCTCGAGCGGGGGCTACCGCTACCTCTACGTCGCCATCGACAAGTTCACCAAATGGGCGGAGGTTGAAGCGGTGTGCAGCATACCGGCGAGATCGGCGGTGAAGTTTATCAGAGGCCTGGCCTGCCGCTTCGGTGTGACAAATCGCATCATCACCGACAACGGCTCACAATTCACCTGCGGCGTGTTCAGGGCCTACTGCGAAAGCCTCGACACCCGGCTCTGCTTCGCCTCGGTGGCTCACCCACGAACCAACGGGCAGGCCGAGCGAGCAAATGCTGAAGTACTCAAGGGCCTCAAGACAAGAAGCTTCAACCACCTCAAGGCCTGCGGCAAGAATTGGATTGAAGAACTCCCATCTGTACTCTGGTCCATCCGCACAACTGCCACGAAGCCCACTGGTGAAACGCCGTTCACCCTCGTCTACGGAGCTGAGGCAGTCCTCCCCACCGAAATCAAGCATGGGTCCCCGTGGATCCTCGCCTTCAACGAGGACGACCAGGACGAACTCCACAACGACGACCTGCTGCTGCTCGAAGGACTACGTCGCCACGCTGCCCTCTGGGCGGCAAGGTACCAGCAAGATCTGCGCCGCTACCACAGTCGCCACATACGCCCGCGCACCCTCGAGACAGGCGATCTCGTCCTGAGGAGGATACTCTCCAGGGAAGGCCTCCACAAGCTCTCGCCCATGTGGGAAGGCTCCTACAGGGTCGCGCACATCGCCAGGCCCGGCGCGGTACGGCTCGAGACGGGAGACGGCATCCCGGTCAAAAACCCGTGGAACATCAAGCATCTACGCAAGTTCTACCCGTGATCAAGTCACGGCAGGCATTTTTTGTCTCAAGAGGGAGGCATGCGCCCTCACCTCACCAGCTTCACAAAGCTTCTCCCTCCACGAGGGGTCACCTCATCTGAGCTCTCTCTACAACGCGTCGCCACGGGCCGCGAGAAGCCTCAGCCACTCCGTGTGGAACCCCATGCCCAGACATGGCGGATTTTATCTTGGCCACGCTAAGTGTAATGAACAATTTCCTTTCAGCATGAACCTATGGGCCCTAGAGCCTTCGTGTAATATTGCTGTGGTAAGTTGCTTTTCTTACGTTCATTCGCGCTCACATTTTTCCCCATGCGCACCTCGCGAGCGGAGGCTGAGCACGGTGTCTGTGCCTCGGGAACATCCCAGCAGCATCACAAAACCCAAAGGATCCGAACTCTAGCTCATGGGCTTGCTCCCATGCACGCTATCTCACCGAAGAGCTCTAGCTCATGGGCCTGCTCCCATGCACGCTACCTCACCAAAGAGCTCTGACTCATGGGCCTGCTCCCATGCACGTCACCTCACCAAGGACTTTTGGTGCTTATTCTCCTCGCGAGATACACATGAGGAAAGCTATGAGCGCGCATGAGTTGTACAACCATGCATTGCTTGTGGGTACGCCTCCTTGTCCAACGCAGGAAACAGGACACCCTCTACAAGGCCGCGGAACTCCAGACCAGCCTCGAGAGGAAAAACACCTCGGCAGGGAACAGGACGCCCTCTACGAGACAAACGTCTTTGTAGAACCCCCACCTTTTAACAAAGGTTGGGATTCCCCGTGTAACGTGCTAGTCCCTGGATCGACTTGCTAGCACACACAGTTTGAGATGCAATACCATAACATTGTATCAAAGTATATTACACGATGATCCAGAATTTAAAAGATTCGATACAAGGTGCATAGCCGAAGGCTAGCTCAAACCAAAGTAAACACACAGCGGAAAGCAAATGATACAGTGAGCCCATCATCTTCATGTGCCACAGGCAAGCATGTTGGTTGTAGACTCGAAACCCTGTCGAAACCTCACTCATCGTCTGACGGACCTGCAACGGTGAGTTACAGCCCAACTATATGGGTCAGCACAATTGAATTGTGATGGCAAGATGACACTTATGTGGATATAAATGGCAACCTATCTTCTACATGAATATTTGGCTAAGTGGAGTTTGAGGCTGTTTTGCATAAAGCCAGTTTCATCCTATCATTTGTAAAACAAATTTTATCTTAGACAAAGAGTACCACTGATAGACATCAGTGAACACCTTTGACAACTACTCACAACAAGCACCACCGATAGACATCAGTGAGCTCCCATCCCTTGTTCACCCTCAAGTTTTAATTTTAGAAATTGGGATGAGGAGATCTTCAACAGCTTCCCGGTCTAGTTGCTCAAAATGTCCATAACCGGGGACACGGCTAAGTATACTTAGTTTTAACTCTCGAGAGGGTGTGCACTTTCACCACAAGACCCAACCATTCCCTCCTCCATTGCAACCAATTATGAAATGGAAAAGAGAAGACTGAGACGAGATATTTCGGAAGAACTTTCCCATCCCATACCGGCCTGACGCGCTTCACCTATAAACCTCTACCACCACCTGTCAAGCCGGGATGAGTCCGCTCAACTTACTCCATCAAGACAGAGCCCATATGACATGTGGCTGCACTAGAAGCTACTGAACAAGGAGAGTCTACAATCTCTTTAAGCCTGGGTGACTTTCCACAAGTGTGCACTTCCACCAAGGGCAAATTACCATAGACATGAACCATAGACATGGACCCCCTGAGTAGTCACCCACCATGGTTCTCCAACCAGCACCCAGGTAGTTCATTGATTAGTTATTAGTTTCCATCACTATCAAACTAATCAAAACATTTTTCATAGCATGACTATACTAAGTTCCATACTACAAGTTCTGGGTGGGGGATGGCTACACACTAATAGGAGCATAGCATAGCAAAATAATCAGTAACAAGCTATCATGCATACTACTGAAAACACTAAGTGCATAGTAGTAAAAGTAGTAGGACTTTTATGGTGTCACTTGCCTTGGCCCACTGAAGAGTTGAAGTTACACTCTTCACAACACGTGAGACACTCCGCACAATCTAAAAGATAATAAACATACAACAATTCAATACACATGCACATCACAAAAACAATGCTATGCATGTATGGATGCAAACAACATTATTAAAAGAGTAGTACACTTTATTAGTTCTCTGGTTTCTAAATGATGCATGATGAAATGAGCAAATTCAATGCATAGTTATTATTTGAAAACATTTTTCAAACACTAGAGTATTTACAAGTAAATTGATACCTTTGAACTTTTATTAATTGATAAAATAGCGTGTTAGGCTCCCTGGACAGAGGAGTTAATTTTTGACATTTATCAAAAAGATTCATCTCAAAATAATTTTTAAACTCAAGTTTTGATTTAAATGGCCGAAATGTCCTTCTGCAAATTGATCATTTTAAATAGATGCAAAATGGAAAACTAATGATTCTAGATTAAACTACAAGTTCATAGCTTTCCAACGGTATAAAGTTTGCTAAATTTGGACTTATGGTTTGAAAGATATGAATTTTTGAAGTTTGAATGGTTTTCTGTTTTATTTATCAATTTTCAGACGGATTAAAAATAAACGCGTGACGTGGCGCAACGTGATTAGCCCGTACCTGTTCGGCGAGTGATCTAACGTGATCCGTCCGATCGTGATCGAACGGTCGAATCCAACTGACCTAAACTGAGCAGCGCGTTGCGCCGGCGCGGCTCCGGCGACGGCGGCGCCATTGCCGGCGTGCATGGACGCGACGGGGAAGAGGGCCAGGGGATGCTGCGGACTCACCAGAAGACGGAGAAGCTCGAGGCGGGTCGATGGCGTGGTCGGGGAAGCTCCGGGGCGTCGGTGGATCCTTGCCGGAGTAGGGCGGCGGACGGTGGCGTCGGTCGAGGAAGCTCCGCTCGATCTAGTGCACGACAGGGGACGGAAAATAGGTCAGGGAGGTGCGCGAAGGGGCGGCGAAGTCGAGGGGATGGACGAGAGGGGCGGGGCAGTCTGTGCTCACCGGAATCAGTGAAGGACGGCGGCGGCCATGGCGGTCTTCGGCGGCGAAATCCGGCGGCCTGGGGGCGGTGTGGTGTGCGTGGGTTGGGGAAGATGGAGGAGCGGGGTGCGGGGTTTAAGGGGAGTCTCGGAGGGCCGTTGCGAGGCGTGGGGGAGTGGGAGCGTGCGCGAAGTGGAGCGCGTCCGTGCGCGTCGTGGGCGTCGCGGTGGTTTCGGCCGGAGGTTGGGGAAGAGGGCGCTGACGGGTGGGGCCCGCCAGTCAGCGAGAGGGGAGAGGGTTGCAGAGCTGGGCTGGCAGTGGGTCTCTGCGCGCGGCGTGTGCGGCAGGTAAGATGCTGGGCCGGCTCGGCTGGCCCGGCTAACCCTTTTTTTTTGTTCTTTTCTTTTCTCTTTTCTGTTTTCAGTTCTTGGTTCAAATATTTTCAAAAATTTATTTTAAAATATGTTTTGGAAAGCTTGTGCAAAATAGAAACTAATGGTAGTCCTCTCGATACAAAAAATTTAATAAAAATTAAAAATACCCTTTTGTGAAAAATTAAAATAAAAGACAAATGGGTTCATTGGTTGAGTTTATAATTTATAAAATTTAAATGGAATGCAGATGAGATGATGAATGTATGCATGATTTTGGAATTTGAAAATTGGGATGTTACAAATCTAACCCCCTTAAGATGAATCTCGCCCTCGAGATTCGGATGGGATAGCAAAGAGGTGTGGGTGGTCTTCACGAAGATCTTCTTCTCTTTCCCAAGTGGCTTCTTCTTCGGTGTGGTGATCCCACTGAACCTTGCAAAGCATGATTGTCTTGGTACGGGTAAGTCTCTCGGCTGTTTCCAAGATCTTGATAGGTTTTTCTTCGTAAGTGAGGTCACTCTCGAGTGAACTTCCTCTAAAGGTATTGTATCCTTCAAAGGCTCTGCCATTTCTGGGTGGCACTTCTTCAACTGACTCACGTGAAACACCTTGTGTACTGCTGAAAGTACTTCTGGAAGTTCTAGTTCATATGCTACTTCTCCCTTACGAGAGAGAATTTTGTATGGTCCAATAAATCGCGGTGCTAACTTTCCTTTGATTCCAACCGCTTCACGCCACGTAGTGGGGAAACTCTAAGATAAGCCTATCTCCGATCTCATACGTAACTTCCCTACGCTTAGAATCTGCGTAGCTCTTCTGCCTAGACTGAGCTATCTTTAGTCTATCCTTAATCAATCTGACTTTCTCTTCGGCCTCTTGAATGATGTCTGGTCCAAACAAACTGCGCTCTCCAACACCGCTCCATAACAATGGGGTGGTGCATTTCCTCCATACAAGGCCTCAAATGGTGCCATCTCAATGCTGGCTGGTAACTATTGTTATATGAAAACTCGGCATATGGTAGATTATCATCCCAACTAGACCCATAATCTAACGCACATGCTCTCAGCATATCCTCCAGGATTTGGTTCACCTTTCTGTTTGTCCATCAGTTTGTGGGTGGAATGCAGTGCTGAACTCCAGCCTAGTCCCTAGGGACTCATGTAGTTGCTTCCAAAAATGTGATGTGAATTGTGTTCCTCTGTCGGAAACAATGCTCTTCGGCACACCGTGCAGACACACAATCCTATTGATGTACAACTTTGCAGCTTAGCACTGGTGTAAGTGGTCTTTACGGGAATAAAGTGAGCCACCTTGGTCAAACGATCCACTACTACCCATATAGAATCATATCCGGACTTGGTTCTGGGTAAACCCGTGATAAAATCCATCCTATCTTGTCCCACTTCCATTCAGGCACAGGCAGGGTTGTAGTAGTCCGCTGGTTTCTGATGTTCTGCTTTAACTTTGTTACACACGTCGCATAATGCGATGTGCTTAGCTATGTCTTTCTTCAGATTACTCCACCAAAATCTACCCTTTATATCCATGTACATCTTGTGTTGCCAGGGTGGATAGAGTATGGTGAATCATGAGCCTCTTGCAGAATTAGATCCCTAAGCTCTGCGTCACAGGGTACACAAATACGGTTTTCGAACCATAGGGTTCCTTGTTCATCTTGCGGAATCCTTTGCTTTATCTTGCTCATGTTAACTCTGATTTCTTCCATCTCTTTGTCGGTCTTTTGTGCTTCTCTGATCCTATCCATCAATGTGGGCTGAACTTCAGTGATGCCACATATCCTTCTGACACTACTTCCAATCTTAGCTCCTTAAACTGTTCACACAAGTCCTCGGGTAATTCTCCCGCCGTGAGGCCATTTACATAAACCTTACGACTTAAGGCGTCGGCCACTACATTAGCCTTGCCAGGGTGGTACTGTAGGCTCAGATCATAATCCTTGATTAGTTCTAACCACCTTCTCTGTCTCAAGTTCAGCTCCTTCTGAGTGAAAATATACTTCAAACTCTTGTGGTCAGTGAACACTTCACAACGCTTTCCCATCAGGTAATGCCTCCAAGTCTTCAATGCATGTACCACTGCTGCCAACTCAAGATCATGTGTGGGATAATTGCCCTCATGCTTCTTGAGTTGCCTCGAGGCATAAGATACTACTTTGCCTGTCTGCATCAAGACGCATCCTAAACCTTGGCGAGAGGCATCACAGTAAACCTGGAAATCTTTCTCCAGATCAGGTAGGCATAGGACTGGGGCTGACACTAATCGTTTCTTCAACTCTTGGAAGCTAGTTCACAAGCTTCTGTCCATTCAAACTTCTTCCCTTTCTTTAGCAATTCTGTCATGGGTTTAGCTATCTTGGAGAAGTTCTCAATGAATCTCCGATAGTACCCTGCCAAACCTAAGAAACTGCGTATCTCTGCTACTGTCTTGGGAGACAACCATTCCATTACTGCTGCGACCTTTGCAGGGTCAACTGCAATCCCTTCTCTTGATACTATATGTCCCAAGAATCCAACCTCTTGTAGCCAAAATTCACACTTGCTGAATTTGGCATATAACTTATGCTCTCTGAGCTTCTCCATGACTAGACGTAGGTGTTCTTCATGTTCTTCCTTGTTCTTGGAGTAGATCAGTATGTCGTCGATAAAAACGACAACAAACTTATCTAGGAACTCCATGAACACTTTGTTCATCATGTTCATGAAGTAGGCTGGGGCATTGGTCAACCCGAATGGCATGACGGTATACTCATAGAGTCCATATCTCGTGACGAAGGCTGTTTTTGGAATGTCATGTTCTCTGATCTTTAATTGAAAATATCCTGACCGAAGATCGATCTTAGAGAATACTGTAGCTCCTTCCAACTGGTCAAATAAGTCATTGATCCTCGGTAGAGGGTATTTATTCTTAATGGTCACTTCGTTCAGGGAACGATAATCCATGCATAACCTCATACTCTTGTCCTTCTTCTCCACAAACAGAACAGGGCTCCCCATGAGGACGAACTTGGGCGATGAACCCCTTTCCTAACTGTTCTTCAAGCTGTGTCTTAAGTTCCTTAAGTTCCTCCACTGACATTGGGTAAGGTCTCTTGGCTATCGGTCCTGTGCCGGGTAGTAATTCTATGAGGAACTCTACATCTCTATTTGGTGGCATTCCTGGTAGTTCCTCCGGAAACACGTCCGGGTAATCCTTCACTATAGGTATCTCTTCCATGCTAACCCCCTTAAGAGAATTAAGCTTAGTCTCTTTGATCCATAGAAGGACTGGTATCTGATCCTTTTCTGCTCGGGGTGGTGAGAATGATTGCTCTGCTAGAACAGTCTATCTGTCCCTATACTGTGCTAGCCAATCCATACCTAGTATGACGTCAAGACCTTGGTTTTCTAGTACGATCAGTTTAGTGGGGAATTGGTGAGTCCCAATGTCTAGAGTTAGGGGTTTACTCCCTGATTTTGCTAACATCTCTCCCCCAGGAGAACTCACCCTCATAGGTTTACCAGAGTGTTGGTAGGTAAATTATGTTTATTCGCAAATGCTCTTGAGATGAATGAATGTGATGCTCCAGAATCAAAAAGTACGAGTGCTGGATATGAATTGATCAAGAACTTACCAATCACCAGGTCAGGTTGATCCATGACTTCTTCCACGTCCATATGGTTCACATGCCCTTCGGAAATAAGTTGGGTTTGGTTGCCTGATCAGTCTTCTTCTCTGGGCACTCATTGGAGTAGTGTCCCATCTTCTTGCATGAGTAGCATTGCACTTGACTGATGTCCCTCTTCTCTGAAGGGTTGTGACGATGCTGCCCATGGTGGTTTCCATTTCCATTGTGGTTGTGGCCCCGATAGCCTCCATTGGGGTTGTGGCTGTGGTTGTGGTTGTGGTTGTTTCCGCCATGTTGGTGTCCATTGTTAGTATGCTTGTGGAATCCAGAACTTCCACTGCCATCCTGGAAGCCACGCATCTTCTGGGGTGGCCCAGCATAATGCTTTTCAAAGGTATGCTTCCTCTTCCTGTTCTCAGCCTGCTTCTGTTTGCTCTCTAAGATAGTGGCCTTGTCGAGTAGGGATTGATAGTTGGGCGTGTAGACAACTGACAGCTGAATAGCTAGTTCATCATTCAGTCCATCCAAGAATCTCTCCCTTCTTTTGGTGTCGCTGTCGACGTCGTCCGGCGCATAGCGTGCCAGATTGTTGAACTCTTCTATGTATGCAGCCACTGTGCGGTTACCCTGTCGCAGGTTGCGGAACTCTCTCTTCTTCAGACTCATCACCCCAGTTGATATGTGTGCAGTACGGAAACCTTCTTGGAACAGTTCCCAAGTGACCTCCTCAATTGGGTGAGTGATCTGAAAGTTGTCCCACCAGCTAGCGGCGGGTCCTTCTAACAAGTGTGCCGCAAACCGAACTTTCTCAGCATCAGAACAGCCGATGGTCACCAGATTCTTATTCACTGAGCGTAGCCAGTCATCAGCTACGACGGGCTCTGAGGCACTAGTGAATGTTGCTGGTCTCAGCCTCAGGAATCGGGTGAGCATGTCCACTTGAGGTGGTGGGGGTGGGTTGTTGTTGTTGTTGTTGTTGTTGTTGTTTGCTAAGATCTGAGTCATCACTTGCATGAGTTGAGTCATCACTTGCTGCATCCCAGCGTTGTTGTTCTCATCGTTGTTGTTGTTGTTGTCACGGCGAGGAGGCATCTGTGGGTTTAGCATAGATGAGAATCGAGATAGAAAGGAAAGGAAAATCTACCCATGCAAACAATACCGTAACACATCAAGCAAACAACTCAACACAAGGATTTTAAATCAAAAGTAGTACTTTGATAATCTCAAAGTGATAAATGAAGAGTTTTGGAAAACAAAAGGGCTAACATGTACTGCCATACCACAAGTTGGTAGATCAATACTCAAATCGAAATGACTACTCGAAGGATAAATGGTGGTCGAACTACTACTGGGGAAACTCTCTGATGGCCTTGAGACAGATGACCTTGCGTGCATGGGACCGAGTGTTGAACGCTGGTTTGTCCTCATCCTCAGGAACAATCCAAATGGTCTGTCCATCCGAGGTCTCTATGGCCCGCTCCTCTGGGTCCTCCTCTTCTGCATCAGCCATCACCTGATCTATCTTGGGAGCTTGTGCCTCTGCTAGCTTCTTCTTCAGTTCGACATTCTCCTGTACTAGCAACTCCCTGCGCTCTATCATCAACTTCATGGTCTTGACCAGAACTTCATCAAACACCTTGATCCCGAGAAGTTCCTCCTCTAGCTTGCGTGGCTCTTCCAACTTCTCAATCCTCTCCAACAACTTCTTGTTGCTTTCCTCTAGTACTTTGTTGGCTTCCAGTAGCTCATCTCTCTTGTTGAGAACGTACGCGTTGGCTAGCTCACAATGCTCAATCTTGGTGTTGGCTTCTTCAAGTGTGTTGATAGCTTGATCCAGATAAGTCATCTGGCCCCTCATCAACTCCTCGAGGTCTACTGCGTTGCACTCACGCTCCACCAGATGTTGACGATGTACCGTCATGTTCTCATTGTTGGGGAAGAAGTACGGGGTACCATCCATGCGGCGTCTCCCAAAGGTACGGTAAGGGGATCCAGAAGGTATGTAGCAGCGGTACAGTCCGCATATGCGTGCCATGGCTCCTTGCATAGCCACCTGCACGGACATATCCCAGTCAGGGTACCTCTCCTCATAGATCTCCTCCCGAGTCGTGGGGTCGTCAATGCGAGCCGGAATCGTCGTCTCAATCAGCCACCTCTCGATGCCGTACTCCTGGTACAACAGCTGACCCCGAAATATTGGCGGAGGTATCCCCACCAACTGGGCCAGTTCAGCCAGCTGCTGATCAAAGTGCTCAGTCTCTCCGTTTCCAGCCACAATACGGTGCGTGAAGGTAGACATCTACAAAACAATTTTGAGAGAGGAGGTAAAAGATTAGACAAGTGTTATGAGATGAAATTATGAAACAAATAAATGCAAAGTCAAAACTCTTCTTATAAAGCATTTTCTTTCCAAGATAAAATAGTATATATAGTTTTTGTCCTATGGTCTTTCCTATGTTCTAGAATCAACCTAGGGTCACGAACCTACAGGCAACACAGTGCTCTGATACCATCTGTAGAACCCCCACCTTTTAACAAAGGTTGGGATTCCCCGTGTAACGTGCTAGTCCCTGGATCGACTTGCTAGCACACACAGTTTGAGATGCAATACCATAACATTGTATCAAAGTATATTACACGATGATCCAGAATTTAAAAGATTCGATACAAGGTGCATAGCCGAAGGCTAGCTCAAACCAAAGTAAACACACAGCGGAAAGCAAATGATACAGTGAGCCCATCATCTTCATGTGCCACAGGCAAGCATGTTGGTTGTAGACTCGAAACCCTGTCGAAACCTCACTCATCGTCTGACGGACCTGCAACGGTGAGTTACAGCCCAACTATATGGGTCAGCACAATTGAATTGTGATGGCAAGATGACACTTATGTGGATATAAATGGCAACCTATCTTCTACATGAATATTTGGCTAAGTGGAGTTTGAGGCTGTTTGCATAAAGCCAGTTTCATCCTATCATTTGTAAAACAATTTTATCTTAGACAAAGAGTACCACTGATAGACATCAGTGAACACCTTTGACAACTACTCACAACAAGCACCACCGATAGACATCAGTGAGCTCCCATCCCTTGTTCACCCTCAAGTTTTAATTTAGAAATTGGGATGAGGAGATCTTCAACAGCTTCCCGGTCTAGTTGCTCAAAATTGTCCATAACCGGGGACACGGCTAAGTATACTTAGTTTTAACTCTCGAGAGGGTGTGCACTTTCACCACAAGACCCAATCATTCCCTCCTCCATTGCAACCAATTATGAAATGGAAAAGAGAAGACTGAGACGAGATATTTCGGAAGAACTTTCCCATCCCATACCGGCCTGACGCGCTTCACCTATAAACCTCTACCACCACCTGTCAAGCCGGGATGAGTCCGCTCAACTTACTCCATCAAGACAGAGCCCATATGACATGTGGCTGCACTAGAAGCTACTGAACAAGGAGAGTCTACAATCTCTTTAAGCCTGGGTGACTTTCCACAATTGTGCACTTCCACCAAGGGCAAATTACCATAGACATGAACCATAGACATGGACCCCCTGAGTAGTCACCCACCATGGTTCTCCAACCAGCACCCAGGTAGTTCATTGATTAGTTATTAGTTTCCATCACTATCCAACTAATCAAAACATTTTTCATAGCATGACTATACTAAGTTCCATACTACAAGTTCTGGGTGGGGGATGGCTACACACTAATAGGAGCATAGCATAGTATAATATTCAGTAACAAGCCTATCATGCATACTACTGAAAACACTAAGTGCATAGTAGTAAAAGTAGTAGGACTTTTATGGTGTCACTTGCCTTGGCCAACTGAAGAGTTGAAGTTACACTCTTCACAACACGTGAGACACTCCGCACAATCTAAAAGATAAAACATACAACAATTCAATACACATGCACATTACAAAAACAATGCTATGCATGTATGGATGCAAACAACATTATTAAAAGAGTAGTACACTTTATTAGTTCTCTGGTTTCTAAATGATGCATGATGAAATGAGCAAAGTTCAATGCATAGTTATTATTTGAAAACATTTTTCAAACACTAGAGTATTTACAAGTAAATTGATACCTTTGAACTTTTATTAATTGATAAAATAGCGTGTTAGGCTCCTGGACAGAGGAGTTAATTTTTGACATTTATCAAAAAGATTCATCTCAAAATAATTTTTAAAACTCAAGTTTTGATTTAAATGGCCGAAATGTCCTTCTGCAAATTGATCATTTTAAATAGATGCAAAATGGAAAACTAATGATTCTAGATTAAACTACAAGTTCATAGCTTTCCAACGGTATAAAGTTTGCTAAATTTGGACTTATGGTTTGAAAGTTATGAATTTTTGAAGTTTGAATGGTTTTCTGTTTTATTTATCAATTTTCAGACGGATTAAAAATAAACGCGGCGACGTGGCGCAACGTGATTAGCCCGTACCGGTTCGGCGAGTGATCTAACGTGATCCGTCCGATCGTGATCGAACGGTCGAATCCTACTGACCTAACTGAGCAGCGCATTGCGCCGGCGCGGCTCCGGCGACGGCGGCGCCATTGCCGGCGTGCATGGACGCGACGGGGAGAGGGCCAGGGGATGCTGCGGACTCACCAGAAGACGGAGAAGCTCGAGGCGGGTCGATGGCGTGGTCGGGGAAGCTCCGGGGCGTCGGTGGATCCTTGCCGGAGTAGGGCTGGCGGACGGTGGCGTCGGTCGAGGAAGCTCCGCTCGATCTAGTGCACGACAGGGGACGGAAAATAGGTCAGGGAGGTGCGCGAAGGGCGGCGAAGTCGAGGGGATGGACGAGAGGGGGGGGCAGTCTGTGCTCACCGGAATCAGTGAAGGACGGCGGCGGCCATGGCGGTCTTCGGCGGCGAAATCCGGCGGCCTGGGGGCGGTGTGGTGTGCGTGGGTTGGGGAAGATGGAGGAGCGGGGTGCGGGGATTTAAGGGGATCTCGGAGGGCCGTTGCGAGGCGTGGGGGAGTGGAGAGCGTGCGCGAAGTGGAGCGCGTCCGTGCGTGTCGTGGGCGTCGCGGTGGTTTCGGCCGGAGGTTGGGGAAGAGGGCGCTGACGGGTGGGGCCCGCCAGTCAGCGAGAGGGGAGAGGGTTGCAGAGCTGGGCTGGCAGTGGGCCTCTGCGCGCGGCGTGTGCGGCAGGTAAGATGCTGGGCCGGCTCGGCTGGCCCGGCTAACCCTTTTTTTTTGTTCTTTTCTTTTCTCTTTTCTGTTTTCAGTTCTTGGTTCAAATATTTTCAAAAATTTATTTTAAAATATGTTTTGGAAAGCTTGTGCAAAATAGAAACTAATGGTAGTCCTCTCGATACAAAAAAATTTAATAAAAATTAAAAATACCCTTTTGTGAAAAATTAAAATAAAAGACAAATGGGTTCATTGGTTGAGTTTATAATTTATAAAATTTAAATGAAATGCAGATGAGATGATGAATGTATGCATGATTTTGGAATTTGAAAATTGGGATGTTACAGTCTTGCAAAGCTAAGTCCAGAACTTGTTGAGTTTTCTCCCTCGCGGGTTTTGTCACCTCTCGAGCCTCCTTTTCTCTCTCACGCCCCATGGGCTGCTTGCACGTCAAAGGGGGGCTCCCGAGCATCGTGCCTCGAGAGCCCTTACCTCTCTAAGCCTTACGCACCCCCCGGCCTTGTCGAGCCCTGACTCCGGCATACCGAAGCGGCGGTGCTATTGCGCTGAAAGTAGGGTCCTAACGACGTAGAGCGAAAAGACATAAGGAAGAGATAAAAGGCCTCCCGAGGGGCGCTCACACTTGCGTACAATATGGTCTTTACAAGTCATTACAAACAAAGACAACAAATACTAAGATAACTCGTGCTCCAAGCACGTCTTGCAACAGGAGCAGGCAGCAGGGTCGCTGTCGTCCTCCTCCTGGACGGGGTCCTCCTCGACCTCAACTCTCTTGAAGCGCTGGACGAACCCCTCCACTTCCTGCCACACCGCGGCGTTCAGCTCCGCGGCACGCTTCTGCTCGGCGGGCTCCGTCACGGCCTTGAAGTCGAGGCCAGGATGAAGGCGTGCGAGGTTGGCGAAGATGCAACCAACCGTGACGCCAAGAAGCTCGCGGCTCTCCGTGTCGACAAGGTCATCGAGGCTTGTCACGACCTCTTCAAAGCTGGTGAGGAGCTGCTCAAAGAAGCCGAGGTACGTGGCGGCATCGGCGTTCCCCTCGACAGAGAGCGCGGGGGCCTTGGCCCCCAAGCGGTCCGCAACAGCCCGCGCGCGGATCACCAGGGAGCGGAACATACGCTCTCGCTGGCGCGTCAAGAGCCGCGCAGCCTGCGCACTGTCCCGGGCCTCTTCGACAAGCTCCACCACATGCGCCACCTGCTGCTGCATGTCGGTCATGTCCTCCGTCAGGGAAGCAAGGTCGTGCTCCGCACGGGCCTGGGCGTCCTGGGCAGCCTGAAGACGGGAGTTAAACCGCCTCTTCTCCCGCTCGAGCTCCTTGATGCGAGCGTTGAGCTCGTCGCGTTTCTTCATGAAGCGCTCTTCCTGAACTTGAGCCTTCTTCGCAAACTCCCTGGAGCAGTTGTCGCGGAAGAGCTTCTCCCTGGTCGCAGACTCCTGCTTCACGTGGAAGCTCTCGTTGGTCTTTGTGAGGCGCTTCTGGAAAAAGGCTTCGTCCCAGGCCACCTTGCCCTCGCAAGACTCCAGGCTCTCCCGCTCCGCGGATTGGTCTTTTTCGACCTGTTCAACCTGCTCTTCGCGCTTGCGCAGCTCTGACTCGCGGAAGTTGAGCTCTTCCCCGCGCTGCACGATCAGCTGTTCGCGAGTGCGCAGGTCCTCACGAAACTTCTCCAAGCTTTGCCTCACGATCTCTGAGTCCGCGACGATCTTTTTCTCGCGGGCCATGAGCTCCTGCTGCTTGACGGTGGCCGCCGCCTCGCGGGCCATGAGCTCCTGGTGCTTGGCGGCCGTCGCATTTGAGTCGCCCGTGGCGTGTCGGCGAATTTCCTTCCTTTTGCTCAGCTAGCACTTGATTTTCGTTTTCACCTTCCTTGACTGCTGTCTTCGATTCATGTGCAAGTCATACTACTAGTTTGAGACTGGTTCTCACGTGGGATGCCGACATGCAGTTATGCAGCAGCAATATTTTCCCTTCTTTTTAGTCGCGTGGTCTGGACGAGGGGTGACGACCGGATATGGCAATCAACTCTTGATCCAACTCGAAGTGCTCCTTTTTTATTACTACCTCCGGTCCAGAAAAAGTGTCGCGAGCTAGGCTAGCGAGTTGTGCTTGGTCCGTTATTTCATAGCGACGGAAATAACGGATCGGAGGGAGTATTTATTTCTCACTTTGTCGGGACTTGACTCCTGACCAGCTTCCTTGGTCTTTGCGTGGACCAGTAGTACTTCTCAAGTTGCCATCCATCGGTGCTTCAACCGGTCCAACACAATTGGAATTTTTCGAGCGTATCCGATCGACTTTAATTCTTCCTTAATCACTTTCTTTAATCCACGCGGCAAAATAAGCTATTCCTTATTTGATCCATCGGTCCTGAGCCGTATCTTGACAAGAGCTGTGTCATCCCGATCTGATACTTTCCTTTGTTTTGATTCGCGAACTCGCGTTGACACGAAACTTGCTGTAGTGTGCAAGTCGCCATTGAAGATCTAACCGTCGGAATTTTCTCAAACTTGTTGGTCTCCTGCGCGATTGTATCCCGCAGGGTTCCACCGAAGGGATCTTAGAATTGATGTCCGAGGCGGCCTCGATAATTATTTTCCCAAGGACGTATGGAGTTCCGCTAGTTTTCGATAGGGGTTCAGTGTTTGAGTCGGCCAGAGAGATCCAGCCGTTGGAATTTGATGCGCTTTTAATAGCTGCTAGACAACTTGATTACGCAGCTTTCCACCGAAGGGATCGTCGAGATGAGTTCTGAGCCGCCGTCGGTGATGTCCACAATACGGACGTTGCTGCTGTCCTGCAACCCGCGCGTGAGGGCGTTGTCGAAGTTGAGCCCCGAATCTCGCGGTCGGATTTTTTCATACTCTCTCCTCGAGCTTGAGGTAGATCTTGATGTAGATGTAGATGTTGATACCGCCGAATTGTGCAGACCGGCGCGGCGTCGAAGTCGCCGAGGTTGTTGATGAAGGGATCCCACCCGGATCATAATTCCAAGCGCCGCTAGCCCCACGGTGGGCGCTAACTGTCGTGGGTTTGTCACGGCACATGTCATCTCAGTATGACTTCTTAGATGTGGGATTTAGGCGACGTAGGATCTTCCGGGAGCGAGATTGCACACAGGAGAGCGATTTATACAGCTTCAGGCCCCGGGAAACATCATCCGGTAATAGCCCTACATGCTGTTTGTGGCTAGGTCGTATTCCATGTGCCTTTGGAGTCGCCGAGATGATGCGGCGGCTCCTCTTGTTCTGTTTACATTGTCTCTCTTGAGATCTAGTTCTAGCCTCTAATTTTTCTTGTCCCTCAAGGGGAGCCACTGCCTGGTTTATATAGATGGTCAGGCTAGGGTTTACATGAGTTCTAGTCGAATACGTATTGGAGTCTTGGCTTGGCCTCCAAGTCATCACATGCCTTGAGTTCGTCGTCCGCCAGATAAGCCGCACCAGATAAGCCTCCGCTAGATAAGCCGCGCCAGATAAGTTACCGACAACTTATGTCTTGATAAGTCTCTGCCAGCTTATGTCTTGATAAGTTCGTACGTCGGCTCATACTCAATTAGGTATTCCCCCGACACGCGCGGGCCTGGGCATCCTGAGCAGCCTGAAGACGGTAGTTAAACCGCCTCTTCTCTCGCTCGAGCTCCTTGATGCGAGCGTTGAGCTCGTCGCGTTTCTTCATGAAGCGCTCTTCCTGAACTCGAGCCTTCTTCACGAACTCCCTGGAGCAGTTGTCGCGGAAGAGCTTCTCCTCGTTCGCAGACTCCTCCTGCATCTTCTCCTCCTTCACGCGGAAGCTCTCGTTGGTCCTCAAGAGGCGCTTCTGGTAAAAGGCTTCGAACCGGGCCACCTTGCCCTCGCGAGACTCCAGGCTCTCCTGCTCGGCGGATTGGTCCTTTTCGACCTGTTCAACCTGCTCCTTGCGCTTGCGCAGCTCTGACTCGGGGAAGTCGAGATCTTCCCCGCGCTGCACGATCAGCCGTTCGCGAGTGCGCAGGTCCTCGTGAAACTGCTCCAAGCTTAGCCTCACGGTCTCTGAGTCCGCGATGATCTTTTCCTCACGGGCCGTGAGCTCCTGATGCTTGACGGTGGCCGCCGCCTCGCGGGCCGCGAGCTCCTGGTGCTTGGCGGTGGTCTCCGCCTCGAGGGCCTCGCGCTTAGCACTCAACTCCGCGAGAGTCTCTTCAGCCTCGTGGACAACGCTGGCATGGACTTCCTCAGCGAAATGCTGCGCCTCCTCGCGCCGCGCCTGAGCTGCCTCGTCCTCCCGACAGCAGCGCTCCACGGTCTCCTGAATGCGGGTCCAAGCCCGTGCAAGGTTGGTGGTTTCCTCTGCCATGGCACGCTCCTCCTCGACAAGCTAGGCCTCGAGCCCATCGAGCGCCTCCCTCGCCGAGCGAAAGACAATGTCGCGACG
The DNA here is from genome assembly GCA_947311845.1 of Poa pratensis. Lineage (NCBI taxonomy): Eukaryota > Viridiplantae > Streptophyta > Magnoliopsida > Poales > Poaceae > Poa > Poa pratensis. The sequence continues at coordinate 27,060,663 of CAMZMU010000114.1, forward strand.
AACCGCGCTCAGGCGCCGGCCCCGCAGAACCAAGGCCCACGCATCGTCAAGGGACCCAGAGGCCTCGACGCCTGCCGAAGTCTCCAAAACATCGCGCCTTGGGCTCGGGCGGGCCTCGAGTCGCGCTTGGGGGCTCTGGGGAGAGCCTCCTTCTTTATCCGCGACGGGGGCTTTTTGGGGGCTCAGAATGCCCTCGCCATCAGTCTCGGCGTCCTTCTGCCCCTGGTGCACGTCCTTCTCCCCTCCAGGGGCAGGATCGGCCCGCTCTATCGAGGTCGCGCCCACCGTGGCCTCGGGGTCCGCCGAGGCCGCTCCTGCCGCAGCCTCAGGACCTGCGTTTGGTGGAGGCGGCGACGCGGTGGCCCCCTCCCTCTCAACGTCGGTGCGTTCCTCCGCCGACGTCGCGGTCTCCACCACATCTTCCTCCACCGTGTTCTCCAGCTGCACATGAGAAGCGTCAGGCCGCGCGGCCGGCGGCACCGTCACCTCAGCCTTCTCCTCGTGGCGCTCATCCGCCTCGGCAGGCTGAGCCGCTGTATCAGGAGGAGAAGCAGTGGCCTCGTGAGGCACCTCTTTAGCTGTAGGCGCTGCAGACGCCGCAGCGGCACCTGAGTTCTCTCCGACTTTCCGGAGCCTTCGCCGCTTCGGCCCCGAGGGAGGCCTGACAAAGGAAAATCAGAAAACCCTCAAGAAAGGCACTCAAGAACAATCCCTAAAAAGAAAGGAGATGCGAGGCTTACTCAGCGGTGTCTATCCACCTCTTCGCCGTCTGCCGCGGCTGCAGAGCGCTTGCCGCAGCCTCCGTCTGAGCCCCGTCAGGCCTGTCGTGGATCGCCTTGGTGTGGGACTCGCGGGGGACTAACAAGGCCTCGTCGTCGCTCTCCTCCTCCTCGGTGCGTCGTGAAGGGACGACAAGGTACGGGCCGTCGCTGCGTGAAGAGACCTCGTGGATCTCAGCTTCAGGCTGGACATCTCTTGGGGAACTCGTGTTCCCTGCTGAGGAACTGGGGCCCCCCGAGGCGCCGCCCACATCCGCGTCTGACGTCGCGGGTGTCTCCGTCGCCCCCTCTTCCTCGCCATCGATTGGCACCGCCTGCGACGCCGACTCAGGGTTGTCGCGGGGCCCAACCTGCCCCTCAGGCACCAGGGCCCACTGGTCGAACTCAGGCATCATCTCCACGAACTTGAGCCGAGATCCGATCTCGAACCTGTGGAGCGGCTCTGCAGTGCTCGACGCCAGCTTGGGGATGGACGGAGAAGTGAAGAGAACCTCCATGATGCCGTCCAGCTCCGCCTTCTGAAAGTTAGCGGAACTCAGGCGCATTCCGTCCTTCGGGCCCGAGTACATCCACATCGGCTGCGAGTGCGCCTGGAGCGGGGCGATGCGGCGCCTCACGAAGTCCCTGGCCACCATCTGGCCAGTGAGGCCAGCCTCGCGAAGCTCCTCCAGACGCTGGACCACGCCGCCAAGTGTTGGGACCGCGAGACCCTCGCTCGCCCAGCATCTCCTCTTCATCGGGGGCGCATCAGGCATCTTGAAGAAGGGACTCGCTCTCCCGGCGTCCACGAAGAACCACTGCTTGCGGAAGTCCTCCACCTTCTTTGACACATTGGAGACAACGACCTCGCCGGCCCACGCAATGGGGATGTATACGCCGCCCATGCCGTCGGTGATGCGGAAGGAGACGCACCCCGACCGCTCGTTGTTCGCTGTGAACCAGAGCGCATAGAAGCTGCGGAAAAGGGCCACCGAGGGCCTAACTCCAATGTATGCCTCGCAAAGATAGGCAAAGATGGAGAGGATGAGGATGGAGTTGGGATGAAGGTGAAGAATCTGGATCTGGTAGAACTCCAGAATCGCCAGGAAGAAGTCGGAAAAGGGAGGCACGAGCCCAGTGAAGAGGGTGTGAAGGAAGATGGGATAGAAGCCGGCCCCGAGGGTGCCAGGGGCGCACGCAGGCTTGAGCACCGTAGCACTCCACTCGTTGGTCTTGGAGGCCGCCATATGACGCACCTTGTCCAACTGTGCCTCCGTGCCGACGCGGCACCCCACCAGCGCCGGCTTGAGGAGCGCGTCCTGCCTCGTCGCGGCAGGCTCGCTCTTCTGCATCACCGCCTTGCCCTTCCGGGAGCCTGCGGCTTTCTTGGCGCCATTGCAGCAGAAGGAGAAGCTCGGAGAAGTCGCGTGTTCTGGAAAGGAGGAGGCGAAAGGGGATGATCAGAGTAATGGATGACTGCACCGGGCTCTCAGACTTTATCACCTCACCGAGCCGTTACCCGAGCGTGGTGGGCCCCCCACTACGCCCGTTACTGCCGAGGAGATCGTGGCTTCGTGGGCGGCCGTGACTCGCCACGTGTCTCGGGACAGGCAGGCTTCTTTGGGCCCACGACGCTTCGCCTGCGTCCACGAATCTTCAGCGCGCCCATCGCGGGCCCGGGGGCTACTGTCGGCCCAGCGGAAACCAGGGTACCACGGGCCGGCCTGCCACAACCCTCAACACTCTACTGAGCTATTCTGCTAAGGACCAGGCGTTTCAGCCTGACGAGCCTCTCGAGGAATCTTCCCCTCGGGAGGACCTCCCCTGTCTGGAAAACCACCAAGTCCTGGCGCACGTCTGCGCCTCCCTCGCGGGGCGTCAAGTACTCAAGAACCTCGGCGAGGCGTCCCAGCTCTCGCAGGGTTCCTTCGAGAGAAAGCAAGCTCTGCACCCGCTGCAGAGCGCACATGGCCTCTGCGCCCGACGCAGAGTGAAGCGCGCGTCTGCGCGCGATGACGACGATGTCGCAATTTCCTCTTTGGTGATTAAAGGCGGCCAACAAAGCTGTACCAAGCAAAGCGGACTACAAGGATTGCCGTTTCGGTGATAAGGGGACCGTTGGCCACTACGCTCCAAGCCTACGTCACCGTGGGGCTCCCCACGGACCTCTGCAGCGCCAGCCCATCGTCCTGGATGGACGGTGGCTTTTTCTGCCAAGGGGACGCTGCCCTCTACCATGGACCGTGTCCATGGACAGCCCCCTCGCCGTGCACTGTGCTCCACCTCCGTCGCCATGTGGTAGCCCTTCCCGCCTTGTGAATTCGGGGAAGAGGTCCGAGACAGGTATAAAAGGAGGCAGTGTACGACCGAAGTGGGGGATGGATTCATTCTGCACTCAGTCGACTAGGTCGCAAGGAAGAAGAGCGAGTCTTCTTCCACCATAGCTCCTCCATAGCTACGCTTTGCCACCGGCAAGCTCTCTGTACTGTGACCTCTCCAAGCAGTGCAATACAACAAAGCAGGAAGTAGGGTCTTTACACCTCGCGGTGGGCCTGAACCTGGGTACGTGCTGGTGTTCTTCTCTCTGCCGTGATGTTCCTCACCAAGATCGACGAGCACCGTCGCCGAGGTAGTTGAGGATTGTTTGACTGCGTGTTCAGCCCCTCTCCGATTCCTGGCATCTGTGAGACATACCCCAAGTTCCTGGGAACCAGTCTCCGACAGGCACCGGTGAGGAGACTAATATTTGGGATGCAAACTGGATTCCGAGAGATGGTCTGTTCCGGCCGGTCACTTGTGCACTGGACGCAGATGTGGTGAGGCCGCAGCTTGTCAGCGACCTAATTGATTCTACTACGTTGTCATGGAATGTTGAGAAGCTTCAGGCCACTTTTTTGCCAATGGACGCTAAAGCGATCGCCGCTATACCACTGAGTTCCCGACATCAACATGACTTTTGGGCATGGCACTATGAACGCAAGGGCATTTTTACGGTGCGTTCGGCTTACCGTATGTTGGTTCATACACGGGAGAAGAGAACTGAATGGATGGAGCATATTTCAGCTGGTTCAAATACAAAAGAGGATGAGAATAGCTGGACGTCGCTTTGGAGGGTTAAAGTTCCCTCTAAACTGAAGGTGTTTTTGTGGAGGCTTGCACGGCAGTCACTTCCCACTGCCGATGTCCGCCATCATCGAAACATGACGACACACAGCTCCTGTGTAGTGTGTGGAGAGCAAGACTCATGGAGGCACTCCCTAGTTGAGTGCCATCAAGCGAGGAGTGTGTGGGCTTTGGCGCCGGAAGAGCTGCATGATTATGTGTTTCACCTTCAGGAACCACATGCCCGCGGCTGGCTAGTTGCGACGATCAAGGATCTCTCCAGGGAGGAATCGACTAGAGTGGAGGTAACCTTAGGGGCATTGTGGCATGCTCGTCGGAAGATCATCCATGAAGGTCTGTATCAAAGCCCTCTCTCAACGCACTGTTTTATTGAGAGGTTCATTGCCGATCTTCAGTTATTGGATCCTGAACCGGTTGCTGCTCCGGTCAGACCAATCGCTGGACCAAGATGGATTCCGCCTCCTGTTGACATGGTCAAGGTGAATGTGGATGCTGCCGTTTCGAAGAACAATCCATCAGCAGCGATCGCAGCTGTGGCTCGAAGCTCAGCTGGTGAGTTTTTAGGTGCTTCCTCGGTTGTGTTGCGTGGTATCACAGATCCTGAAACGTTGGAGGCAATGGCTTGCAGGGAGGGGTTGGCTTTGGCTTCAGACCTACTACTCAGTGATGTCGATTGGCTTCTGATTGTCTAAACGTCATTCGAAGCATCGAAGGAGAGGGGAAAGGCTCTTACGGTCATATCGTACAGGAGCTGAAAATGAGGTCGACAGAGTTTCAGCTAGTTCAATTTGTCCATGAAGGGAGATCGGCGAACGTTGACGCGCATAGCCTGGCAAGGGGATCAGTTAACAGAGTTTTAGGCCGGCATATGTGGTTCATAACTCCACCCGAAGGTGTTTGTAAGCAGTATGGCTCCATATAATTAGGGTGTGAGATCTCAAAAAAAAAACCAAGATCAATTTAGGAATACTTTGGATTGTAGATGTTTAAGTGTAATCAAATTGCTAAAGCTTTTGTTCCTCGTGTCAGAGGTAAATAGGAATTACCTATATATGCACTTACTATGATTCACACCCGTTGACAGTGCTTTCCGTTTTTATAGTGGTGTGGAACCATTACATTGAATTGATTCCAACAACAGATATTTAATTAAGCAATTACGATTAAAATTTCACCAGGATGTTTTTGGTTAGGCTTATTTTGCCTTTTTGGCATGCAAATCAGAAGACAAAAGCACCTATTTAGGGGCTTTTTTGACTCATAAGCCAAAAGCCCCGGTTGATTGTGTTAAAGGCATCTATTTAGCTTTTGTGTTGCCTATATTTTTTTTTAGATAAAGAGTGTATATTAATATCGCGGAGATACAAATTACACCCAGCCTCTGCAACAACGCAATAACCAAAGCTACTACGGATGCACACAGCCGAAAGACAATAAGAAGAAGAAATAAAAAGAAAAGTCCCGCTACAGAGTTACAGTCCTTGCAGCAGCCGCACAACCACCACCAAAACAACACCTGATGTCCAATTCTTCAAAAGCAACGCCTTCAAGAAGAACAGTGCCAGGCACAACCAATTAAGGCCAGACCTTGGGCTTTCACCCTGAAGATAGTCCTCGCTCTCAAAACAATGTTTTCAGCAAGAGCACTGTCAGGCACAACCAATTAAGGCCAGACCTTGGATTTTCACCCTGAAAGGTAGGACTTCGGACTTCACGTATGTTGTCGCCCCCACTAACATGCCGCTGCTCCAAGTCATGAAACACCAAGCCAATTCCTCATCGCCACCAGGAATCGAACCACCGTTACTAGTCTTCAAATCTAGGCCTCCATGTCCTTCTCCGCAGTCTGACTTCACCGGGAAACAGAAAGGCATGTCCCCAATGGCAAGCGACTGCAGAGCTTCGCGACGCTTCCTCTGAAACCAAACGGTCAGAATAAACATGGCTGCGCGCGACCGAATCCCACCCGATCCGACAATCTCCAGGCTTGATTGCCCAATGGAGTTCGCCGACGGAGCCTTCCGGAACTCGACAATCCGGCCAGATCGAAGAAACAGGTGTCAGGCAGATCTTCTTCTTGGCGCAAGAGGAACCATAGGACCGCCGCCTTTATTGTGCAGAGCAGCAGGCCCCCACGCCGCCGTCCGCCGGCCGACCTCCTCCGGCGGAAGAGGAGGCCCGACAACGAAGAACCACGCTGTGACGCCCCAAAATCGGTACCATGCGGATTTTAGCGAACCCGCCAAAAGCCGCATAATAACGATCTTAGGACGCCCACCAGACATAACGTGCACGCCGAAACATGCGCGTTATGTGGGTGGAATTGTGATAACATTACAACAGTTCACGAAAGAATCCGCAACAACAACAGAAAGAGAATATATATACAAGAACGACTCGAACGAGTCAAGAAACAACTGATACATTACAAAGATACAAAGCACAACGAAAGCAAACTAGTGTCCGTCTACGGACAAGATACAAATTGGACTAAGAGTCCTGAAGATAACCATGGCGTCCAATCCCTGCCCAGGCCGAGCCGGAGGGATTCCCAAGCTAACGTCGTCAGACTTCAAACCTGTTGACTGTTCAGTGCAAAACAGCCCAAAAAGATTGGGTCAGGTAATGGAATTTACCTGGCAAGCAAAGCACACTTGAAACCAATACAAAGGCTCCCAAAATATAAAGGATAGGTGGACTGAAGCGGCAGCAGCACTAAGCCATCTACAGAAGACACGCTACAACTTTCGTCTAAAAGATAAGGATGAGAACGAGCAGGGAACCAACTAGATACTAACACCAAACATAACCCAGCCGATTATCACTCACTCGCTTAACCCACGAGTAAGCAATCCAAAGGCACTCACACAGCGAAGCAAGTTTAAGTGTTATCATTATTAGATGTACGGCTCCTAATCTTGTTAGCCAGCATCTTCACCAAGTCGTCCATAACCGCGGACACGGCTTTTCGAAAAGATTTAACCCTGCAGGGGTGCACTATTGTTTAACCACACGCATCAAATTGCCATGGAGCGTTTGACACGACCTTTCACTTCTCTTCGGCCAAGTCCAGGGAACCACCTAGCTAGGATCTTACCCGCATCAAGAGTCCGGCCGAGGCTCCGACACAGACCCAACCGTTGTGTGACCCTACCTTCCCAGGCCTCCTCTAGGGTAGCTACCCGGTTGGGCGGTGCCCACAAACCTATAAATTGTACGCACATCGGTTAAGTACCATCATCAACATCAACATCTTCACCTGCATGAAAGGGGATGTGCGTACGCCAAATGGAAAGCCCAAACTACTTTGCGGCGCCCTGGACAAGGCTTCAGATCGGTTCGTGGGTCGCGGGGATTCCCATTAGGTCCCACATGTGGACAGTGCGCTCATCCTTGGATCGAAGGACAAGAACTACGGCGACACCAGAAGGACCAAAAACCACAAAGGGCCTCCTGCCGGTGCCTTATCTTACGGTAACAATCGTCCCACATCATAAAGTAAAGCAGATAGCCACTTACCAGGGCTTTAAAGGTACATATAACAGCAAGAAGATAAAGGAACAACCTAAGCATGCGCTACGACTCGCAAGGCCAACAAGGTAAACAAACAACAGGGTGATAGGTTGTGGAGGTGGGGCTATATCATGGCAGCAGGGTAAACATGGATAGGATCGCACATAAGCATCGTAACATAAGGATAGCAGAGATCAACGGCAAGGATGAAAGACAATGCATTGGGACCAAGAGAACAGTGCTTGCCTGAAAACACGGTAGAGGAAGCAGAACCTGTCGTTGCTCACATCATCTCAACGTCCTATTCCGCGAAGAAGCGACAAACACTGAAAAGCGCAAAAGATGCAACACTTACTACTACGGCAAAAGATCCAGCATGTTCAGAGATGATGCATGACATGGCAAGATGCAACTTAAGCCAAATTAAGCGGAACTGAGATTCCGACAATTAATATTAAGGTTCAAGTTATTTATCTAACCAGCAAATTAAATGTTGATTAGCATGTGAGACATGGCATGGGTGAGCTACACAAATTAAATGGAATAGGGTAATAATTAATTAATTACCCAACACATTCCATATTAATTTATTTTGGGTGATAATGCAAAAGACCACTAAGCAACAAGCTAGATGATGCAAACATGAGTATGGATGACATATTAATATTCAGTGCATTTCTCTGATAAAAATAGATATATAACTTGTACTATTTAGATTTATAGAACAAAAGATATTCGATATACAAGATTTGCAAAATAAAATAAAGGAATAGAGAGCAGAGAGAGAGATGGGCCGAGTCTGCCTCGCGTCAGCGACGGATAACTTCGGGACGCTCGGGGCGATCGTTTGCTCCGGAAGGAACTGGGCCGCGGCCCAACACTGGCGCCAGATCGGAAAAAGAGAAAAAAAAGGGAAGGATTTTGCTCCGGCTGGGACTCGATCTCCTGATCTCCAGGAAGGAAGAGGAGGAGCGCAGCCACTGGGCCACAACTCGGCTGGTGACGGATATGAGGTGCGACGGCACAAGAAGTAACACGCGAGGTGTTAACTGAATTCTAACAGAAAAGGTTCAGACTTTGGGAGACAGAGGCGACGGCGACGAACTCCGGGAGGCTGCTCCGGTGAAGACGACCAGAAGTGACGGCGCTGGGTTGCGGAGGCACGCTGGAGCGCGTGCGGATCACCGAGGGGAGTGAGGTCGACGGGAGGAGGGGCACCAGGGCCAACAGCTCGCGTACGAGCTCCACATGGCCGCGGCCATGGCGGACGGGAGAGGGAGCGGATGATGGCGACGAAGGAATCGAAGGTTACCGGAAGAAATTGAGATGGAGGGGAGGGGGAAACGGGAGAGGATCTCACTGGGAGGGTGCCGGTGTAGTCGATCAAGCTCAACGGGGACGGAGGTGTTCAATTTCCACCGGAGAAGGAGTTCGGCCGGAGATGAAGAAGAGGATGCCGTTGGCGATGTGGTCGTTCTCGTTCCAATTCCTCCCGCCAAGACGAAGCAGACGCTGCAGCGGTTCTTCTCGTCGCGGAATCAGCTTGATAGATGGTGGGAGGTGGTGCCGAGCTTGAGCGCAAGCTCCGGCCATGGAGGGCTCCGTTGGAGAAGAAAAAGGTGGGAGGAAGGAGGCAGGCGGCGCGAGAGAGGGGAGGAGGGCGTGGCTAGGGTTGAGGAAGGGGCACAGGGGTAGGTTATAAGGAGGAGGAAAAGGGGAGGGGAGAGGCTGGAAGGTGGAGGCCACCGGGGTGCCACGCCATGTGCGTGCTCCTCTCTGAGAAGAAAGCGACAGTAGAGGGAGGTGGGCTGGGCTTCAAGGAGGAGATGGGCCAGACTGGGCCAAGCTGGGCTGAAGGAAAAGAATAAAGGAAGAGAATTGAGGTTGCGGCCCATTTCCAATTACCAGCCTTTTGGTAATTAGGGAAAGATAAAACAGAGAGAGGAGATAGATAAAGGATAGAAAGAATTAGGGAAGAAAGAAAGCAAGAAGGCAAGGCTTTACAAAATAATTTATGAAACTTTAATTTTTATTTGAGATAGTTTTGTAATTATTCCCAAATACTATTTTGGTTAATTAAAATAGAAAGAGAGGGAGAAGATTTATTATTTGCAAAACAAAATAGGGCTAGCAAAAATAATATTTTTAGTTCTTTAGCAAAACATGCAAGGTGATAACAAGATGCATGATGACATGATGATGCCAAAAAGAAAAACAAACAAAACTAATTGGGGAAAAAACCCCGGGACGTTACAGACGACACCACTAACAAGGGATCGCGCCCCCGCGATCCACCCCAAGACAACAGAAAGAGAGGGATAAACTATCGAGTCTTCGTGCTCCATGTTGATCTTCTCGACACCACTAACAAGAGATTGTAACTCCATCTTCAACTTGTCGACACCACTAACAAGAGATTGTTGCTCACATCGATGGCGACTTCAAAAGATCGAACCTAGTAGGTTAAAAGGCAAGAGATCGTCCACCCACGTTGGATACTATAACTTCAAAAGATAGATAAGAGAGAAGACTCCAAAACAAATAAGATAAGAAGAGAAAATAGAATTGAGGTAAGGAGTAAACAAGAATCCTATTGAGATATTTCCAAAAATAGTTTAGCCAAAATAGTTTTTGACACTCTACAAACACGACCGTTAGCGAGGTTATCCTACAGGCTTTGCGGACCCGCTGCTTTGATAACCAATTGTATCGAAACAACCTGGGTTTCGGAAACCTGAGCTCTGATACCACTTTGTGACGCCCCAAAATCGGTACCATGCGGATTTTAGCGAACCCGCCAAAAGCCGCATAATAACGATCTTAGGACGCCCACCAGACATAACGTGCACGCCGAAACATGCGCGTTATGTGGGTGGAATTGTGATAACATTACAACAGTTCACGAAAGAATCCGCAACAACAACAGAAAGAGAATATATATACAAGAACGACTCGAACGAGTCAAGAAACAACTGATACATTACAAAGATACAAAGCACAACGAAAGCAAACTAGTGTCCGTCTACGGACAAGATACAAATTGGACTAAGAGTCCTGAAGATAACCATGGCGTCCAATCCCTGCCCAGGCCGAGCCGGAGGGATTCCCAAGCTAACGTCGTCAGACTTCAAACCTGTTGACTGTTCAGTGCAAAACAGCCCAAAAAGATTGGGTCAGGTAATGGAATTTACCTGGCAAGCAAAGCACACTTGAAACCAATACAAAGGCTCCCAAAATATAAAGGATAGGTGGACTGAAGCGGCAGCAGCACTAAGCCATCTACAGAAGACACGCTACAACTTTCGTCTAAAAGATAAGGATGAGAACGAGCAGGGAACCAACTAGATACTAACACCAAACATAACCCAGCCGATTATCACTCACTCGCTTAACCCACGAGTAAGCAATCCAAAGGCACTCACACAGCGAAGCAAGTTTAAGTGTTATCATTATTAGATGTACGGCTCCTAATCTTGTTAGCCAGCATCTTCACCAAGTCGTCCATAACCGCGGACACGGCTTTTCGAAAAGATTTAACCCTGCAGGGGTGCACTATTGTTTAACCACACGCATCAAATTGCCATGGAGCGTTTGACACGACCTTTCACTTCTCTTCGGCCAAGTCCAGGGAACCACCTAGCTAGGATCTTACCCGCATCAAGAGTCCGGCCGAGGCTCCGACACAGACCCAACCGTTGTGTGACCCTACCTTCCCAGGCCTCCTCTAGGGTAGCTACCCGGTTGGGCGGTGCCCACAAACCTATAAATTGTACGCACATCGGTTAAGTACCATCATCAACATCAACATCTTCACCTGCATGAAAGGGGATGTGCGTACGCCAAATGGAAAGCCCAAACTACTTTGCGGCGCCCTGGACAAGGCTTCAGATCGGTTCGTGGGTCGCGGGGATTCCCATTAGGTCCCACATGTGGACAGTGCGCTCATCCTTGGATCGAAGGACAAGAACTACGGCGACACCAGAAGGACCAAAAACCACAAAGGGCCTCCTGCCGGTGCCTTATCTTACGGTAACAATCGTCCCACATCATAAAGTAAAGCAGATAGCCACTTACCAGGGCTTTAAAGGTACATATAACAGCAAGAAGATAAAGGAACAACCTAAGCATGCGCTACGACTCGCAAGGCCAACAAGGTAAACAAACAACAGGGTGATAGGTTGTGGAGGTGGGGCTATATCATGGCAGCAGGGTAAACATGGATAGGATCGCACATAAGCATCGTAACATAAGGATAGCAGAGATCAACGGCAAGGATGAAAGACAATGCATTGGGACCAAGAGAACAGTGCTTGCCTGAAAACACGGTAGAGGAAGCAGAACCTGTCGTTGCTCACATCATCTCAACGTCCTATTCCGCGAAGAAGCGACAAACACTGAAAAGCGCAAAAGATGCAACACTTACTACTACGGCAAAAGATCCAGCATGTTCAGAGATGATGCATGACATGGCAAGATGCAACTTAAGCCAAATTAAGCGGAACTGAGATTCCGACAATTAATATTAAGGTTCAAGTTATTTATCTAACCAGCAAATTAAATGTTGATTAGCATGTGAGACATGGCATGGGTGAGCTACACAAATTAAATGGAATAGGGTAATAATTAATTAATTACCCAACACATTCCATATTAATTTATTTTGGGTGATAATGCAAAAGACCACTAAGCAACAAGCTAGATGATGCAAACATGAGTATGGATGACATATTAATATTCAGTGCATTTCTCTGATAAAAATAGATATATAACTTGTACTATTTAGATTTATAGAACAAAAGATATTCGATATACAAGATTTGCAAAATAAAATAAAGGAATAGAGAGCAGAGAGAGAGATGGGCCGAGTCTGCCTCGCGTCAGCGACGGATAACTTCGGGACGCTCGGGGCGATCGTTTGCTCCGGAAGGAACTGGGCCGCGGCCCAACACTGGCGCCAGATCGGAAAAAGAGAAAAAAAAGGGAAGGATTTTGCTCCGGCTGGGACTCGATCTCCTGATCTCCAGGAAGGAAGAGGAGGAGCGCAGCCACTGGGCCACAACTCGGCTGGTGACGGATATGAGGTGCGACGGCACAAGAAGTAACACGCGAGGTGTTAACTGAATTCTAACAGAAAAGGTTCAGACTTTGGGAGACAGAGGCGACGGCGACGAACTCCGGGAGGCTGCTCCGGTGAAGACGACCAGAAGTGACGGCGCTGGGTTGCGGAGGCACGCTGGAGCGCGTGCGGATCACCGAGGGGAGTGAGGTCGACGGGAGGAGGGGCACCAGGGCCAACAGCTCGCGTACGAGCTCCACATGGCCGCGGCCATGGCGGACGGGAGAGGGAGCGGATGATGGCGACGAAGGAATCGAAGGTTACCGGAAGAAATTGAGATGGAGGGGAGGGGGAAACGGGAGAGGATCTCACTGGGAGGGTGCCGGTGTAGTCGATCAAGCTCAACGGGGACGGAGGTGTTCAATTTCCACCGGAGAAGGAGTTCGGCCGGAGATGAAGAAGAGGATGCCGTTGGCGATGTGGTCGTTCTCGTTCCAATTCCTCCCGCCAAGACGAAGCAGACGCTGCAGCGGTTCTTCTCGTCGCGGAATCAGCTTGATAGATGGTGGGAGGTGGTGCCGAGCTTGAGCGCAAGCTCCGGCCATGGAGGGCTCCGTTGGAGAAGAAAAAGGTGGGAGGAAGGAGGCAGGCGGCGCGAGAGAGGGGAGGAGGGCGTGGCTAGGGTTGAGGAAGGGGCACAGGGGTAGGTTATAAGGAGGAGGAAAAGGGGAGGGGAGAGGCTGGAAGGTGGAGGCCACCGGGTGCCACGCCATGTGCGTGCTCCTCTCTGAGAAGAAAGCGACAGTAGAGGGAGGTGGGCTGGGCTTCAAGGAGGAGATGGGCCAGACTGGGCCAAGCTGGGCTGAAGGAAAAGAATAAAGGAAGAGAATTGAGGTTGCGGCCCATTTCCAATTACCAGCCTTTTGGTAATTAGGGAAAGATAAAACAGAGAGAGGAGATAGATAAAGGATAGAAAGAATTAGGGAAGAAAGAAAGCAAGAAGGCAAGGCTTTACAAAATAATTTATGAAACTTTAATTTTTATTTGAGATAGTTTTGTAATTATTCCCAAATACTATTTTGGTTAATTAAAATAGAAAGAGAGGGAGAAGATTTATTATTTGCAAAACAAAATAGGGCTAGCAAAAATAATATTTTTAGTTCTTTAGCAAAACATGCAAGGTGATAACAAGATGCATGATGACATGATGATGCCAAAAAGAAAAACAAACAAAACTAATTGGGGAAAAAACCCCGGGACGTTACACACGCGCGCACGCCGTCCCGCTGGTAACAGCAAGGCCGAACACGAGCACCGCGCCGCCTCCCCACGCACCTCCGGGCGACCGACGGCCGCGCCGATGATGGGTCTAGGCGGAAGCCTAGGACCTACAGCCGCCGCTCCACTACACGCACAGGACGTCCATGGCAGACGCCATGCCCGGGAGAAAGCCGCCGCCGCCGCAGACCGGGGTCGCCGCCCCAGATCCCGCTCGCAGAAGATCAACGGCGCCGTCCCCGAACGCCACCGGTGCTCCGCCGCAGCGATGCCCCCAGCACCATAGGCGCTGGGCCCGCCGCCACCGCGGCCCTCGCCGGCGGCAGCGGCGGCAAGGGAGGTCTCCGAGTGAAGTTCTTTGGGCGACGAGGGTCTCGCCCCGGTGCCGCCTCGGGGGACAGCACGGGAGCGGAGGGGAGAGGTGGGGGAGGGGACGGGCGGCGGAGGAGAGAGGCCGGCGGCCGGACTGGTGGCGGCTAGGGTTGGGGAGCGGAGGGGCCGGACAAGTGTTTCATGTTTACGATCATATAGACATCATATTATATTCTAGGACTTCGTGTGTTGCCTATATGCCAAAAAAAAAAAACCCGGTTGATTATGTTGTGCATGCAGCACCAGATATATGCACTTGCATGCGAGACACAGTATCCAGAAAGTATTGACGCATTCGGCAACTGCTGTTCAGATCATCCCGGCTATTTCAGTCCACTGATCGATTGAGGTACGACAGTCTGCTAGCTAGTGTGAGCCCCAAAATTGTTAAGAGGAAACGCTGGGTGCTCGTTAGCCAACCAGAACGCCGGACCTTCACCTTGGTTTTCATTGCAGCAGCTGCTCGTCACCAACCTTGGTGTGCTGCAGATCCGTAGTAATTGTGGACTTGTGGTGCACCGCTGCCCGTCGAGAGGGGCGGACATACCTAGGAATTTTGTAGATTCCAGATCCGCATAAGACTGTGAGGTTTCCTCTGTAAATATACATATCTTACATGAAATTTTCGAAATTTGAAGGGACCAATATGCCGTCACCCTGGGTCCTACGCAGGGAGTACGTGCTCATTTTCCCACCTCTGGATCATAAATTCGCATCGGTTTGTACTCCCGGTATAATAATCCGGTGTTTGTTTTCACCAGAAATGGCCAATTCTTCTTTAAACTATCGCCCATTGGCACATTATTATTGTACCGTCTCATGAAATTTAAATCTAAATTAGATCATTAGCTTGAAAGACAACAAAAACATAAATCCAATTGGAATAGCAGCTAATAAAATATTTGCTCACGAATTTGGCATATTAATCTTTTATCATTAGGTTTGTTCCTTTGGTTCTTTGAGCTATGCCTTTATTTTCCAGACATGCCAGGCACACGTAGTTTCATATCAACTAGCGGGGTGGCCCGCGCATTTGCGCGGCTAGACTATCTACTATATAATTTGCTGCCACAGTTTTAAAATATGCAAAAAAAATATCCGATATCTATATACAAATTAATACTTCAATATTCTTTATGTTTATGTAACCCGCACATTGTCAGTATTAGATGCAATATGAACATTAAATATTATCTCGTGTTTGTCAGAATGCAAAGTTAGCTAGTTATTTCTCCTATCGGACAATGTAACTTAATATGTTTTGGAAACTAAATTCATCTATCGTTTAATTATGCTCTTAGTTATTTTTCTTCCATTTTTTCGTTTCTCGAGTTCATTTAAATTTTGTGGCTTAAACATCTATCTTCTTCCTTATCTTTACGATCCGCAATTCAGAACTGAATTTCGTTTGACTTTGGATCTATGTAGGGTTAAGATGCATCTTCCCTGTAATCACATTTAAAAAAATACATCTATGTACCCATTTTTGTTATTCTAATATCGTCTTTTTTTCGTAAACAATTCATACATTATGTTAACCCAGATGTGGGTGAATCTCTCAAAGGAGCAGGACATGGAGCCAATTGGTGTTATATAACTGAAGACACATTATTTGGCAATTCACATAATAAAAGCTCTCAGCCATGCACACAACCGTCACAATGCTAATGTTGTGACTTCTCAGTTCATAATGCAGTAAACTCTAGATGCAAACAAAAAATATAAAGAAATAATGCATTACTATTTTGAGGGCTTTTCAGATACATGGCATTGAGAAATTTCAATAAGGCCATTATGGCTAACATAGACCGCTAGCAATAAGCAAGGCATCAACAAATATTACCTCCTTGTGTTAGCATGTATAGATACATCCACTTTTTGACAAACTTGAGACACTTATTTTTGGACGGAGGGAGTATAATATATCTGATCCAGCACGTGAACATTAATTATTTAACCTCCTCTTCAGCTCTCACCAATGGGGTGATATATAACTGAAGAAACATTATTAGGTAAACCACACAGTAAAAGCTGTCAGTCATGCACATAACGGTCACAATTCTTATGTTGTGCTCTGAAAGTATGAGTCTGGAGTGTGTGAAGACATATATAATATAGCATACCAAAATTCATAGCACATATCGATGCGGAAAAAGAGAGGATATATATGTACTATATTTAACTAAAAATAGTACATATACCATATTTTATTTCATGCTTGAGACTACAAATATATTCGTCCGTTCCGTTAACCCGCATGCAGAAAACTGCATTCCGGACTGAGAAGTCACAACTAAACAAATCCCAAGTAAACTCTAGATGCCAACAAAAAGCATAAAGAAATAATGCAGTATTATTTTGGGCGCTTTTCAGATGCATGACATTGAGAAATTTAAATAAAGCCATTAAGGATAACATAAAAGCTAGCAATAAGCAAGGCATAAACAAATATTACCTCGTTGTGTTAGATAGTTTGTCCTAATACAGCAACCAATAGAAACACTGAAGCAATCACAACAAAACCTCTATGCAGACTTAAGGGGAGAGTAAAAACGTGATTAATATGTTGCTGACCTCCATGCTTCGTCTTAATTAAGAAGTGAAACACATGACACCAATCCAGCACCAGTATAGCCTGTGGATGCATCGAGTGCAGGTGAAGTTATATCTAGAGCAAAGAACTTGAGGGTACATAGATTCTTGCGTGGTGATTGGGCGTAGAGAGTTTCTAAGGTGTCGAGGAATTGAACAGCTGCATCAACAGTCCGCCACAGTCTTTCTCGCGGCAGCCTCAGTCACCAAATCTTCTCAAAGATTGGCTGCACGTCCTCCTCTTCTAAATAAAAAATCGTGAGATAAAATATGTATCAGAACATAACATGCTAGTTGATGGGATCATACCTTTCTAGTTTCTATTGTTGGATGAGCTCCAGGGACGGACAGCATGCTCGATGATGTGTGCTGACTCCATGCATATGGATTACAACGGACAAATCAATGTGAGAGCAGCATCAGTAACTGATCATTCGGTGAAATCGGCGGCCGGCGGCATTGAGACAGGGAGACCCCCTCTCTCCCTATCTCTTTCTGTTTGTTGGTGATGGACTATCTAGACTTCTTCAACTGGAAATTGATAATGGAAACATAAAAGAGCTAAAGGTTTGCAGACGTAGCCCTGGTATATCTCATCTTCTTTTTGCGGATGACAGTCTCTTGTTTTTCGAAGCTAATAAGGACCAAGCCACCAAAGTAAAATTGGTTCTTACAAATTATGAGAAAGCGACTGGACAATCTCTTAGCCCTGGGAAGTGTTCCCTGCTGTTGGGCAACAAATGTACTGAAGAGGATGGAAAAGAAGTTGCAGCTATCCTTAACATTCAAACAGTGGGCTTTGAAGAAAAGTATCTTGGGCTCCCTGTGCCTGAAGGGCGCATGAAAAATGGTAAGTTCCAACCTGTCAAGGAGAAGCTTAGGAAACGTTTCTCAGACTATGCTGAAAAGTATTCGTCTAGTGGTGCAAAAGAGGCAATAATCAAATCTGTTGTTCAATCAATTCCCACTTTTCCTATGAGTATCTTTAAATTCTCGAGTTCCTTGTGTGAAGAGTTGATGAAATTGACGAGAGACTTCTGGTGGGGAGATGAGTTTGATAGAAGGAAAATGCACTGGCTTAGCTGGGAGAAATTGACTAGAAGGAAGGCGCAGGGAGGAATGGGCTTCAGGGATCTCCATCTGTTCAATCAAGCGTTGTTGGCTAAACAAGCCTGGCGTTTAATTGTCTATCCGGACAGTCTCTGTGCTAGACTCCTAAAAGCGAAGTACTATCCAAATGGTGAGCTCACTGATACTGCCTTTATACAAAACCCTTCCCCGTGTTGGCAAGGGATTAGGCATGGTTTAGATCTGCTTAAAAAAGGCATTATCTGGCGTGTCGGCAATGGCAAGAAGATTAGAGTATGGAGGGACAACTGGATCCCTAGAGGTGATTTAAAAGCTACGGTAAATCCTTCCAATTCTAGAATTAGAAGGGTTGACCAACTAATTAACAGCGAAGATCAGACTTGGAAAGAAGATCTTGTTAGAACAGTCTTCCAACATTCTGAAGCGGAGACTATTCTCAGAATTAAACTTCCTAGACAAAATTCGGAGGATTTTGTGGCCTGGAACCCTGAGAAGAACGGAATGTTTACTGTCCGAAGTGCCTACAATTTGGCTGTTAATCTGAATTCTACACCGTTACCAGGTGCAAGTGCAAGCCAAAATGGTGATAGAGGGCTCTGGAACTTGATCTGGAAATCGGAAGCCCCCCCTAAAATTAAAATCTTCACGTGGAAGCTGGCAACTAACTCTCTTGCTGTTCAGGTTAATAGGAGCAGGAGGCTGCCAAATGTAATGCCTACGTGCTCCATCTGTGGTATGGAAGATGAATCAGGGTACCACGCTACCATGCGATGTACCAAACCTTTGGCTCTTAGACAGGGACTCTCTGCTGCCTGGGAACTTCAAGAGGAAAAAGTTTTAAGGGACACAGGGCCAGACTGGGTTCTAATTCTCCTCGACAGTCTGAGCAAAGAAATGAGAGTAAAGATGATGTTCCTCTGGTGGAGAGCATGGCACCATAGGAATGACATAATTTTTAACAAAGGGAAGTCTTCTATTGAAAACTCTATCAGGTTTCTCCAAAATTACCTCACCAGTCTAAATCTCTTAAAGACTGGAAATAGTGTTCCTGATAGAAAAGGTAAAGGCATAGTTGGCCTAAACACCAAACTGGGTAACCCAGACTCTGACAACCTGAGAAACACTCAGATACAGAAAGTACCCCTTCGTTGGGACAAACCATATGTAAATTGGTTAAAATGTAATGTGGATGCTAGTTTTTCTGCAGATACAGGCCAGGGAGCTTGGGGAGCTATCATCAGAGACAGTAATGGTAAAGTTGTGAGCTCGGCTTGGAACTTTATCCAGTATTGCAGATCTGCAGAGGAGGGCGAAGCCATTGCTTGCTTAGAAGGTATGAAGCTTTCACTTCAAACCACTGTCTGCAATCTGGTAATCGAGACGGACTGCGCTAGGGTAATTGAAGCTTTCAAGGAGGGTAGCGAAGACCGTTCAGTTATTAGCATGATTGCGGGTGATTTTAGACTGCTGAAGCCACCTGACCGTCATGTCCTGCTGCGGAAAATCGACAGAAGATGCAACTCTGCTGCTCATGAACTTTGTCAACTAGGTCGTAGAGAGTTGCGTGGGGGTGTACTTCTTGGATCGGTTCCGACTTGTGTGTTGGAATCGGTGCGGAAGGATTGTAATCAAACTGTTTTATTTGCTTAATTTATAAACGGAAAATTCAAAAAAAAAAAAAAAAAAGCAATTAAGCGGACGCAGTAGAGCAAGTTTCTGCCCAAGGAAATCGATATTTTTTAACAAATACGAAGTAGTTCTTTGTAGGTTGTTCCTAAGAAGTAAAAAAGTTGTATCTGTATCTCTACATCTAAAACAAACGTGGAGTTGGTGATGGACCGGATATTACCGATAGTTGACGGCGTTGCTGTTATCTTCTTTCGATCCGCTGGACGTGCTAACGTCGCTGGCCCATATCTCCGCTTAAAATTGTTGTTGACTCCAGCCGGTGTTTTTCAGATTGGGTGTTTGTGATCTCTTATCAACTGCATCTGTTCGACCGGCCCCATATACCATGCGATGAAGAAAAATGAACCTGGGACGTCGCTGGGCAGTGGTACCTCGGCAAGCCGGCGGCGCTAGGTTAGGGTTTTCTCTACGTGGTTCCTCTTTACTAAACGCTGGAAGAGGCACCAAACATGTCACGGATAAACTGATTAATTCGAAATAAGAAATACAAACAGAAATCAAATTAATTTATAAGAACAATGATTGGATCTGTCCTCCTAAAATATTCACCAGTGAGCAACAAAAATATAATTGCTGGGGGGCGAGGATACCTAGATACGTGCATGCTGGAATCAATGTAAGCTCCAGCGCCATATGCAGTCAGGCAGCCCCGATGGTGGAAGTTTCTGCGCCCAGACTATGTGTTGAAAAAAAAAGCAAAACCGACTGAGACTAATCATCAGCACGTAATGGTGGCTAGACATCAAATCGGAAACCGATCTGTACGTGGGCGATAGAGTGGTATCTAGAAACCCCGGGATACATGCGAGGTAGACACCGAGTTGCAGTTTCAATCGACGCATGCTTCTTGCGCGATGTCGTTTGCTGCTTCGTGCGCCAGGCGGCGGCTCGCCGATAAGAAGTCTCGCTAGGTGGAAGCTGTAGATTTTGCTGCATGCATCGCTGCTGTACCATCAATCCTCCGCCCGCCGGGCTGCTTCATGGGATCGAGGTCATGGCGGCGTCGCATAAGCTCTCAATATCGAGGTTGTCGCCGTGGCTGCCCTATTCAGTTCGCCGATTGTTCGTGCCTTTGATGACCAGCGCACCATAGAGTCAGTGCAGAGTTGACGATCCTTAGCTTGAGCTTCCGAATAGTTCGTCATGGCATCGTTGCGTGTGGTCAGTTCTCGATCGAGGATGGGGCGTGCGTATATAGCTTTGCCGGTGTGGATGTGTGCCGTGTGCTGGTCGCAGATGCATATTGCTAAATCCTACCATCAGGCTATGGTTCCGTATCCTCGTACCGGCCGGACAACATTAATTAATAAGACTCCTGCTTGTATAGGTCTTTTTCCTAGACGTGAGGAAGAAGGACATTGTATATGAGCCTAAAAACTCGGCACCGGCCGGACGTACCGAAATTTAATCTTGGCCGTTCTTATTAAGTTGATTAGGCCTAGCTAATCTAGACCGTAGATTGTTTGTTGTTTTAATAATATAATAGATAGATAGAAGTTTTTGTTTTTTTTTTGCGGGGGAAAAATTGTATTAAATAATCATAGAGTTATTACAATCCTTAACTATACAGTTCCTTAGAGCATCAGGAACCGAACCTACCCAAACTTGAGTTCTCTGGTTTAACATCCCAAATCTAGCTAACTCATGACTAGCACTATTACAATGTCTAGGAATTTTTGAAATCTTCACCACTTGAGCCGAAGAAAGCAGAATTTGAAGATCATGCACCAAATGGCATAGAACCGAGCCATCTCTCTCCTTGCTTGTAGCCAGATGTACTAGCTCAGAGCTATCAGTTTCGACAAGAACTTGCTCATGACTCATATCCAAAGCAAAACGGATCCCTTCCAAGCAAGACTGCAGCTCTGCCTCCAACGCGGATGAGCACATGCGCAAATTCCTGCAAGCTGAGAAGACCACCGTACCATCATGGCGTCTAAGGATCATGCCAGCTCCCGCTTCCCCAGATTGGGCAATAAAGGCCCCATCCACGTTCAGCTTGAGTACACCATCGGGAGGACGAATCCATACCGCATGCACCCTGGCCTGTGTTACTTGTTTGTCCGCGGCTACCACACTGATAGCCTGCTTCCCTTTTATAATTTGCTCTGGTGTCGCTTGCGTAATATTCTCCAATGAGTTCATATAGCTGCATATGAACCGACGCGACCCTTCAATCGCCGGCAACTCCTTATCATGAGTCACTTCATTACGAGCATACCAAATTCGCCAGGCTATCATTAGCATTCGATTGCATGTCACAATTGGCATCTCCAGCAACCAATCTTCCAGCCAGGCATCTCCTAGGTGCAACCGTTTGATCGTCGGGATACACCACACCTCCCGCATCGCCGACCATAATGCCGACGCATGAGGACACTGTATCAGTGCGTGAAACGTGTCCTCCTGCGCATGCCCGCAAATACGACACTCCCCGGATACCGGAATGTGCCTCCTTCGTTTGTTCCATTCCGTAGCCAAAGCACTAGATAACGCCTTCCATGCAAAAATACGGACCTTCTGTGGTATATTACACTTCCAAATCTTTTTCCAAATTGACTTGTTCCCCTGCGGTGCTAAGCTACTAGCTGCATTTTCCCGTCCTTGCTGTGATAGACGAAGTCCCAAACGATAAGCACTCCGAACGGAAAAGCATCCAGACTTCTCATGTTGCCAAGCTAAAAAGTCATCCGGTCTCCTATGTGAGAGTTTGATCTTCAGTATGACTGCAACGTCTATTGGTGGGAAAGATCTTCGTACCAACGCTTCATCCCAATTACCCTGGTCATCGATTAGACTAGACACCCGAATCAACCTCGATGTACCCTTGTTTCCAATCACTCTCAGTTCCTCCTCTCTTGGCAACCAATTATCTCGCCATATTCTCACTGATCGTCCGTCTCCAATGCGCCATATTATTCCTCTCTTCAAAAGGTCTAAACCATATACAATAGCACTCCATGTAGGGGACGGATTTCCAGTAAACACCGTATCGATCAGATTACCTTGTGGATAATATTTAGCTCGAAGTACCCGTGCACACAAACTATTTGGCCGCTGAATGAGCCTCCATGCTTGGCGCGCCAAAAGAGCTTGATTAAACACACGCATGTCTCTAAAACCCATACCACCATGGGGTTTGGACCGCACTAGTAAATCCCAAGATACCCAGTGCATCTTCCTCTTTCCCCTCTCAGCACCCCACCAGAAGTCACGTATCAGCTTCGTGAGATCATCACACACAGAAAACGGCAGCTTAAAGACTCCCATTATGTAAGTGGGTAGCGCCTGCGCCACCGCTTTGATCATAATCTCCTTTCCTCCCTGAGATAAATCTCCCCACTGCAACAGTCTCTTAGCGAGCTTGGCTTGAAGGCTATCAAACTTCCCTCTAGTCATACGACCGTCAGGGGTCGGCAGTCCTAGATATCTTTCCTCGAAATCCTCCTTTTGCACATTCAGCACCTCCCGGACCTCCTCCTGTACAACCGCACTACAGGCAGGACTAAATAGGATGGAGCATTTATCTTCATTAATTAGTTGTCCCGTTGCTAGAGCAAACATGTCGATGACATATTTGACTCTCTCTGCTTGAATTCTATTAGCCCTGAAGAACAACAACGTGTCGTCTGCAAAGAGGAGATGTGAAATCCCCGGAGCTCGTCGACAAATCTTAATGGGCGATATACCTCCTGTACTGATCTCAGACTGTAGCAATGCAGACAGGCCATCAGCAACCAAAAGAAACAAGAACGGGGACAAAGGATCACCTTGCCGAAGGCCTCTCGTGGGGGAGAATGCTTCCAATTGGGCTCCGTTAAATTTTACGGAGTACCTTACCGTGGTCACACATGACATAATCCATCGTATCCACCGGCAAGAGAAGCCCATCTTATGCATTACTTCCTCCAGAAAAACCCAATCAACGCGATCATAAGCCTTCGATAAGTCCAATTTATATGCACAAAGGGGATTTTGTGCACTGGTACCATGCTCCATAAAGTGAAGGCATTCAAAAGCCAACAACGCATTATCCGTAATAAGACGTCCAGGGACAAAGGCACTCTGATTTTCTGACACGACCTCACCAAGTATAGGTCTGAGCCTATTCACCAAGCACTTTGATATTATTTTGTATAGCACATTGCATAGACTAATTGGCCGAAACTCCTTCAACTCCTGCGGATTATCAACCTTCGGAATAAGAACAATAGATGTGTCATTAACGCCTATGGGCATTTGCCCCGTCTCAAAGAACTTCAACACTCCTTGGATGATTTCCTGTTTTAACACATCCCAATTTCTTTGATAGAACCGAGCTGGGAATCCATCAGGGCCCGGCGCCTTCAGAGGGCCTATCTGAAACAAAGCATCTGATATTTCCTCAAAAGTAAACGGCTTGCACAATTCTTCATTTATCTCAGCCGAAATAACCTCATTCAACAAGCCGACTACTGGCCCAGTCTGTATGGACGGATCTCTAGTATAGACCGACTGAAAATACGAAGTGGCCATGCGTTCCATCTCGCTGGGCACCTCCTGGACCACTCCCTCTTGATCCTTTAGACTTGCTATCCGATTCTTACGAGCCCGCCACACCGCCTTTCTATGAAAGAAATTAGTATTGCGGTCTCCCTCTTTTAACCATGCAATGCGTGATCTTTGCAGCCATAACATCTCCTCCCTATACAATATCTCATTCATGGTATCAAGCGTGGACCTTATCTCATGCATCGGTGCATTCTTTTCATAAAGATTTGCTAGTTTCGCACGCAGCCGTGACAACTCTCGTGTAACATTTCCGAATTTTCGGCTACCCCACGCATGCAGCACCTCCATAACATTCCTCAACGCCTCATTGATCTCTCCCAGATCCGACTTAGCACCCTGGTCATGCCAAGCATTGGCCACCACTTCCGGTAATGTGTGTTCTCTCTCCCACATGATCTCATAGCGCTTGCACTTCCGCGCCGGTCTAGGGCTGCACTCCCTGTCTAGCTTCACCAACAAAGGACAATGATCGGAGCATGGAGACACTAGATGTATCACAGACGCATCAGAAAATATATCTCGCCATCTATCATCCGCTAGAGCCCTATCCAGCCTCACCTTAACATTAGCTCGTCCACTTCGTCTGTTATCATAAGTAAACGGCAAACCTTTAAAACCCAGGTCCTTCAACTCGCATATGAGTAGCGCATCTCTGAACGCACTCATTTGATTCTCCGGCCTTGGACAGATGGATAAGTGCTCATGTTGCCAAAGTGCTTCATTAAAATCTCCTACTACAAGCCACGGCAAGCTCGAAGTTGCACGTAATGCACACAGTGCATCCCACATAAGATGACGTCGATCTGTCCTTGGCTCCCCATAAACAAAAGTGGCATGCCAGAGTGGTCCTGATCTGCCATCCCGTACATGCACGTCGATATACCGTGCAGTAACATCTTTCACCTCCACTTGCAAGCTCTCGTGCCAAAACAGGCCTAAGCCACCACTCATACCGTCACTGTCATATCCAACGAAACCGCTGAGGCCTAGCCTCCTTTTCATCCTTTCCACACGCACACTCTTTTGTCTAGTTTCACATAAGAACACAAACTTGGGAATGTGAGTCCTAACAAGGACCTCGAGCTCGTGAATTGTCGCAGCATTCCCGCAACCACGACAATTCCAGCCTATGCAATTCATTGATCCCGGCGGTCATCCTCGAGGGATGCCGCCGATCCTGCAATTGAAGTACCATCTTCCCTCTTGTATCTTTTCTTTTCCTTTGATCCGAGTAAATCATTATCCCCTTCCACCCCAGCCATAGGCATAACAGGAGTTATAGCCAAGACATTCCCATTGTTTTCCACACCATCAGCACGTACACCATCAAACGCCAAGCGTTTTTTCGCCCCTTCCGCCATATGCACATCCTTGGATTTACTCAGACTAGTTGCCATGTCCATCTGCTCTTTATCCTCCGATGTATCTTTGTGCTCTGGGTGCAGTCGCCAATCAGACACACCCCGGCCAACACTACCTCTGCCCAAACCTTCATCTCCCCCACCACGGAGTCCTCCTCTAAGAACAGCAGCTCCCCTCGCACGATTAGACGGGGGATTAACATAGATCCACTCACCATACTTCAATTCCTTCTCCTCAAAAATTCCCACACCACACTCCTTGTAATCATGGCCAATTAAGCCACAAGCATAACAAAGCAAGCCAAGCTTCTCATACTTAACAGCAAACAACGATCTTTTCCCTCCACATACAATTGACAAGAAACGGGTCAAAGGTTTGCGCACATCATGGCGAATGCGAGCTCGGATAAAGTCACCTCTAAACCCTCCAGAAGGAATCATCTCCAGCTTCACCACCTCTCCACACGACCGGAAGATCAGTGGCCTAATCACCTCCTCCTTCCTAAACCCCTCAGGGACTTTGTGAACCTGAATCCACATCAACGAGTAGTCCAACTCCACCAACTCCGGATCAGAAAAACCATCATACGGTGCTATGATTAATGGCCAATCACGGAATAGCCATGGCCCCCTCTCCATCACCTTCTCCCAATCACCTAAACAGAAACACTGAATCACGAACCTATTCTCTCCCACTGGCCGGATCTTGATTATGCGTGCTGGATTCCACGCGACCTGCATCTGCTGAAACATTGCCTCGTGACTGAATTTTTTGCAACATAGCACCCGGGCAACCGCCATCCATCTGGTTTCCTCCAACAATTCTTCTTTTCTTCGATGACGAAATCATCGAACTCAGATTCATCAATGGTGAGCTGATCAAACATGTCGTCTAGGCCCACTGCCTTCCGCAATTCAGCACTCCCATACATCCCATCCACCTGCGATCCGCCCTGTCCCTCATGCGCCTCCATTGATCGCTCCGTACCCACAGTCTCCGTCAGAACCGCCGAAGACATGAAACCACCGTGGACCGCAACTCAAACCCTAGTTCCGCCGTGTTTTCCGACCCAGGAAAAGGAACCCTAGGATCCTTATAACGCTGGAGAGAGAACGAGACGGGGTTGGGTACGGATTAGACACTTGAATCCCCGATACAATCCCTGATCGGAATCACAGAAACTCTCCGCCGCCGTCGCCGTGGGAGTACAAAACCCTAGACGGCCGGTACCGGTTTACAGTCCATATAATAGAAGTTTTTGTTAATTACCTTATGAATAATGAGATTTTTTTTCCTTTCGCTTTGGTGCATGGAGTACCCCACATGTAGGAGTACTAGATAGAGGGATTATAAGACATGTTGCTTTTTTTGAAAATACATGCATTAAGGCACGTTTGGTATATAGTCCACATCTAAATATCTAAAAGACAACAAAAACATAAATCCAATTGGAATAGCAGCTAATGAAATATTTGCTCACGAATTTGGGCTATTAATCTTTTATCATTAGGTTTGTTCCTTCGGTTCTTGAGCTATGCCTTGATTTCAGATTTTTTTTCAGACATGGCAGGCACATGTAGTTTCATGTCAATAGAAGTTTCGGTTAATTACCTTATGAATAATGTGATTTTTTTTGCTTTCGCTTTGGTGCATGGAGTACCCCACAACATGTCGC
Organism: Poa pratensis; assembly: GCA_947311845.1. Classification (NCBI taxonomy): domain Eukaryota; kingdom Viridiplantae; phylum Streptophyta; class Magnoliopsida; order Poales; family Poaceae; genus Poa; species Poa pratensis. The sequence goes on from CAMZMU010000114.1 coordinate 27,087,721, forward strand.
TTTTTTTTTGAAATACATGTATTAAGGCACATGTAGTATGTAGTCCACATCTAAATATCTAAAAAAAAATCAATAGAGGGAGTAAAATAGTAGATACTCCTATGTCTTTAGGCAAGCACATAAACACACAGAAAACGTGACCAGTGTTTTTATTGAAAGAATTAACGATTATGAAGACAAAATCAAATATGAAGTAGAAGAATGTACAAAAACGAACCGCGGAGCAAAGAGTAAGACATGTGAAGGATGGATGCTACCATTGTAGCAATAGAGTGGTACAATGCTTCTGCTTCCCGAGCTCCGGTGCTCCCTCCATTTAAAAAAAAAATCGAAAATCATATTTGTGACTTTCAAAAAATTGCAAAAAATAACAAAACTTAGATATTTGAAAATATTCATACTTAGTTCCACATTTTTGTTATTTTTTTGTAGCTCAGAATACAAAATATTTCAAGTTGATTTGCACGTTAATGGGATATATCATGGGCTACACCCGGATGTTTTTCAGAATTTTTTGAAACTTATAAATATGATTTTCGAATTTTTCAAATTGGAGGGAGCTTGGGAGACAAAAATCTCCACTCCGAAAAATACCGATATAGACATGCAAATCACTTGTGGTACTATTGTCCATGGAGTTTGGCTAGACGCATACAAGAAGTAGAAATTTTTCATATTTACATACGAAATTTGAGAAAAATTCCATTTTTTACATATGAAAACCTATCTTCCATGTCCCTCGAAAAAAAGATGTTTCCATCTTTAGACGAAAGTGACCAGAACATTGATCATAGTCGAGACACGAGGTGCGCTGGCTTGAGGGTGTGTTAGACGAGAGGAGTTATAGGTACTTACCAGGAAAGATATTAGAAGATGAAACGAGAAGAGTAGCGTGAGTGGCATGTTGACTACCGAAAGGAAAGAAATTTTGTGAGCATTGTCATAGATCTTTGGACTAAAACCTCTTTTACCCAAAAGGGAAGGCTCTCTGCATCACATGAATAAAGAAACGGAAAAGACGAAACATTGAAATGTCATCTGGTAGATTAAATTAATTTACAAATATCATGAAAAATATACTAGTGCAATCCAGTGTTCAAGATATCTTCTGATATTCCGATAAATCGGCCGATTTATCACTTCACAGTGTCTGACCGATAAGATAAGTCAGTCGATAAATTCGCCGATATGCTGATAAATCAGCCGATATGCCGATAAATCGGCCGATTTACCCCTTATCTTGGGTCGGCCGATAAGTTCCCGATAAGCGATATCCTCAACATTGGTGCAATCCAAATAAGCTCTTGGAAGTTGGAAGGAAACGACGGGAGATTGGAGCCTGTGAGAGTGTGAGGTGTCGGGAAGATGAGCACGTGAGTGCTTTGGGACCACGCAGTCCAAGTTGAAGGAAGGAAGGTGTATTTCGAAAATAAAAATGAAAGTGTAACGATTGCTTGAAATTTGTTTCATTTCACCTCAAAAATAAATTGTTTCAAATTCAAAAAAAAAAAATTTGTTTCATTTCGCCTAGCCCCTAAAGAAAATAAAGATTCGCGTTTGTGTCCACGAAATAAACCATCTTTCCTACTTAACCCCCGCGCTTTTCCAGTAATCCGGAGACACCGCGGCGAGAGAGGAGACGCGGCGGCGGCCATGGCGATTCCCCTCATGCTCGTCCTGCTCCCGCTCGGCCTCCTCTTCCTCCTCTCCGGCCTCGTCGTCAACACCGTACAGGTAATTCTCGGGCGCCTCGGTTCCAGCGATCTCTCCCTGCAATTCTTGGCTATCCTTTCTAGGGATTGCGTGGTGATCCGGAGAAGGTCGCGAGCAAAGATTCGATTGTCGTTTGCGAATGTTTTCATTGTAGCAAGTTCGCATTGGCGATTTCGTCACGCGCGTTTCCGTGGCCTCTTCACTTGCTTGGATCAAATATGTTTCGTTGGTTTCTTGCAGTCCGATCTGATGCCGTCATTTTGAGATTACCTACTTAATTTGGAAAATTGTTCGATCCGTGGCCTCGAAATTAGCATAATTTGCTCCTTGATCTGTTTTAATTGTTACTGCAATTTTCATTAAGCTGTTCTTGTTCTCTTGCGATAACATTGCAGGCCGTGCTGTTCTTGACGATAAGGCCATTCTCGAAGAGACTGTACCGGCAGATCAACGTACTCTTGGCTGAGCTGCTGTGGCTTCAGCTGATCTGGCTTGTGGACTGGTGGGCAGGTGTTAAGGTATAATATTGGACCCAAAAAAAAGTCAACTGTTTTTTCTTCTTTGTACACCATTAGTGCACTGCGTGTAGCAAATCTGAAGTTAGATTCAGGTGTAATATTCATATGCTTCTTCATTTGCGCTGCAAGGCCTCTCTTGTTCACCTTTTAAGGTGATGACATTGATGATGACCTTAGGATGAGTATGACGTTCAATTACTTGCCTAAAGTTAGACAGTATGCCTTTGGATGATCCGCAGTGCAATCTAGAATGATGATGGCACACCTAGGCACTAGCACTTTGGAATGCCCTTTTCATAAAAGGGAATCTTTAGTGTTGGTTGGGTTGATCACCATCAAGACCAAGCTCGGTTGGCATATACCAGATGATTTTAACATGCTTTTTTGAAAGCGTCTCAAGTCCAAATAGAAGTAGCCATCTTGTTGTCAGTTGAAATTTGTGATGTCATCTCAGGATGCCCTGGGTCATATGTTTTCATTGCTAATTTCGTATTCATTGAATCAACCTGAATAGATATTATTTTTAACCAACTTTTAAGAGCTCTGATATATATTTCAAAAGAGAAAGTGATAAGAGTGCAGTGTATAAGCAGGTTAAGAGTGTTCATGGTGCATGCAAACTTTTCCTTTGGCAAGAACTTGAATTGCAAGAATGTGTCCCAAATGGTGGCATGTAATGGAACTGTTGCTCCTGGCTTGTCATTTGGCCTTATAGATAATTATTTGAATTGTGATGTTGTCCTCACTATTACATTAGAATAAGAAAAAGGTTATCTGTATGATCTTAACTTCAACAATCACCAATCAGAACACAGAGTCACCAATCCCGCAGTTTTTTATGTAAGTGCTTGCCTGCTTTATAATCCAAATCCAGCGCAATTTTTCCTTGTGCGTAATTTTCTGTAAAATTTTGAATAGACAAATTTTTGAAGTGCTTGTTTGCAAATCTTAAGTTGTTTGGACTTTTTTTGAAATAATAATTGATTTCACAAGTAGTAGTTCTCTGATATCAATCCATGCAAATTTTTGCAGGTACAATTGTATGGAGATCCGGAAACTTTTAAACTAATGGGTAAGGAGTCAATTCCAATATTACCATATGGGAACTGATATCATTTCATTATTCACTTAGACCATATTTAGAAAAGAATGTGTTTTGAATACGAACCTTATCTGAAGAATTCTTTAGGCAAAGAGCATGCCCTTCTCATATCCAATCATCGGAGTGACATTGATTGGCTGGTTGGATGGATTTTAGCACAGGTTCTTATCATTTTCTAAGCATTCTCTTTTAAATTAGTAGTCTTAATGCTAAATACATTGTGGTGAGTTGCCCATGGTTTTATGCTCAGCGTTCAGGATGTCTTGGAAGCGCAATAGCTATCATGAAGAAATCTTCAAAGTTCCTTCCAGTAAGTTAGCCCATACATTTAATCTCATATTAGTTTCAAGCCAATGTATTTGCCACAAAGTTATCTCGAAAAGACTAAGGCAAGGAAGCTAATCAAATAAGATTACTCAAATTTAGAATTGTGCTAAAGTAATCTTGGCACTAATACTGTATCTAGTATTTCATTTCGGCCATCAGTTTTCATAGCCTTGTGGAAGAATGTGTGCAAATAGTTAATTAAAGCTTAAAAATACCTACTGCGAAGTCCCAACCAACAAAGTGGAATTTAATACCTGAAAGAAGAGATCATCTCTGCTGCTGAAGTCCTAGCCAAAAGTAGTATTTAAGAAAAGCTACCGAAATTTGCAGGATATACAGTATGTGGTTACGCTGTAAAACTTTAGATGTCAGCAAACAAGCACAGGTCGATTGACGGTAAACAAAGTTGGCTGACAGCTGGTACAGATGTAATAATATCTCTATGCATCAGACTGGCAAGATCACTAATGTCCATGTAGCATCCATGGTTTTTTTATTGGAAAATTGAAGAGACATTATTTAGAATTGGCTTGCACTCATGTTTGCTTGTTGAAATTATTCGTTTATTGTGTCCTGTCCTGATCAACTATCAACTATGGCAGGTTATTGGTTGGTCTATGTGGTTTGCAGAATGCCTCTTTTTGGAGAGAAGCTGGGCAAAGGATGAAAAAACACTTAAAGTATTTTCCACCTTACCTAATAATATGATGCCTCGTGGTTCATAGTAAATGAATGATCGTTATGCTCTTAAATGCAGTGGGATCTTCAAAGGTTGAAAGACTTCCCCAGATCATTTTGGCTTGCCCTTTTTGTTGAGGGTACAAGATTCACTCCAGCAAAACTTTTAGCAGCTCAAGAATATGCAGTCTCACAGGGTTTGACAGCACCTAGGAATGTGCTGATTCCACGAACAAAGGTATTTAATTTGTTTCTTCCGAGCTGAAATATCATAGTCTGTAGAATACTCAATGGGCCAGTTTGGCTGAGTTGTAAAGTATTATATTAGACAGAAACCTGTGATTTTTCTGAAAAAAAAAATTCAAAACCTGTGGTTATGTGTTACCATAACCTACATGGACTCCTTTTGGCATGGTAAGAAAATTTCTGCCTTCCCTTCCTGTGGTCAGAACTCAGAAAACAGCAGCCTACATGGACACTTTGTCGGAACAAATATTTGGTAGTCTGTCGCTGTGATGCATTTGTACATTATGTCCAAAAAATGTTACCTTCATGTTATTACCTTGTTTATCCTGAAAGCGTTGTTGTTCTAACAACTCTTTTCAATTTTAAAATCTAGGGGTTTGTATCAGCTGTTAGTATTATGCGTGACTTTGTCCCAGCTATCTATGATACAACAGTGATTATTCCCGAAGATTCAACAATGCTGCGTATTCTTCAGGGACAGTCGTCAGTTGTAAGTATTCTATCTTTTGCAGTCTCTAGATATTTACTAGCCGAACTCTAGCCATTAAATTCTTGAAAATATTTATAATTAAAAATATATTTATAGCTACATGATTTTCTTTGGAGAGCACGTCAGATTATAGCCTGAAGATTTTGATTTGGTACCTTCGGCATGTCAACCATGTTTGTTATAGGTTCATGTCCGCATAAAACGCCATGCAATGAGTGATATGCCTAAATCGGATGAGGATGTTTCGAAATGGTGCAAAGACATCTTCGTAGCAAAGGTATGGAACTATAATACGGATATATGAAATTTGATCATACAGCGTATTGTAGTTGAAACAAACCATGAAGTGGCTTATGTGCTAATCACTAATTTTCTTTCCCTATGACAGGATGCTTTATTGGACAGGCATATAGCAACTGGTACTTTTGATGAGGAAATTATACCGATTGGTCGTCCAGTGAAATCTTTGGTGGTAAAACTCTAATTAAGACACCGCATTATGCAATATCATTAAATTTTGTCTTAAAAAATGGTGCCAACTATTACTCCCTCTGTTTTACTGTGAAACTGTGAGCCCACCATGCTTAAAAACAAAGGAAACATTATTTAGAAATGATCATGCATGCCCCTGCTAAATTTCATGCTACAACCACTTAGCCTCTTCCGAAGCATGAAAATAGGTGTAGGTAGTAAATATTGTATTCAGATGCTGATTTTGTCGGTGGATAATTATTGTGGAACGGAGATTCCGAGGACAGGGACAGTTGAGAGTGGATGTTATGAAAATGCAGTCACCTATGCCCTTAAGGTTCTTTAGCACCTTGGAAGTATCAGACTAATGCCTTCTCTCAGTAGAAAGCAGTAATATGTTCATTATATCATGTGACGCTTGTTATCAAACTATTGGCATGTACAGAAACAGACTCTAGTGCCTTCGAATAGAAAAATAAGTGGCCATATGCTCAATACGATCATGGGAGTATGGGACATTTCTTAGGTTTCGAACTATTTCTCTCTTGATAAATTCTCGCTGTAATTGGGTACATCCGCGTAAGTGTGGTTCTTTTACTGTTCTGTTACGTGAGCTTCCGAGATATATATCCAGAAAAAGAACTCATGTTACCATCTACAAATAGCTTATTCTTGCAGCTCACTTAGTTTGTGCTGTTGGATCAGGTGGTTCTGTCTTGGTCATGTGTCCTCCTGTATGGTGCTCATAGATTCTTACAGTGGACCCAACTCTTGTCGACCTGGAAAGGAGTCATCCTCTTTGCCACTGGATTGGCAATGGTGACCGCAGTTATGCATGCATTCATCACGTTCTCGCAGGCGGAACGTTCAAGCTCTGCTAAAGCAGCAAGGGACCGAGTGAAGAGAGAGTGAGAGCTCTCGTGTGAATTCGGTCTATATATATTTGAACTGCCAATTTATTATGTTCCGAATATATGTAGGGCACAGGCTTCATGGGTCTGTTCTTATTGTACTCGTTAAGAGCTACAGGAATTTTGTGTGGCAAGAACTGTGAACTTTCTTTATGTACTTTGTAATGAAACATACAAAAGGTTTGTCTTGTAATAGAAAGGATTGATGCTTGAATTTATTGAAGCTTTTTAGGAGATTTTTCAGACAATCCTTTGTAATTATCAGTCTTATCTTATCATGTACCATCGCTGAGGCCTTTTTTTTTCGAGAACCCGTATGAGATTTGCGCGTTTCTATATTTAGCATACGAGGAGAAGAAGTTTTACAATCATGCCGCTGTTAGGCGAGCAGAGACCCACGGCCGAGTTAGCAGTTTTCTGATCCTTCATAGGCAAGCGCTGCACTGCTTCTGGCCACCATACGGCGAGGGAGCTCTGTGTGGTCAGAGATGGCAGTGATACCCCCAGCCTGGCATTGATGCCAATCCATATCGCAGCAGCAAACGGGCAGCGCATTGTCAGGTGTTCCATGGTTTCAGCCTCGCCGACGCAAACTGATCCGTGCGCGATTGAAGCTGCAGTTCTACCATCTATCCACGGGTCCTCCCAGAAACTGATGTGTGCTCTGTCGCCCACTGAGATCACCACCGAAGCATTGACCATTGAAGTTGGGGAAACGCTGGTTATCAGGCGGAGGATCGATCCTCCGCCTCCCTGGCATGGCACGTGTCCCTCACGTGGCAGACAACATGGGTGGTGGCCCACCACGAGCCTTATCTCGTCCTATTCGTTTCTCTTCCACCCGTCTTCGTTTTTCCCCTTTCGTTCGCCAACATCTCGCCATGGATCGCTCAGCTCCACCGCCCCTGGCGCCCACCCGCTCCGCCAAGCGCCCCAAGTTCCAGCCCGAGCCCAGCATCTTCTCATCCTCCGCCGCTCTCCCAATCTCGAGCAGGGGGGGACCTCACGGGCACGGCATGGCGGCGACAACGCATGCAGCTCGGATGCCCTGCAGCCATGGCCGCCCCACGCTGCGCTGGTCGCCGGCGCTGCCCATTCTGCAAACCCTGACGCTCATGACGCAAGTGGTGGTATATGATGCTACATGCGGCGAGTGGCGGCGCTACAGTAGGCTATCAGTGGTGCTCTCCAGCAGTGGCGGAGCGTGAACCAAACGTAAGCCAATTAAATATAGAAAAAAATGTGTAGAAAAAAGCGGCGTGGACATATAAACAGCTACAAATTAATAGGTAATTAGATGGAGCGTCACGATGACACGCAAAAACAGGCGATATAAACAGCTGATGTAGTCTGGTGGGAACTGTGAAAATAATGCAATAATCGAATTTTCAATGAGCAGCACTCGTCAGCAATCAGCATAGAACATATGAGATGATTATTGCAACTACTGTTGATTGGTGTAGTTCTGGACGAAGCCTGGTGAGCCATGTTTCACACAGACCCGTGAGCTTGGTTGAGAATGAGATGCTGTGTATGATGTGTGTGCTGTGTTTTTTTTCTCTTTTGGCATAGTTTCTTAGTCTTGTACTCTGTATACCCTTCTCCTTTAATCAATGAAAGCAGCTCTGCTGCATTTCGTCAAAAATAAACAGCCGACACAACTGGTTCATGTCACGCAAAAAACTACGTATATCAGAGAAGAATTTTCTTACATCAATTAATAAATCCATTGTTGCGATGGACATCTAAAACCAATCGGATTGAATAATCAGAAAAAGGGAGGGGCGTTGGGCGGTGGCATGTAGAGCAGGGACGCCGGGCGCGGGGCGGTCGATAAGGAGGAATCGAGGGATTGTGGTCGCCATGGAAGCGGAATCAGTGAACGCGTCTGCTTCCTTCCATCTGGTCGAACTAGGGGCAAAGGGCAGAGAAAATGGGCTGGCTAGAAGTGGCGAATAGTACTACGTACAAAGTAATTTGCACTTTGGAAGGGGGGGGGGGGAGGGGTCGTAGCCCAGTATCTCCTCCACGACAGTGGCGGAGCTGCATGGTGTTCATGATGTCAAGCGACATCACAAAAATTTGGTTAACACCAAGATATCAGCTAGGTGTACACCAGTTTTGACACAAGAAATACTAGATAATGACCTAGCTAGTGTACTGCCTCTCTCATTTTCAGCTTTTGACATCCCTATATGCCAATGCTAGCTCCGCCACTGCTCCACGACGCTCCGCCCTTGCTCTCCAGGGAGGGCGGCGGAGCTGCCGAATGAGCGCGACGATGCTCTCATAGGAGAGCGCTGGTGCTGCCGAAGGAGCGCGGGGTTGCTCCCATAGGAGAGCGCTGGTGCTGCGAACCGTCAACGCCAAAGCTACAAAGCGCCATGAAGTGAAGAAGTGACATTTACGTAGGAGATGTCGATGGTAAAGCAGAACGCAACAAAACTATTAAACCTCTAGTGTTATTTGGAAAGGTTATCTTTTGCTGGCACAAAGAAATCATCGCTCTACGGCGGCTATGCATTCAGCCAGACTATAATTTCCAAATTGTACGACCTAATGATATGAACACGTTGCCTTACTGCCATTTGCCACTGGCAAGTAACAAAACATGATAAATAGATGTAGACATACATATAAGTGAAATGTGATGAAAAAGAAGAAGAAATACATGAATGAATTAGCAAACGAGTGGACAATGTTGCAGCGTAACACAGGGTACGTACTCATGTGATAATGGTCAAAATAAAGTCACCATTTTTTCCAAAAATAAATAAATAGTCAGAACAAATCATTTGGCATCGAAAAGGAAAATCTGCCATGATCAGGAGCAGATATCTTTTAAGAATAATAATTATACAGAATGAAAGGTTTGTTTAACAATAGAAGATTCATCAGCCATCATGCATGGAACTTGACATACCACGTCAGCAAAAAAAACAATCATTTTTCTTTTCTATACCATATACACGGGGTATTCTTATTTCTAAATGGAATTAATCGAGGAGGACAATATAATCCTTAATCAATATCTTAAACATATAGCTCGTCTTTTTAGCCATGGCTACAAAATCCTCAAGTTCTCATAAAGATAGTTTTGAATTTTTCAACATAAAGAGATCAGTGAAACTTGAAAGCCAAAAGTATGCTCTCAGAACATACCAACTCTCATTCAAATAGTAGTAATGGACTTGTACCCTAAATCCCCGTAACATATGTAATGTTCTCGATGGCATAGTTGCCAAGCTTTTAAACCGATTGAAATTATAGGATACAAATCATGTTCAGAGCAAACATACGATTCAGGTCAAAGACAATTATGCTCAGGCAACAACTAATTTATGGAATAGATTTGTAAATATATGATTTCAGGTCCAAGACCTTCAGTGGTCAATGCTAAGGAGGCTAGGACACCACTGAATTCATGCTACAGTTACAGGCCAAAAGAACAGTTTATAACGTTCTTACGATTCCAGAAAACACGCAAATGTTCTTGAGTACAAGCCACCTTACAGGCCATTGGTACAACAAGTAAAAAACGCAGATCGCCAAAAAGAACAGGAGATCAAGAAACAACAACTGATCTTTATTGTTCTGATCAACACGAGGGGTTGGCAGACTTGGAGCTCCAACTCAATCAGCTATATCTCAACACCCAATACTGTTGTTAATAATAGAGTAAAAGGAACATCGTGAGTTTGAAAAAAAGCAAAGATGAACTGATGATTTATCTTGATCTAGTTGAGCAATGTGTATGCAATTACGACACGACATGTAGGTTACACAAGAAATTCATGCAGTCCATGACCATGGGCGGAACCAGGATTGAGCATCAAGGGGGCCAAACATGCTAATCTTTTGTTAGAGGGGGCCAAACATACAATTTTCTTCAAAATCATAACTAATCTAGCCTTATATGCATAAAAAATTGCTTGATGTAACCATGCATAAGGGGGCCCACGGCACCTGCTTGCCACCCCCTGGTTCCGCCCTTGTCCATGACTCCATGTACAGTAGAGAGAGATGTTATACAAGATCTGATAGTATCGAATTAGTTACTCAATGTGATTATCTTGATGCCGATATATTGGTTTGTTTCACGTCATACCATGCACATACAGATATATTCTTAGTAAGACAAGGGCATGGAGTTTTGGCACTCAGGTCCAAATGATCCTGATATCTAGACCAATCAATATGACAAGGGGATCGGTGCCAAATCAATTTTGGATAGAGATACGGTGTACCTATAAAGATGGTAAATAGACCTCCGTATTTCTGCATTGAAGTCACAGGGCACACGTGAGTGAGTGGGCAATGAACGTGAGCTGTAACGGCGCTCGCGTGACGGGAGATCGATGTTGGGATTTAGTCCCACCTCGCTAGCCGAGGGGACTGGACACCAGCTTACAAGGCTGGGCAAACCTCACCCTTCACCTGCGGGTTTTGGGTTGAGTTAGGCCGGACGCTTGTAAGGCTGGCCAGTTGGGTTTCTCCTGCCTACATCTGGTATCAGAGCCTGGTTTCGGCAGTTGGGCTGGCTGCGGGCCGTGTGCACTCGGGCTGGATCCGTTTCGCGAGGGTTTGCTACGGTTCCCGGGCAGACTGCGCGAGCTAAGAGCCTGGGACTAGGGGGAGAATGTTGGGATTTAGTCCCACCTCGCTAGCCGAGGGGACTGGACACCAGCTTATAAGGCTGGGCAAACCTCACCCTTCACCTGCGGGTTTTGGGTTGAGTTAGGCCGGGCGCTTGTAAGGCTGGCCAGTTGGGGTTCTCCTGCCTACATCTGGTATCAGAGCCTGGTTTCGGCAGTTGGGCTGGCTGCGGGCCGTGTGCACTCGGGTGATCCGTTCCGCGAGGGTTTGCTATGGTTCCCGGGCAGACTGCGCGAGCTGGGACTAGGGGAGAATGTTGGGATTTAGTCCCACCTCGCTAGCCGAGGGGATTGGACACCAGCTTATAAGGCTGGGCAAATCTCACCCTTCACCTGCGGGTTTTGGGTGGCGCTTGTAAGGCTGGCTAGTTGGGCTTCCCCTGCCTGCAACCGAGAGAGTTTGGGCGTGGCTCTGTTCACGATGGGGCCGACCAGTTTCTGATGACGAAATGAATGCGGGTAACCAGATCAATCCAGGAACAAACTCTCCTCGAAGGAAATGTGTAGCTCGTCTCACAAGAAGAACCAGGCTGGCTTGCAAGGAGGAGGACTACTCGACTTGCAGGCAAGGCAAGCAACGTCTAGACTTTCATGGGTTCGACATGGACGGACGTTCTGGGCGACCTCCTTCTGTCGGCTCTAGTGGCACTGGCACACGAAGACATGGAGTAGCTGCTTAGCCACCACCAGCGTCGTCATCGCCTGCCGCTGAGTCAGGATCTCCATCGGCGGACTACCCCGTCCGCTTAGCTCTCCATCATCACTGCGTCCACCTCCGCCTTAACTCTGTTGGCCGTCTCGTTGTCGCTTGCGCTGCTCCCGCCGTGCCGCCGGCGCCGTCTAATGCCGCCACACGCTCGCGTTCCCGGACAATGGCAGGCAGTGGCCGGTCGACCATGTCCTCTGCAGAGTCGCAGGCCGCTCCGCTGATGGCACAGCAGCTCGTTTCTTCTCTCTGAAACGCAAAGAAGAACAGGAAATTGACAGAGGATTTTGTGCAGCGTAAAACTTACTGTTTTTCTCCGTTTTCTCTCTTATTTATAAGTGGTTACAGGGAACACTAAAAACCCTGAAAACCTGCTACGAGATCGGATCACGAACGAGTCGTGGCGTTGCCATCCCAACGTCACTCGCCCGCGTCCCCTACTTCATCGCCACGACCCACTACTGCCATGCCATCCCATGACGGAGTCCTGGCGATCTCCTACAAACTAGGAAACCAAACGTAATTGCCAAGTCGTGAACAGACTCACGATCAGGGCTTATTCTCTGACGAAACTGAACCTAGACAAGCAACAGGGTTTATCTAACAATCACTCCCTAGACCCTGTGCTGTTTACTGCACTCAACGACCCCAATTTCTGCTCGCAGTTCCTGAAACTGACACGCCCGAGCGCCTTCGTCAGTATATCTGCAAGCTGTCCTTTAGTGCCGATGAACTCGACCTCCACACGCCCGTCCTCCACGCACTCCCTGATGAAGTGTACCTGTGTCGATATGCTTGCTGCGATCGTGGAAAACGGGGTTTTTGCAGAGGGAAATCGCGGACTTGTTGTCACCTTCAGCGTGATCTTCTCTGCCTCCTTGTTCTGCATTCACCATGGAGGCGAGCTAGCCAGATGCCCTGGCACGCCGCAGTCGTTGCGGCGATGTATTCTGCTTCACACGAAGAGAGCGCGACCACCTTCTGCTTCATGGACTGCCAGCTGATCAGATTTGGCCCGAGGAAGAACAGAACTCCGGTGGTGCTCTTGCGGGTGTCGATGTCGCCGCCATGTCGCTGTCGCTGTATCCACACAGCGCAGTTCGTCCGTCTCCCTCGTGTGTACCGGCACCCAAGGTGCCGCGTTCCAGCGATGTACCAGAGAATGTGCTTGACGGCGGCCATGTGCTCGTGGTGGGAGTCTCCATGAAGGCTCACGTAGCCCACGAGTATGCGATGTCAGGGCGCGTGTGCACCAAGTACCTCAGGCTCCCGACGACGCTGCGGTACTCCGTTGCGTCTGTCGCCGGCGCGGTGCTCACCTTGCTAAGCTTGAACCGCGGCTCCATCGGTACATGGCACGGGTTGCATCCAACCATGTTGTTCTTCTCGGAATCTTCATGGCGTATGCAGCCTGACTCACGTGATGCCGTCCTCCCCTGCTTTACCTCGATCCCGAGATAGAAGCTGAGCAACCCGAGGTCACTCATGCGGAAGAGCTTCTTCATCTCCTCCTTGAAGCGTGTGATCTCCACCTTGTCGTTGCCGGTGATGATGAGGTCGTCGACGTAGACGCCCACGAGCAACCTGCCTTGCCGGTGCCCCGGCCGTAGATGGCGTGCTCTGACACGCTCCTGCTGAACCCGAGCGTCAGCAGGCAGCTGTCCAACTTGGAGTACCAGGCGCGTGGTGCTTGACGAAGCCCGTACAACGCCTTGTCCAGCGCAGCACTTTGCGCTCCTGTCCAGCGACGATGAAGCCGGGAGGCTGTGCACGTACACTCCTCTTGCAGATCCGTTGAGGAAGGCGCTCTTCACGTCCATGTGATGAACTGGCCACCCTTCTTGAGCTGCGAGGCGAGGAGCAGGGTACAGACTCGAGGCGTGCCACAGGCGCGAACACCTCCTCGAAGTCCACTCCCTGCCTCTGGACATACCCCTTTGCGACGAGCCTCGCCTTGTACTTCTGCACGACGCCATTGGCATCCCGTTTGAGCTTGTACACCCACTTGAGTCCGATCGGCCTGAAACCTGCAGGCAAATCAACAAGCCGCCATGTTTGTTCTCAAATCGAGGCCATCTCTTCGTCCATGGCGCGTCTCCAGTTGCTGTCGTGCTCGGCCTCGGCGAAGGTGCACGGCTCGTCAATGGCGCCGAGGTGGAGCTCCTCTTCCTCGACCATCACGTAGTCGAGATCATCCTCGTGCACCATCACGTAGTCCTCGTAGTTCTTGGGCTTGACGATGCCGCTGCGTGCTCGCGTCGTCATGGCGTGGCGAGGCTGCGGAGGAGGCTCTGCTGCCTCAGTTGGTGACGAGCGTGATGCAGATGAAGCAGCAGAGGTTGCAGATGCAGGCTCCGTTTCGGCGTGTTCCTCTGTGGCAGCGTGTTCGACAGTTTTCTCTGCCGTGGCAGAGGTCGCTGCCGAGCGTGCCACCGTGTGCGTGTAGTAGTCGACGGTGAACGATCCTCCGTCGGCCACCACTCCCGGCTCCGTCCAGTTCCAGCTTGCTTGTTCGTCGAAGACCACGTCTCTCGTGACGTGGACGCGCTGCCGAACTGGGTCAAACACGCGGTACGCAGCCGAGCCTGGTTCATAGCCGAAGAACACCATTGGTGTGCTCCGATCATCCAGCTTCGCAGGGTGTGGCTTCGTGGTCTTGACATGAGCTACACAGCCAAACACACGCAGAACTCACATCGGGCTTCCTTCCATACCATACCTCGTACGGCGTTTTTCCATCGACGCTCTTCGTCGGCGAGCGATTCAGCAGATACACTGCCGTGCTCACCGCCTCGCCCCAAAACCTTGCCGGTACGCTCTTGGCCTTCATGATGCTGCGTGCCGTTGCGACGATGGTTTGGTTCCTGCGCTCCACCACTCCGTTCTGCTGCGGCGAGTACGGCGCGGTGAGTTGGCGTCCCACTCCCTCATCGGCGCAGTAGGTGGTGAAGGTGATCGAGTTGAACTCGCCACCCCGGTCCGTGCGGAGAAGACGCAGCTTGCGTCCAGTCTCGACCTCCGCGTGTGCCTTGAAATGCTTGATCGCGTTCGCCGCCTCGTCTTTGGTCCTGAGCAAGGATAGCCACATGTACCGGCTCTGGTCGTCGACGAGGAGTAGGAAGTAGCTCTTGCCGGCTGGCGTCGCGGGCGCGATCGGTCCACAGAGATCGCCGTGGACGAGGTCGAGGAGGCCATCAGCTCGATACTTCGCGGCCTGCGGGAAAGGTGCTCGACGTTGCTTCCCGGCCAAACAGCTGTCGCACAGCTGCTCGACGTGCTCGATGGTGGGCAGGCCACGTACCATGCCGCGGCTCGCCAGCCTGCGGAGCGCGTCGAAGTTCAGGTGGCCGTATCTCGCGTGCCACCTCCATGCGTCCTCGCCGTGGCGCGCGGCGAGGCAGACCGGCTGTGCGATCCCCAGCGTGACGATGTACAGCCTGTTGCGTGCCCGTGGCACCCTGGCCAACAGGCGGTTCTGGCGATCCCGAAGATGAAGTAGCCGCCGTGGATGTGGACGTCGCAGCCGTTCTCGTCCAGCTGCCCAAGGCTGATGATGTTGCTGCGCAGGCGGGGAATGAAGTAGACGTCGGTGAGGGCGCGATGATCACCGTTCTGGCAGGTGAACAGGATTGTTCCCCTTCCCTTGATCTCCACCACCGATCCATCGCCAAACTTCACCGTCCCCGTCACGCTGGTGTCCAGCTCGGCAAAGACGGACTCGTAGCCCGTCATGTGATTGCTGGCACCAGTGTCCAGGAACCACGTATCGTCGCGGTGTGCTTCCTTGGCGAGGTGCACGTGCTCCTCGACCAGCTCGACGCGCTCGTGGAGGCCGGTGACTGCCGTGGTCGTGGCCTCGGTGCGCGCCGTCAGCAGTGTCTGTCCCTCGTTGACAGACACCGTCGTCGCCATCAGTAGTGCAGGGCCAGCATCGTCGTCGTGCTGCGTGCACGTCCTGACGAGATGCAGCGCAGGCTTCTCGTCGTCGACCTGGGCCAGATTGGCCTGGGCCTGCTGTCCCTTCCGTGCACGGCGCGGCTCCGGGCAGTCTCTAGAGATGTGACCTGCAAACTTGTTGCAGTTGTAACACTTCACCTGCGACATGTCTCGTTTGCCGCCAGAGTCGCGGCGATCGCCGTCGCGCCAGCGGCCTGACGGCTTGTCCTTCTGCTTGCCCTTCGAGCCGTTCGAGCCCGATCCTTGTCCTTGATCGCGCTGCTTCCCTCGTGCCAGCCACTCCTGCTCCGTGAGTAGCAGCTGGCCGCCGGCGGTGTTCGTTGCGGTGGCGGTGCACCGCTCAGAGGACGACCGAAGCCGCCCGATCAGTTCTTCAACTGACACGTCCTTCAGATCGAGCAGAGTCTCGATGGAACAAGCGATTTGCGCATACTGGTTAGGCACCTCCCTGAGAATTTTCTGAACCACCTTTACCTCATCGATCGTGTCTCCGAGGGATCGGAGGTTGTTGACGAGGGTGGTGATGCGCAGCCCGAATGCGTCGAGCGTCTCGCCGTCCTTGAACGCGATCTGCTCGAACTCCTTGCGCAGGCGCTGCGCGGTCGCCTCGCGAACGCGGTTCACGCCCAGCCGCATCAGCCTCACGGCCTCCCACGCCTCCTGCGCGGTCTCCTTCACGGCGAGAACTGGCACCATCTCCGGTGGTACCGCACGGAGCAGCGCTGACAGCGCCGCCATGTCCTCGCGATCGCCTGGCACTCCCATGCCAGACACGGCCTCCCAGAGACCCTGAGCGCGCAGATTGATCCGCATGATCAGTGACCACTCGATGTAGTTGGTGGCGGTGAGCGTCGGGTACACGATGGTGCCACCGCCGCCTTCCAGTATCACGCGCTCATGGATGACGATCTCGTTGCCGTTGCCGTCGCCGTTTCGCCGCGTCCTGCTGCGCCCCCGGCTCTGTGATCATGCCGGTGTCGTGCGCAAGCCTGACGGCGTCCGGCTCTGTTGGCGCTGCAGTCCGTCGCGAGCGCCTCCATCACCTCCTCCACCATTGTCTCCTGTGTTGCTGCCTACCATTGTGCCAGCTACCTCGATGAACGAGGCTCTGATACCAAATGATGCACAGCAGCTCGTTTCTTCTCTCTGAAATGCAAGAAGAACATGAAATTGACTGAGGATTTTGTGCAGCGTAAAACTTACTGCTTTTCTCCGTTTTCTCTCTTATTTATAAGTGGTTACAGGGAACACTAAAAACCCTGAAAACCTGCTACGAGATCGGATCACGAACGAGTCGTGGCGTTGCCATCCCAACGTCACTCGCCCGCGTCCCCTACTTCATCGCCACGACCCACTACTGCCATGCCATCCCATGACGGAGTCCTGGCGATCTCCTACAAACTAGGAAACCAAACGTAATTGCCAAGTCGTGAACAGACTCACGATCAGGGCTTATTCTCTGACGAAACTGAACCTAGACAAGCAACAGGGTTTATCTAACATCCGCGAGGACGCCATCGTCACGCAGCGTGCGGCGGGACGATTCCAGATCCCGAGGAGGC
The DNA here is from genome assembly GCA_947311845.1 of Poa pratensis. Classification (NCBI taxonomy): domain Eukaryota; kingdom Viridiplantae; phylum Streptophyta; class Magnoliopsida; order Poales; family Poaceae; genus Poa; species Poa pratensis. Next base: position 27,105,057 of record CAMZMU010000114.1, read on the forward strand.
GCCATCCCCGTGCCGTCGCCCTGCCGAGGCTCCTCGACGTGTGCCTCGAGGCCCTCGCGCGACAGTGAGTAGAAGCCCAACACGACCGGCGTACGACGTTTTCAATTCTCGAACAACCTGCACCAGGGCGGGTAGAAGAAAAGGCCGCACCGCCGTCCTTGCGCACCAGCACGGTGTTCTCGAACTCGTGCACCATGCTGGGGAGCAGGAAAAGGCCAAGCCTTCCTTGCGCCCTATGGCGCGCGTGCCGGCCGGCGGCGTACTACTCGTTTTCGCGCATCAGCATATGCATCTCTCCACCACCGCCTTGTGCGCCCGACGATGACATTGGCAGCAGCCTCCATGAGCTCATCAAGGCCCGCCTCCTAGCTAGCCGTCAATCCACTGCTGGTGGCAGCGAATGTCCATCCCGTCGATCCGGTCCAGGATGTCGACGTTCCGTTTGTACCGTGCCAATCCTAACGGCCCAAAGCGACTTAAATACGCGCTAGTGGTGGCCATGCCACTGTTCCAAATTCTGGCTGCAGGTGGAAATACATGAGTAAATACAACGCCCAGTATCAATCTCAGAGCAGTTGGTCGGTCAAGATAGCCAGAGCATCTGGACCCGGGTTCAGATTTGGATTTCCGAGTCAGTGGTATTAAAATATTGGCCCTGTTTCTCTACAAAGAAATGTATGCTTGTCAATAAAAGTCTCAGATGTTATGCTGGTACGGAGTTTATCCTAGTCCAAACTTGCACATATAGGATAGTGAGTATTATTTTTTTCTCACAAGAACACGATGTCATAGAAGACCTGACAGTGTCAAATTAGGTACTAAGTGTAATTATCTTGATGTTGATATATTAGTTTGTTTCATGTCAAAATATGCCCACATACATCTATGTTTTGTAACAGAACATCAAATCAATATTTTGGCTCAGTTTCTCATAAAAAGAAATGTACACATGTAAATGAAATTTTCTTATACTGTGTCCTAAGTACAGAGCTTATCCTGTCCAAACTTGCACATATCAAGGACCCTAAGGAATATGTTTTCGCACAAGAAGGTGTTAAATCGTGCAAGCTATTCAAGACGGCAGCCCCATGCATCTCATATCAGCATTTCTTTCCTGATGATGCATTATTCAAAGAAGCTATGGAGAATTGGAGATACTTGGTCCCACTGTTTCTTGGCCACTTGACATTTCATCCTTGCTCTTGAGTTTCCTACTAGACGAAGGTGCTTCATGTTGCTTTTCAGCATCTGTAAATGTGGTGAGGAGATAAAAAATTGTAAACACGTAATTTTACTCACGATTCAAACACTGTGAATGGATTCAGTCTATCACGATAGTTGCTGGAGTCAAGTGGTGGAATTGTTAGTTCAGTTTGATCAGGAAGCACAAAAGATACTAAGTATAATTCAGTTTAATGAAACATCACATGCTATGGTGATTGGAATGTGTGACTCCAGGCTAAAAATTCTGATGGAAGACATTTTCATCGGCAAGATCAGCAAATACAAGTTACAAGGAAAGAAACTGCAAAATGACTCATACCTCCGCAAGCATATGTCTGAGTCATGGATTGCTCACACGTAGAAGTAGACACCAACCCAGCAGGTGGCCATGTCATTTGGAAAGGGTAGGCCATGGAACGATGACAACGAAACTTATCCTTGAGGCTGAGGTTCTCGAGATCAATGACAAAGTGAGAATACTCGCCATCCATACAGTAAAGAAGAGCTAGTCCAGCAGAAACGCGAAATCGAAATCGCTGGTCGGGCAGCTCGCCTATTTCCCTTTGCTTTTCCAACTCCCACGCATCGCTAGTACCGTTCTTGTTTTTGAGTAGCCACACTTGCACCGTGGTTCTGGCAACGATGACTACAAGGCAGCACACACCAGTCTCGGTATCTCCTATGGCGTACTCTGGCCGTGGCCTTCGTGGCTGGACTAGTAGTGGAGCTGGGAGAGGGACCGTGGAGAATGTCATGGTGTTGGTGTCAAGAAGGAGGCAGGACTTCAGGCCAAGTCGCCAAAATATAAGCCCAGCCACGGCAGCGGGCATCGCCGGCGCACGCAGCTCAGCCACATGGATGCCATCCACCCACTGGTGGCAGCGCCAATCGGGCCTACCGGGGCGGTACTCCATGACTCGTAACCTTCGGCGGTCTCGCTGCACGCTGACCACGCGGAAGGACGCCGCGTCATCTCCTCCAGGGCTGCCGAGCAAGCAGTCCTCCCTTATGTACTCCGTTCCCGATCGAGGGAGGAGTTCTGTTGGTGGACGCGGCACACCGACGTGCCGGTGGGAGACGGGGTCGTAGACGGAGAGGGATTCGCCTCTGCGTAGTAGGAGGCGGCCATTGTGGCAGTCCCGGAGGCGCCACGACGGGTCGTGCTCGAGGCGGGTGAGCAGGAAGTCGCCCCCACGCGCGGCGGCGGCGAGGTCCGGGTCGGAGCGGACGGAGGCCGACAGGTGGAAGACGGGGAGCTGGCCGAGATTCTCGTGGGAGACGAGGCCGAGGACGGGCGGCGAGGGACGGCGCACGCGGAAGCGACGGAGGAAGCCGGGGCTTGAGGCGACGCGGCGCCAACGGCCGGAGGAGAGCGCGGCGCGCGCGAGGGACGCCGGCGACGGGAGGCGGAGTAGGATCTCCTCGATGTTGTCGTCCTTGAGGGAGTCAATGGTGGTGGTGACGGCGTCGGGGCTAGTCTCCATGGTCTGCGCCGGTGAGGATCCGGCTGGCGGCTGAGGACGTGGTTTAGGGCGAGGCACAAGATTTCGGCCCTGTTGGTGCACCCTAGCAACATAAATAAGGCCCCGATTTCTCACCTTAAGTAATCACGCAATTAAAGCACAGGTTTCCTTAATCAGTAACGCGATTAGAGCACAGGTTTCCTTGATCAATAACGTAATCAGAGCACAGATTTCCTTGATCAATCACGCAATCAAAGCACAGATTTCTTCTCTCATTATCTAGTCCCTTTTTCACTCTCAGCCCTATAATTACTCTCAGCCGCACGCTCCTCTCTCTTCTATTTTTTCTCGCGTGTGAAACAGGTTCGTGCATGCAAATGTCAACGAGATCTGCATGCTGATTGGAGGAAACGTACGGTTTGCATCCTGTACTTAATGCCCTAATTAACCGGATCTCCTAACTGAAGCGCTGATTGGAGGAGAGGTACGAGGGCAGGTGATCTAGCGTAGCCAGTAGGATTAGACCTTGGTCATGCTGCGATTTCGTAAAGGACCTGTAAACCGGACCGGAGGGAGTATAGAGGATTCGATCCTACTCTCTGCAAGTTGCTAGCCAATTAAACTACCGCAAGGCCACTACTACTTTGTTGTAGTTTGAACACACGACACTACTTGTAGGCTAGTTTCGGCATGTTGTGGAAAAATACTTTTCTTTTCAGGAATGCAAGAAAACAATAAGGATTTTTAGTCAAATGAGATAGTAACTTCAAAACTATAAATATATTATACGACATGTTGTAGTATGATTTTTCTATAATTTTGAGACCAAGCTATAACACACTTGTAGTTCAAATTTCAAATAATAACGGTAAATCACATTAAACTCATGTAATTCATGGAATAATGATAAAAGGCTAAAAAATCAAGATATTCAGGGATTCTACCTCCAATATGATATACTTCCCGTGAAAATTGTGAAGTCCAAAATGCAATCTTATTTGTGGAACTTGATTCATGAAAAAACAAAATTTCGGCACTACAAAATATAAAAATAGAAACTTTTTTTTTTGAAATCTAGTTTTGGCAATCCTTTTCAAAATGTCATAACCCATGTTTGTGCCGAGGTTGGTAATGATAGAAATAACTTAGTCATGGAAATGGCCGTGATCATGGTCATCTAGGTTGAAACTCGTGAATCTTCACACAAGGATGTCCATTTTGTGAAGATTTGTTGTTAGAAATGGTTATATTGCAAGTTTATTATTTTTCCTTAATACTAGTACACTAGAAAGGAACATTCCCGTGTGTCTTTCGATTTTTGAACTTGACTCGATTTATGTGATTTTTCTCAAAACAGGATCAAAATTGGCCGCATGACCATTCGTAGCCAAGGTGTGATTTCCACATCTATTGGGTGGTATTGCGCAAAATCATAGTATACTATGTTTATATGATTTTTCTATAATTTTGGGACCAAACTATAACACACTTGTAGTTCAAATTTCAAATAATAAAGGTAAATCCCATTAAACTCGTTTAATACATGGAATATAGCTAAAAAACTCAAAATTCAAAATATTCAGGGATTGTGCATCCAATATGATATACTTCCCCTGAAAATTGTGAAATTCTAAATTGCCATCTTACTTGTGGTACCTGCTTCGTGAAAAATCAAGAATTGGGCACTACAAAAAATAAAAATAAAAACTTTCAACTTTTTTCAATTTTGTTTCGGCAATCCTTTTCAAAAATGTCAAGACCCATGTTTGTGCCCAGTTTGGTAATGATAGCTAGTCATGGAAGTGGCCGTGATCTTAGTGATCTAGCTTGAAACTCATGAATCTTTCGACAAGGTTGTCCATTTTGTGAAGGTTGTTTCATAGAAGTTGTTGTATTGCAAGTTTATTATTTGTCCTTGATAGTAAAACACTAAAAAGGAACATTCCCAAAGGATTTTTGATATTTTGAACTTATCTCGATTTATGTGTTTTTGAAATCTTGTTTCGGCAATCATTTTCACAATATCAAAACTCATGTTTGTGCTGATTTTGGTAATGATAGCAACAACTTAGTCATGGAAATGGCGTGATCTTTGTGACCTAGCTTGAAACTCATGAATAAAAAAATCATTTTTAAGGACCCACCAAACGCAACAAACACACACCACCAGCTACAGGGCCACCGCCCCGAATTACACCGCTCGACACAAAAAAGCACGCGAGTCACTATGCCACGGGGCTCAGCCGTGTCGCATCCCTAGAACAATGGAGGAGAAACACCAAAAACTCCAAGATCAAGATCAACTAGGTTCCCCTCACTTAGAGGAGAAATGGATTGGTGAAAATGTAGATCTAGATCTCCTCTCACTTTTCCCTCAAAGATATGCAAGAATCATGGGAGGGATTGAGAGGGGGCAAGCTTTTCCGAAGGTCAACAATGGAGGAGAGAGAGGAGAAAAACAAGCTCAAGAGGTTAGAGAACCATTGGGGAAGAAAGCCCCTTAAATAGGTCCACTCAAAAAACTCCCCGTTTGAAGAGGTGCAGGGAGGCCGGCCTCTAGCGTGCACTGCGCTGGGTCTCCTGAGGAGCCAGCTGGGGCTCGGCCTGGCCGGCCTGGAGGCCGGCCACCCACCCGATGCACCCGGCCTAGGCCGGCCTGGAGGCCGGCAGGGTGCCCGACGCGCCCGGCCTGGAAGCCGGCCTAGGGCCCGGCCAGACCGACCAACCAGAAACAAAAAGTGATCTTCAATGACCTCTAACTTTTGCAAGAAAACTCCAAATGGGATGAAACCAATTTTGTTGGAAAGATAGCGACAAGAGCTTTCCTCATTGATAAATAGAGTAAAGTCACCACCCAAGGGAAGGTCTAGAACTTTCCTCATTGATAAACCGATAATATTTCCAACACAAAAACTCAACAAGTTTTTCATCCGGACTCTGTTTTCTATGATCTTGGACTTGTTTCGAAGATAATCACAAGCTCTACAAGATCACTTATATACACATCATAGTCCATCATGTGAGGAGGAGAACACAAGAGGAGAGTTTGACCTCTCTTCAAAAGACGAACCGATAAAACCTCCAACATCAAAAACATCACAAGATATTCAAATGAAATCCCTTTTTTGATGAACTAGAGCTTGGTATGGAGATGAACACAAGCTCTAAATTATCACATGGATACAAGCCAAATAAGAACCAAGAAAGATGATATGCCAAATATACAAAGGTTTGAGCTCTCCACAAAGATGCGATCAAGTTACTCACTTGAGAGCCCCTCTTGATAGTACGCCGTCTATCTTATAACCCGGTCTCCCACTAACACCATGAGACTGGTAAAATACAAACCCTATCAAGATCATACCTTTGCCTTGAGCATTCCACTTGAGCTAGATGATGACGATCTTGACTCCCTCAAGTTGGAACACCTTTCTTGATTGTGCTTGCTAGCACATGCTTGATGAAGACTTCTACAAATGCTCCCCCATACACCATTATGGGAGAGCCTCGCTAAGCTCCATTTCACAAAGATGATGTCTTGAATCCTTCAAGACATACTTGCAATATGCTCAACTCTACACATGACCATTCTTCATATAAACCCTTGAATAGAGCATTGATCATCATGTAATCTTCCAGAGTCCAACACATGAACTCCAATCTTTTCCTATGGACAAGATCTACAAGAATATCTCAATGCAAACATTAGTCCATAAGGATTGTCATTAATTACGAAAACCACGCATGGGGCAACACATGCACTTTCAAAGATGAATGTATTAATTCTCCAAGTAGGATGGAACCAACGAGAAGTCTTATTTTGGAGAATGAATGTTAAAGAGTGAATGAAAAAATCACATGAATGTTATGACTCCTTTTAGAATGTTAATGTGTATTTACTCCCTTATGAGTATTATGATGCACACATGAATGTTAAAGTGACAAGCTTGCTAATCTAATGTTGATGTGGCTCATGGTTATATTTCTGACCAATGTCGTTTATAATCATTTGTCACACACTTCAGTCAAGTGACAAGTTTTGTCAGTATCATGTGGCGCATGGTTATATTTTTGACCAACGTCGTTTTATGATCATGTGTCGCAACTCATGAAGTTCTTTTCCACTTTCTGCCCAACGGTGTTGTGGTTTTGAACTGAAATGATTGTTATCGAGACTTTGGAATATTTTCCATCTTCTAAATAAAGTTATCATCAGGGAACCTGGAGCTTATGAACATGAATCTTAAGGATGACTCCAGTAGATCTTTGTTCATATGCATCAGTTAAGTTGAGAAGGAATACCTAATGCAACACTTGGTGTTGATAATCAACAATTTCCTTGTGATTGATAATGTGTGTTAATGGTCATCTTAGAGGCTTCTGGCTCTAATGATGTATAGGACTCAATAGAGTTTTCTCATTGAGTTGTTATGACGCTTTTGTTGTTATTATAACATGCTCTTGTGTTGACTAAGTTAAAAATGTATGTATGACTCAACCGTAAAGTTTTGTCATATAGTTTAAGTTAACATAAGGTATGTTGCCTAAATAAATTCAAGTATGAAATAAGACGAGCATTATGACGCTCATACCATAAAGATGAGGGGAGTAAGTTAACCTTATGAAGATGGAATATATTTTTTGGTTAGCCAAGAACTTTCTATCTTCTTTAAGACATAAAGGATCTTGGCAATGCCTCATACTTTGTTTGTACTGAGTTTCGCCAAGATGTAGGTCCAAAAGGAGTATAAGTTTTATTATGACGACGCATAATATTATGCACTAGTACTCTGCCGCACCTGCTAATAAAGTTAAGGGCAATAAAGGTGGACATTTTAGTGTCCAAGGAACCATTATGAGCTGATCAGATAATGTCGGTTCCTTATGCTTTGGCTGTCAGAAGCAATATAAGTATTCAAGTATGAATGCGCCCTATTTTTTATCGGGATAATTGGCAAATATACAAGAAGGTCTAGAAGTGGACCACTAGAAAGGCCGCCAAAAGTCTTGCAAATATGCAAGACAATAAAGTTTACATGCTCACCAATAAGAAGTCTGGTAATGTCATTATTGTGGGTTATTCAGACATTGTTTCTGCGAGATGTGTGGATATTAAAGTTTCCACGTTAAGTTACATCCACACTCTCGCATATGGAGCTTTATTGTGGAAAAGCTCCAGAATGATTTTATTGGCATCAGTAATGATGCAATTTATCATGTGGCATGTTAAGAGGCTAAAAAGCAGGTTGTATGTCAAGAAGTTTTATTCCCGAAATTATGGTGGTAGACAACATTTTTAAACCACCTACTGCAATATGAACACGTAGTTTTCTATGCGAGTAACAATAAGTCAAATGGTGTTGCCAAAACCATTGACAATATGTTTAGTGTTGTGAAAGATAGAATCTAGAATCAAGCTATTGATGTTAAGCATATAAATAAGATTTGTATGTTTTAACGATTCGTTACTGAAGACTTGCCACCCAATTTTAAGATTATGTTGCCGGCATGGGTTGCTAGGAAGTCTTTTGATTCTGGAATAAGGACCGATAAATAAACCACTCCCAGTAAGTAGTATGTTTTCCATTTTGAAGTAGGCTAATGTATTATAAGTATTGAGGTTCAATGGCATTTCATTAGCTGTTGCAACACCTTATTTTGATATATTATTCCTATGGATAATGGGTGAATGAAGTTAAACCTAACGATCAAGGGGGAGAATGTTCGATTGATCTGTCAGGTTTAGACAGAGTCAAAAGAACGTTAAAGGGAGGCCCACGAACTAACGTTCGGGACCTCACCGTACATAATAGAAAAGCCCTGATCGGGGGCACCCAAAAACCAACTGGTTTTGGTTCCTGGTCCCACAGCGCCACATATATAAGAGGAGGTATCGATCTCTTTAAGAGATAACACACGTACGAGCCACTACTCCTAACGACCGATCCGATAAGGGCGCTGAAGGGATCAGAAGGCCAAAACCACCGCCGGCCACCTCCAAGAGTGCTGCCGGCGTCCATGGGCCTCTCCCTCGTCCATGGGCCTCTCCCTCGACCACACCGATTGGTTCACACTATTTTAGGAGAATCCGGGTGTAAAATCTTATGGGCTGTACAGGTCCCCGTGCAGATTGTGTAGAAACGCCCGGCTTGGTTGCTTCAAGGCCGACGCCGGGCTGCTTCAAGCGGGAGGTCGCTGCCGCAAAAGCTTGGTGCCACTGCTGCAAAAGGCGGTGGCAGCTGCTACCAACGGCGGCAAGCCGTGCTTCAAACGGCGGTCGCCAATGCTACCGGCTGCAAACGGCGGTGCTACGAGCGGCGCCGATTCTACCGGCGGCGGTGCGGCTTCCGACGGTGCTACGAACGGTGGGCGCCGATGCTCCCGGCGGTGCTGCCAGCGGCAAACCCTGATGCTACCGGTGGCTTTCGGCAGTGCTACGGGCGACAACGGTGGCGCTCTCGCCGGACCTGGATGGTGGGTCAGGGGCCAAGCTCCCACTAGCCCATGGTGATGGAGGTCGCGGGACACCTGCGTGCGTCAAGCGATAACGGATACGTGGGTGATTTTTCCTTTGCGGGCGAGCGTGAGGAATTTTCTCGTATGCGGGGTAGAGACAGTGGACACGTGTTTGGTGCTGGAGGCAGAGGATCGGGGGCTTCCGTTCTCCGGAGGACGCTCAGCACGCTCCTTGAAGTTGCCTCGGGAAGAACTCGAAAATGAAGGCCAGCCCACGATTTTCCAGGATCCGTCTTCTGTAGCTATGGCCACCGTGTGCGCAATGCCGTGTTAAGCCATCTCAAGTTGTGGAGTCCAAGACCACCAATTCGTTTTGGTTGGCAAACCGCAGCCGACGCCACTAGGCAGTTGCCGCCTTTGGCCTCCTCTCTTCGAACCTGGAGGCCTGATGAACCTATATTGTTTGTCATATATCCAAGAAGATTCACTGTCGTGGACTATCACAAAGTTCAGGCAATCTGCTGTGCAGGTTCTATACGATTATTCATCCGGTAGAACACAAGCTAAGCTGCTTTCTTTCTGGAAAATAATATGCAAAACTGTTCAACTTAAGAGTATAATGATCATCCTTTGTGATACACTAAACAGGAAACAAAAGGCTCAGCTTGATGCATTTACATGGCCACAGCCCAGAGTAGACAAGAGTGAAGCTACCATCATGCATCCAGGATGTTCACTTGTTTTCTCGAAACTTTGACAAAAGGTTTTGAAACGACGAGAATCCTTCCATCGCATCGAGCGGAATATGAAGCGTGAAGGGAGGAAGAACACTCTGTCCGGCCTTCAGACCCTTTGAGTCAGTGGCTGACGGGAGTGCAAGTGCGGGTTGCTGTTTATTGAGCTTTTCTATGATGTACGAGAAAGTTCCAAAGGCCAGGCAGCTCTGAATTAGAGTTTGTGGTGCACCTGCAACATATGAGCAGAATGTAAGGAACCGTGGTGATCAATATAGCTACAAAGCAGAGTATTTATTCATTTATTTATTTTTGCAGGAAGGGAGGGGAAAGGGAGACACTAACTCCTGCCCCACTCCCTACAAAAAGCAAAAAGAAAATAAAAAATATGTTCCAGTCTTCCAGACATAATGATATTGTGCATAGACCAGTTGTCACAGGGAAAAGGTGTACTAGCAACAACTAGTGAGACATTTCCCAATTTTGCAATGTTCAGCCACCAGTGAAAAACAAATGACTAACCCACTGCAAAAGATATGTCCGTACAACTAGTATTACGAGTCAAGCCGAGTCTCCAAGGCACCAACCCATGGACGTGCGACTAATCGATGTTTTCAGTTGGAACACAAGTACCGGCTCAGGGATCAGTCTCGTGACTAGTCTTGAAGGGTCGAGCGACTCTTAATCCTTGCCATACAATGATCACAAGTATGCAGCAGCTAATCTCCATACAAGAGACATTGATGTGTAAATGGACCTAAAGGACAACCGAAAATAAATTCACAAATCTAAAGGATCACAGGGGGGAAACAAACCAAGAAAACAAAATAAGACATCACAGTATTACTGTAAAAGTAAGCAAATATGCCATGTATGCAATCAGCACCAAACTAATTCACAAATCACTAAAACAAAGTGATAAATCATGAGAGGTTACACCATTACAGGACAACCGAAGGGAAATTCAAATAACAATTTTCAAGCCTGATTTCGTAAACTTGCGACTAATGCAAGACATCTGACCACAACATAGGTCACATGTGTTCACAAAACGATTCCCATCAATAGAAATGGCCATGACACTAGCACAAGTGTGTAGCCAACCACTGGGGTTCCCACTTCCCAGCAAGGTAAGTTTCTATCCAAATAACCTAAACCAGGGCATACAAATTGACCGAAAATACAGAGAAATCAATCTGATTTATATTTATGAAATACATCAAATGATGCCTAAACTTGCAAGTGCAAGTGTCCATAACTCAAACAAAACTTTTGGTTATACAATATCATCCTATGCAGGTATCCAAGAACAGGGTGTAAATTTAAATAGATTGGGAGCTATTATTTGCTAATACATTACCTGGAAAACTCAAAGCAAGGCCAGTGCAACAACCTGCAACTCCTGCATTAATAACTGGAAATAAAAGATACACTGTAAGGATTACGAATACGGTAAAAGTAAAATATAAATTCTTATGGGTGGTGGGGGTCAAACCGTCATCTTTTCCACGCAGCTTTCTCAAAGAGCAAGAAACCAAACTTTGAACGCCAGCAAGAACAGCAAATATCTAGACCAAAAGACAGAACTCTCAACAAGATGATCCACAGAGAAATATCCATTGCAAATAAAATCAACATGGGTATCTAACAAAGAAATGAGCAGCATTACCTTAGCGGAAGATGCAGCATCAGCAAATGAGCCTTTAAATCCCTTCTTAGTAACCAAACCTTTTCCTGAAAGTTACCAGATATCTTCATCATAACAAAGAGATAATATTTGTGTTCTGACCAAAAGAATGACACACAACAGGGCAGCCGACAGAACACATGCTAAGCAAAAGTGTTGTGGACAATGAACATATAAAGCTGAACTTAGTTGCAATTTACAGATAGCGTTCAATGATTCAAATGATTTGCCGTAACCACCAGGAGGAGTGTTAACCTTAAAAACCCATGATCAACTACCATATTCCATAAACTATATGCTGGTACACTCAAAAACAGTAAAGGCCACAATCTAGATAGAGGAAATAAGAATTTCCTCAGGGCTCTACCTAGGCTATTTTGTTATCCTCAAAGTAAGGTGAAATTTCATCGGACAATTGGCCCTTAGCCAGAAGGTCAGAGCGGTGGAGTGCACAAGCCAGAAAAGGGGTTTATTTATACGAAAACTAGACCAGTTGTCAAGCCTCACACATGCAAGTCAAGCAACTTAACATGATAACAGACGCCCCCAGACTGCCTGCAGGCCTGCTTTACTAAGAAAGGCCCTGCATGAGATAGCAAGCATCTTGTCTACCAATTAATCTCATATGTCTAAGTAAAACAGATTTGACGTGCTTTGGTGTTTGGGCATTCACTTTTACTGGTGAAACAAATCCAACTGTTGTATTCTAAGGCTAGCCATGTAAGAGAACCTATTTACATGCTCAAACCATGGTTAGCAACTAAGTAGGGAACTACGTGTCTGACTCCATTAATTGTTTGTGCGTTGCTTTACCTTTAATTGTTAGTCCTTAACATGTTCTATGAACACAGCACAGAACACACAGTAAACTGCCAAAAAGCTTCCGGCAAAATTTCTGAGAATACTCGCACATGTTTCATTCTGTAACAAACTTTCAGTTGGTGGCCGTAGCTCAAAGAATGCGATAAGTGGGTGATGTTTTGCGACACATACTACAGCTTCCAGATAGGTATGTCCGTATAAACTCAGGCCTTTAAAGCAAGTAAACTGAGCAAAAACAATTTAGTTCTACCGGCTTTATGAGGAAACTCACACAAGTTTCAATCTACACCGATTTTTTCATTTCCTGCCATTAGCACAATAAATTCGATGAGCACGAATGAACACTTGCAATTAACATTAAAAAGCTCCATCGATCAATTTCTCCATAATACATGGTGCCAGTGTCACATAAAATTAATTGCTAAAAGCTCAACTATCCGGACAAATCCAAACAGTGAATATACGGGTCTCCCTTGAGCCTAATCTCCTAAATGTCCTCAGAATAATGGCAGAGTACAGTACAAATCTAACAAAGAGAACCATAATGAACTGCCTTAGAAATAACACCAAGCAAAGGCCGTGTGGACAATCACAAAGAGTTCAATTGTGCAGGGTACCGCGGATTAGACGGACGCACAACCTTGTCGAACGGAATCTAATCCGATGACCGGCTCGTCAAAAGCCTTATCAAATTACGAGAAGCCTATATCGCAGAGCCCTAACCCTAACGCGCGTGTGGACCCGAGCGAGGATGCGGAGGGGAATGGACGGCGGCGGCGTTACCGTATCCGACGAAGGCGCCGACGAGGGAGCCTGCGGCCGACTCCCAGGCGAAGCGGAGGAGGCAGACCCCGGGCGCCGCGGTGGCGGCGGAGAGCGGGCTCGGGTTCCGCGACACGGAGAGGCGCGTCACGATGGGGTCCGCGCGGGCCCCCCTTCTCGGCGGATGTGTGGACTCGTCGCAGGACTCAGAGTCCGTGGTGTCGCCGCCGTCGGAGGAGGAGTAATTGTCGTCCGGGGTCGGGTTGCCGCTCGCCGCCATGGTCGCCGCTCGTGCTCGCTGCTGCTCGCGGGTGTCCTTTAGTAGTACCACCTCGTCACGGGTACTGTGGGACGGCTATGCATTCGTTCGTAAATTTCAGTCTTACCGTGCTTGCAACGATTTACGATTCGATCGGCCGGTGCGCGTCGCGTGGCTGTTTTCCGCTTATGTTCTCGTGAGTCTTTGCATTTCTCCTCTTTCTTCTCGTTCCTCTCCAACAGATACAAGTAACTAAGTAAGCTTTTCTTTTTAACATAAACGCATTATACTCTACTCCCTCCGATCCGTATAAAGTGTCGGGAGGAAACAGCATCCTAGGTACAACTTCTAGGGATAGCTGGCGACATATTTTTCGGATCGGAGGAAGTATATAAACTATGATTTCTAACAATGATCAAAACGTCTAATATTCTAGGATAAAGGTAGTGCATAAATAAACATAGACACATACCACTATGCATGTAAACACCTCCGAAAGAGCGAGTCGGCGAATTTTAATATTGACGATGCCACCACATAGTCGACGGACATGTTTTTTTTTTTTTTTGAACAGGGGGCGGCCCTGAAGGACCGCTAGCTTCCATTAAAGTCAACACTGGAGGTACATCTTACAGATAAGGCTACAAAGAAGTAATGTTGTTTCCCACTATAAGGCTATCGCGTAAAAGTTTAGAAAAAAACTGAACAAAATGCGAGTACGTGTGTCAATCTGTGACTTAACTTGGGTAGGTTGGCGCCATCACAAGGAATTTAATACGAGTGTACCTTAGCACACATTTTTAGTCCAAGCTGGACTAAGAGCAACCCATGTACCTTGAGCTTTGGCGGTGGAGTGGCAACAGTTTCGTAATCTTTGCCAACGAGTTTTGAATCTGTTTCAAAAGTGTTGCAATACGATGGACACCAGATGGGTTCATTTATTCGGACGACCGGGCGCAATTACAAGCAGGTTCAGGTTTTTGACATGCCACAAGCTGTCTCTAATTGGTTCAATGCAACCGGATGTCACATTTCCCTCTCGTACTAGCTCAATTGAAATCATTTAGTACAAAAGCACACTATGAAATACCAACCAATTAAGTTCTAGCTCAATTAAGAACCTTTTGGTCGGTCTCGATCTGCCCATAATACCATCACGATTCAACTTAATGGCACTTGGCGCTAAGCACAAACAGACTAGTCGCAAACCGACTCACAACTATCAGGTGACCTCTGCACTCTCAGAGAGCCGGTGTGATTATGCCCAAGGGAGATCATTACTTTACACCAATAATCAGGTGCCCTCTACCCCTCAAAGGGCCAACACGAGTTAGCTTGAGAGCACTCGACGCCTAACACAAATGAACTATTCGCAAGTAGATTTATACTTGTATGGTAAGTTGGTAACCTCTTCCCACCTCAAAGGCACCATACTATGGGCTTCTTTGATTCATAGGATAGGGAAATCGTAAAAATAGGAAAATTGTATGATTCCAATGTCATGCACACTCCAATCCTATAAGATTTTGCATGCACCAAAGTTTGTTTGATTTTACCAAAGGAATTGTAAAATGAGCTTAGGGCCCATTTGATTCAAAGGAATATGGTAGGATTTTTGGAGGATTGATTTCTATAGGAAATTTTCCTATTGAGATTGTTTGATTCATAGGATCCAATCCCATAGGAATTATTCCCATAGGAATCTTATAGTGCAATTCCTATAGGAAAAAAACATGAGCTCCAACCTCTTGGAAAAATTCCTTCACACAATCAAAGACAATCTCTATTCCCATAGGATTCAATTAGACATGCCACTCCAATCCTTTAGGTTTCCTATTCCTACACTTTTCCTATCCTATGAATCAAAGGAGCCCTAGAGTGAATGTAAGATTTCCTATGGGAAGTAGTACAATGATTCCTATAGGAATTTTTTCTATAGGATCCAATCCTACAAATCAAATGACCAAGATAGGAAAATTTCCTATAGGATTCATTCCTCCACAATTCCTTTGCAATTCCATTGAATCAAAGGAGCCCTACAGGGTTCAAATCTACAACAAGTACAGGAAAATCTATGGAGTCCTTCGCAACCTTCATTTCAACGTCAAGTCTATGTGCGCGTATTTGCCCATTGAAGAGACATTTCACTCGGCAGGATTGAGTCGTTCGAAAGAAAGTCTCTTTACGATCACAAAAAATTCGATGACTATTGACGAGGCTGTGAGTCTCGAGTAGGCCCACAAAGGCCAAAGGCGGACCACTCGGCAAGGGTGGCCCAACCCAAGGAGTCTGGCACTCGAAGGCGCCGCATATCACACCATTTGAACTGCAAGACATGCCAATATCCCCACGTGGATTCTATGAAATATGCCTTGTAATCGACTACGATCAGATTTAGAATATCTTGTCAATGTTTTATGTTTATCTCTACCATGTGTAAGCCGACTTGACCCATGTAACCCTAATCCTCATCGTGGGATGATAGGGCGTGCTGAGCTGTAAATTCACATGAGACATCATTGATCCACATACCATCATAGACGAGATCAAACCTCCTCGACGTTGTCTCGAACACCAAGAGATAGTAGAAATCGCCACAAATAGGAGTAGAGCTATTATCGGACGATGTTTGGCGAGATACAAACTTGTATGCATATGTTCTCGTGTGTGTTATCATCGCAACGCCCTCTGAATAAGTAAACCGTTGTAAAAATAGAACGACGCAGAGTAAAGATTAAATGGCTGGACCAACGACATCCTCTGATGCCACAAGGTTTACATCATACCCGGGCGGTACACCCACCCACTTATTACAATGCTTATTTTCACAGCCATCTTTCGCAAGCTTATGCCCAACTTCATTTGCCGTCCGTCGTCTAATGTGACAAACCACCTGATCATCAAAATACTTCAACATCAATTTAATCTCTTCTACAAAAGGTTCATTGATCGATCTGTCCAACTCCATCTTTTTCAGTTTTTGAACCGCAATCAAGCAATCCGTTCCCATTCTGCTGACACCCTTTTCTCGCGCTAGACAGACGGCTTGTTTGCGTGCTATAGGAGTTTCGCTCTCTCTGATCCGAGGCTACGGGTGATCAGCGCAGCGCGAAGCGTGTGCTCCACGGTGATCACGCAGAACCGCCCCACCGCAGCCTTCGGACAGTTGGACAATCAACTCGTCAGTCCACGTCAGACCAGATCTTTTTTTTTTTTTTTTGACGATCACGTCAGACCAGATCGATCGACAAATCTTCTCTAGTTTCCTTTTCCGTTTCGATGCAACCAATAAATCTCTACCGTCCAGGTACTACCAATCATGCCAACCCAAC
This sequence comes from Poa pratensis, assembly GCA_947311845.1. Classification (NCBI taxonomy): domain Eukaryota; kingdom Viridiplantae; phylum Streptophyta; class Magnoliopsida; order Poales; family Poaceae; genus Poa; species Poa pratensis. The sequence continues at coordinate 27,121,796 of CAMZMU010000114.1, forward strand.
GATCTCAACCGTCAGTGCGCATCTCCTCCGCCGCAGCTGACTTTTCCTCTCCACTCCACACTCCCGTAGCTTTCCTCTTCCTCCCTCCCTCCCTCCCCGATCCCTCCCTCTCCTGCCCACACTGCTCCTCGCTCTACCCTACCGAGCTCCAATCCGACCCTACAACCTCTCCTCCAGTCCACCGCCGCCTTGCCATGTACCTCCCGTCGTGACTGAGCTTCGCTTTCACCGCCGACGCCTCTCACGCGCGTCTCGCCCCCATCGACGTTGCCGCTGCACTCCCATCGCTTCCCTGCCGTCTCCACCCAGTCGGCAGTCTTGGGTACTGACTTTTGCGGTACGAGTGTTTGGTTACTCAGTGAGGACTTGGTCCCAAACTAACCTCCGCAATTTTGGGTGTGCCGATGCGCACCCAGCACACCGTCTAGATCTGGCGCTGAACCTTGGGTTGGGTGTCGCAGGGGGCGTTGGCTGGCGGGAGGAGGGAGATGAGCCGCGGGCGGTCTCCCGAGCCGCTGGATTTCTTCATCTGGACTGTCGAGGTGCTAATCTCTAGTGTTTGGTGGTTTTCCTCTTCTGTTCGTACTGTTACTTGAATGCTACTTTTGTTGAAATTCAGTGTACTTTCGTTATGCACTCTGCAACGGTGTTCTTTTGAACGATTCGTTCATGTTAGCCGCTACAATGCTCGTGCATGTGGTGTGTTTAGTTCTTGAGTTTTATCTTGTCACTGCTCAATCTTTATCGAGATATTTTTGCGCTTTCTACTTATCATAGTAATTTGGCTTTAAATGGCGCTTTGGTTAGATATATCTGAAGAATCTGTGGTGTGGTTTTCTTACGAATATTCCTACTACTTTCGAGATGTTAGTATGCCGTTGTTCCTTTCATTGTACGGATTGCTAGCTGAGCATGCAGGTTTCAGTTATTGAATTGCTCTTATCCCTTTATAATGTACTGTAGCTTATTATCTTTTGCACTTCTGTAATCTGGTAGATGCTGTACCCTGAGCATTATAGATTCCATTATTCCGTCATTTCACATCACAGATATTTATTGTGGAGTTCTATTTGCATGAAGCGACTGGGTACTGATTGCGATCCTTTCCTTTCCAAGACTAGTGAAATGCCAAAGTAACATTTGTCTGTAAGAAACCACTGTATGATATACTTAAATATCTTTTATGTTGAACTAGTATGTCCTGATAAAAAATAATTAATTCAATTGTAGATATTGTAGTGCTGCCATTTTGACTTGAGCTTCTTAGAGACCAACCTGGGATCCAAGCCCGCAGTTTAGCCAACAACAACAACAACTAAGCCTTTTGTCCCAAGCAAGTTGGGGTAGGCTAGATATGAAACCCACATAGCAACTTGTGAAAAGTAAAAGAAAACATAAAACAAAATTTCAAAATAGTAAATCAAGGTTCAGGCACATGGATTTTGCTGATTTCCATGCAGCCCCATCAAAAGTCAAATCTCTAGGTACATTCCAGTCCTTCAAGTCCCTTTTAACTGCCTCCTCCATGTCAAATTTTGGTCGCCCTCTACCCCTCTTTGTATTATCGACGCCGCTTAGAATCCCACTATTAACCGGTGCTTCCGGTGGCCTCCGTTGGACATGCCCAAACCACCTTAGTGGCTTAGTCTGTGTTGGACAAGCTTCTCTTCAATCGGCACCACTCATACCCTCTCACGTATCACCTCGCTCCTGATTCGGTCCTTCTTTGTGTATCCACACATCCACCTAAGCATAGCTTCTCTTCAAGCCTGCAGTTAGCCATGTCAAGAAAAAAGTAATCTAGGCTCAAGCTCGCTCAACCTACAACCAAGTCCAATCATAGAGCAACTCAAGTTGTTTGGTATTAATCAATGTATAGAAAATTATTTCTCGGTCAGTTGAACTTTATGTTTTTTTAATGATTTGGTGTGATGTTGATCGTAGTGTGCGCTCAACTTTACTTGAAAAATGAATATTTATGAGTAATTAGCTACAACCTTTCCATATGGCCTGACCCATTCTCAGATAAAGTACCATAGTGGGTGGTATGGTGAACTCATGTGGTGAGAGTGATATTTTGGTTCCCCTTTATATCTTTACGTCTAAGGTTGAATAGAATCTACTTAGTCATCATGGCAAATAATGAAATCAGTAGCAATATTCGATTGACCAAGTGATACTCACCTAACCATGAGTAATATATATCACTTCCGAAACAACCCCCAAGCTATATTGGACTCAGGCCTGGTCTTGAGCCAGCATCGGATTGGGTTATAATTAGGCCTTACTTTGGCTTTTGTTGTGTAGACCGTTTGCTCGGTTGTGTTTGATAACCTGCCTTTACTTTGGTTAGATCGACCATACAGGCCTTGGAAAATTCTTTTTTATCTCGTGTTGTATGTGATATACTAATCTCGTGACTTTTGCTACTGGGAGTAGGAAGGAAGCAGTGAGATCCTGGTTATGATTCATTGTAAGAGTTCTTTGTTAAATTGCTATGTATTGTTTGGATTTGATTTTTTTTTTTGCCTTCATTCAGTGATCATTATTTGTCACTTAGGCGCTTCTATTTTCTGTACAGCCGACAATATCAAGTGAAAATTTGTCACTTCAATTGGGTTCAGCTCGGAAATACCTAGCTCTATTTGGCTATTCATACACTACACTATCCTTTGGCCAACTCCAAGTGGTGTTACAATTGTTTGACTATCAAACGTAGTTCTTGGGGGGCTTATACCTGTTAGTACCGGATTCCAAAAATTTGTGCATCGTTCCCCACAAGACAAGAACCTTTATTTCGAAATTCAAAAACAAAATCTATTCGCGTTGGAAATGAGAGATTTTTTGTTTCTCCATACAGAATTAGTTTCTTCAGATTCTGACGTAAAAAACAATTTCTATGAGACATCAGAATCCCCATTTACCCCCATTTATATTATTTAAGGATACATAAAGGAGTTTTTTTACTTTACTAGACTTTTGAACTTAGAACACTAACAGGTCAAATTTTATATTATATTTTTTATTTTAAGTAAGTAAAAGAAGTTCAGTTAATTCATTAAGGTTATGTTTATATGAAATGGTTTTGGTTGTCGAAATAGCCATGGTAGGAAGTTTTCCCAAACTAAGAGATGTGATGTTGTGGGAAAGATACATAAAGCCGAGGGTGTATGACAAAGGAGTGCTCCGAGGATGCTTGAAAATTGTGATAAATTCAAAATTCCGTATATGCTGTTTTATTTCTCTTTGAATGGACCATCTCAGTGTTCTGTTCACTCAGAGCTATTTTACTCAGCTTCATTATACATGCCCACTAGTTGGTTGCAGTGGTGGATCCAAGGCTAGCTATGGGGGTGCACAGGACACCGGCAAGAAAATATTTCCTTTGCAAAATAGCATTTTTTTCACCATGAATGCACCCCCTAAAAATGGTTTATATCAATTATGGCACCCTTTAGGCACCCTGGTCCCACATTCTGTAGCTCCGCCACTGGTTGGTTGCTGAATTTTGATCTGAATTAAAAAAAAATTTAACACCAGGACCGTAGAGAAGATCTGAATTATTTTTATACCAACCACTAGTTTTATTGCCATTGGTCTGATCTGGTTTTTGTTGCTTGAAATTTTAATAGAGCAGTAAATATTTGCAATAAAAGTGTGTATTAATTCAGTGTTTATGCATGGGCAATCTTCATTTGTTCTAGCTGATCGAGCTACTCAATTATCTTCTGACAATTTTGAACCAGTAACATCTAGTGTCGGATGCAAAAGCCCAAAGGCTGTTCACCTAATAAGGTTTTTATTCTCTTTCAGGATGTCGGGTTATGGCTTGAAGAGATAAATCTTGGTGGCTACAGACAAGTATTTGAAGAAAATGCTGTCAATGGAGAGTATCTGGAGAGCTTGTCTATGTTTACTACTGAACAGATACTGCGGTTTATTAGACGGTGCCATATGAAATGGGGGGACTTTATCACATTATGCAAAGAGTTGAGGCGCATTAAAGGTTGGGATATTCCTGTTCCCCTCTTAAAAGTATCTACAAAAATCATTTCTGCTAACGCCATAACTGTTTCAGTATTTTGTTCCGTCATATTTTGCTCTTTAGTTTTCATTTGATAGTATGATGTGACATGCAATTAACTGTAATGAAGCTCATTTGGATATTCCTCTTTTCCTCTCACTGATGCTTTTTTTAGCTAAGTACTATAAGTTACTAAAACACCAGTCATTTAAAGTCTTGAAGCTCATTGATTTTTTATTTTTGAGCATAAGCTTAATAGGTAGTATGGCCTCTCCATGCCATTTGAAAGCCTAGAAAGATGTCTTGTCTAAAATTATCGTGTCACCACTCACCACAGTGCTTGACTGCTTGCTCTTCTGTTAGCTTTAGCAGCAAATATTTTGTCGCGGCAAGTTTATGATGCTAATGTATAAATGGGTTGTTTTTCAGCATCTTGTTTTGATGTAAATCAACATCACGATTGATTTAGACATGATTCAAATGCATAGATATACTAAGATAAAGATGAAACATTGTGCTCAATTGGCTGTGTGTCCAAACTCTGAAGTTTGCTCTGTCTGACTCCCGCTAATTTAACCCACAGTCGCCTGCCTCAAAGGGGAGCAAGAAGTCCGGAGGCCATGGTGGGCGCCATCGTGCCTATCGGTGGTGTTTGTGAGGGCGGCAAAGCGGAACCGGCAGTCTCGAGTCGTCTCCCTGAAACTGGAACCTTGATGCTTGCCAGCTGCATTGGATCACCGCGCCGTGCTATCCCCCCAGTTTCTGCGCCATACGGCACTAAAACCGTGCTAGTCCTCAATGATCTGAATGCTGTAGGAGTATACTGCTCCACGTCCAAGTCATCTCGACCCTTGTTTTTGTATTCGTTTTTCATCCTATAATATAGGTTTGTAATGGTATAAGTGACCTGATGTTAGCTAAAAATGGATGCATATATTGTGGGATGTTCCTGTATGAGGTCTGCTTCTTGCAAACCAGCTTGAGTTGTTCTTAGCTCAAGAATGGCCTAGAGCACTAGATCTCTACTACGCCGATATTACTGATGTTTTTATGTTGTTATGCTGGCAGAACATCAATATGATATGGTCGTGGCATAAAACGCTTTGGGGCATTTCGATTCGTATGATGATGATTCTTATAAAGCAGGACTGGAGCTAATATTCTCATCACCTGTTTGAAGTAAGGTTAGAGGGCGGTTAATAAACATGGATGAAAGTTGTATATATGTTGATACGACATCTCAGCACAAACTGCAATAATTTGCGAGACCTCACATGTACGCCAACAAGCCAAAATTATGTGCGGAGAGAAAAACAATAGGTGGAATTTACTTTCTTAGTAGCTCTTGTTTGATAGTTCAAGCTTTGTTCGGAAGATACTTGCTTTGGAGGTATTAAAAATGCATTTTACAGCCATTTGAAAATGTCAAAAAACTTGCAAATAAAATGTACACACATACTTCCTCCGTTTCTAAATATAAAATGTTTTAGGTTTGTCCACGTTCATATTTATATTCTATTTAGACATGTTTTAGTATGTATGTTCACTCATTTGTGTCCGCACCTAGTCAACATGTGAGGGATTTAAAACATTTTATATTTAGAAGCAGAGGGAGGGAGTAGATCTTAACACACGTAACTTTTTTGTGGAGTTTTGTAGCTCTGCCTACATGTAGGCCTTTATTTGAACATTCGAAATACAAATTTAAGGTCTAAAAAATCCGAAAAAAATATGTACATGTAGCCATGGATATATCTGACGATTGTGCAAAATCTTAATCTGAAATATGCTATATTCTAGGCTACACAAAAAAGACAAAACTATAAATCTGGTGTGTGAGCAGTACCCCTCTAAATCTTGTCAGAATTGTTGTTTTTACGTAGCCAAAAATACAAAACAAATTGGATTGAAAATTTGCTTATTTGTAGGATATGTTATTGGCTACATCCAGATTCATTTTTAGAATTTTTTGGCACTTTAAAATATTATTTTCAAAAGTTTAAAATATAGGTCTACATGTAGCCTGGCCTACAAATCCCTTTTAGGTGGTAAAATACGGCTTTCCACAAGAGTGCGGCCATATGTAGCTCGAGCTCTAGGTGGCCAGTTTTGAAATTTTTGAAAACTGCAAATTTAAATCTTCAAAATATTTCAAAAGAAGTACCAGGATGTAGTCAATAATTTATTATACCCATGCATAAATTTTCAATGCGAAAAACTGTATATTGTAGCTTCAGCAAAAAATGACAAATGTGTGAACAGTGTGACGAGGGGTTAACTCATTAAATCCCATGGTTAGGACCTAGGGTTGAGATTATGGGGAGAGAACGTGGTAGTACTGGTAGTTTCGTCGGCTGACAAGCAGGGGCAAAGATTTACCCAGGTTCAGGCCCCTCGGGTGGAGGTAAAGACCATACTTCCTGCTTGTCTGTTATTGATCGTGTGGGATTATGCGGTTACAAGGAGGCTCCGGCGAGATGTTGATCTCGCTAGAGCTTTTGTGGTTTGAGTATGGCTTGGTCCTAGATCGGCACCCCTCCCAACCTTTAAATAGGCTGGGTCTCGGGAGTTCATAACCGACCTAGTTTACACGTAAGGAAAGTCTAAACCGACTATGTCTATGTCTAATCTTGGAGGGTACTCCATCTTCTTAGGCCTCTGGTCTTGGGCTTCGAGTAGGCTCTTTGCTATTGGGCCTTAGTCGCCACGTGCACCAGGTACCCTTACGGTAGGGTACCCGAGATGTATATCCTTGTCAATAGCCTCCGAGTACTTGTCTGACTCGAAGAATCGGGCATGGACTCATTCGTAAGTGCACGTCATATGCTTTGTATTATAATTGGAATTTCTGTATGAATAGCACATGTTGGCTATGTCGAGTATCTCATCGACTGTGGTTTTTGCTTATGATGATCAAGGGATACTAGCTTAGCAGGCCCAGTACACTCGACGGATCGGGACTGGTTAACTACACATTCGGGTAAAACCTTACTAGCTTTCAATCAAACTCGAGTCCCCGGACTCGAATTTGGAACAAACTGGTCAGATTCGACTAGGCCGCGGAGGTCTTACTGAGTCGATCTGCAGTATAGCTTTGAAATTTACCCAACGCGTCCGTCGGGATTTTTCATCATGTCTGCTGACACGGAAAGTATAAGGATTGACGTTGCTGGAACGGTCCTTAGCCCAGCTCGAAAGTTCGGCGGGTCTTACCTTTGCACTATGTGTGCAGCATCCGAGGTATTTGCGGCGGACGCGACTCGGGAATGTTTCGAGTATGATTTTGTACATGAACTGAGTCGAGCCTTTTGTCGACTAACACTTTGTCGTTATTCTATCGGGTGCGCGACAGCGCTCCCGATGGGAGTAGCCCCCGAGATTATGTTGTATTGCTTGTAATGGAGGATAATCTCAAAATCATTTTATCTTGAACATCTCTAGTCGAAGAATTTTTTGATATGCTCCCGATGGGAGTAATATGCCTCAGCCGAAGGAACGGTCGAGTGACCAATTTTGCCTTAATATTGCTTTTTCACACCCGAACCAAACAAAGCAGTCGAGTGACCAATATGCGTTGGGCAGACTCGAATGTATTTCTGATCAGAGCGCTTGAGATGACGTCAGGGATGACGTTTTTGGCGACTGCGCTGCCTGACACGCGGTGGCGTGCGTTATGCTGTGATGGACGGGACGTGACATATAGGTGGGCCCATTGTGCAGCGCTGACCGAACGACGGTGCCGTTTGGACTTGATTTGACCACTCTGGCCCACTTTTTACGGAGACGTGATGATGGTTCCTCTTTTTGCGTGTGTAGTGGGCGGAGTGGCCGGCGACGGTTGCCCTCCGCGGTTGCCACGTGTACGGTGGGATTGCGCACAGAGCGCATAGTTCCGATTTGAACGGTTGTGATTGATCTCGCTTTGTGGTAAATAGGGAGAACGGCGATGGCATATTTTTTTACTAGCCATTCTCCTCCTGCGCCGCCCTTGTTTCATCGTCTTCCTCGCGCTCCTCCTCCATTGCTCCCATGCCAGAGCTTTGCACGCGCCACCACCTTCCCTTTCAAGATGAAGAAAGGAGCGGGAAACAAGCGTTCTGCCACGACCGCTGCCGCCGCGACCGATGCGGCGGCGATGAAGGGGAAGAAGAGCGCGGCTAGCACGTCTGCAGCTGCCGCTGGTCTGAAGAAGAGCACCGGGGATTGGGCGAAATCCTCGATCAAGGATGCTCACCTCGTCAAGCTCCGCCAGAAGGGCCTGCTGCCACCCGAGGACCAGCTAGCGGTCCGCGCTCCATCGCCCAAGGAGGTATTCCCCGAGCCTCGCACCAATGAGCGAGTTTGTTTTGCGAAATTTCTTCCTAGAGGGTTTTCGCTCCCCCTCCACGATTTTGTTCGTGGTCTGATGTATGCCTATGGGGTGCAAATCCACGATTTCACCCCTAATGGTATTCTGCACATTGCGTGTTTCATCACGCTCTGTGAATGTTTTCTGGGAGTTTCTCCTAGTTGGGCGCTGTGGAAGTCAATTATCGTCGTCCGCCCAAATGTGGGTGGTGGTCGCACCTACCCCGTGGGCGGCTTCGGGATCCAAGTACGCGGCGACACCCGATACTTTGCCCTGAAGCCAGTCGATTCTGCACAAGGGTGGAGGACCAAATGGTTCTACGTCTCCACGGAGCAAGCAGGCCTCCCTGCCTTTTCGGCTGCCAAGGCTCTGGAGAAGACCAACGCATGGGCCCATCCTTTGTCGACTGAAGAAGAAGCGGAGGCGCAGCCCTTTTGGAGAAGATTGCTAAGATGCTGGGAACTGTCACTAGTGTGCATCTGATTGCCACCTTTGTCAAGTTGCGGGTGTGGCCGCTTCGCGCACGCGCTCATCCCATGTGGCAATATGAAGGTGCGCATGACACCAGTCGAATGAGCCCAGATGAGTTGTCGAAGAATGAGCTGGACACGCATGTGCGATCCATTACCAGTATCAAGGCAACCGATCCATGCAATCTTGACTGCCCTGTCACTCCATATGGGGCTGACAACCCTTTGCTTGAAGTAAGTCTAGCTTTTATGTACTATTTGTCATCGGGCTTTTGTCACCCTTTATTTTTGCATGTTTTAACTCTTTGGATGTTCTTCTTTGTGTGCAGGGGCATTCGACTGCGTCAACCCTTCCTCCTCTTCCCGAGAATGGCCCTACTGATGAAACGGAGGTGCAAGCGGTAGAAACGAAGGGAGGGGATGAATCGCCTCTACCTTCAGCTACCACATCTCGTATGGAAGAGGCTGAAGAGGAAGAGGCAGGGGAAGTACAGACTGAACAGCCAGCCACGTCTGACCATGTGAGCGAGGTTCCCACTCGCAAGCGTCGCCGGGTGGCCCAAGGTTTGTCTTCTTCCACGAGCTCACCCGCGAAGGAGTCGGATGTGAAGGACGACGGAGACTCGGGCTCCTCTCCTTCTGCCAAGGCCGCTCCTTTGGATGTGAGCCCGTTGAGGTCAGCTCCTCCTCCCAAGTCAGGTGAGGAGCTGCTTTTTGGAGGTCCAAATTTTGACAACCTTGATAGTGAGGAGGAAGAAGAGCACAGGTATGCTCCTTATGCTTTCTGTACTGGTTTTCTTCGTTTTGGTATTTTTGCTTATGTTGTTTGTCTTCTGTCACTCGTAGTGCTGAGACTGTGCATCCTCCAACTTCTCCATCCGACAAGATTTTGACTCCAGCGCATCCGAACCTCTACCCCATTGCTCCTGATGTTGCTCAACCAACTGCCACTTCTACTGCCATTGAAAAGGCCAAGGCTACGAGTGTTGCAACTTCGGAAGTCGGGACATCGGCCGCGAAGCCTGCGCCTTGGACTGAACACGTAAGTGTCTTTTTGTCGAGTCCGCATATGGGACGGATTATGTATAACTTATGCTGGTTTCGTGTGCTTGCAGCCTTACTACCTCAACCTGGTGGAATCAGGCAAGGCTTTTGTCCAGGTGGAGCAGGAGAGGGACAGCCTGCGTGCTAACTTGGAGCAACTTACTCGTAAGTATATTTTGATTCTGTACCCGAAGTTCTTTTTGCACTGTTTTTGCTTAGTCGATTGTTGTGAACTGCTTCTTGCCATCAAATTCAGGCGACAAGGCATCGGCTGAGTCTCGAGTGAAAGAGCTAGAGGAAGCACTCGAAGCTCAACGCGCCGAGTCAAAGAAAATTGTGGATGCCACCAAGGCCGCAGCCGCCGTTCGCGAGAAAGAGTATGCTGAGCGACTGGCTAGCCTTGCGCAGAATGTGAGAGGTAAGTAACTATCTCTTTGCCTGTCCCTCGTGTACCCGTTGGGTATTATGTACTAATATTTGCTCTCTCTGGTATTTGTTGCAGAGACGATTGGCGTGCCGGCACCTACTGACATGGTCAGTGATGAGTTATCACTCGACCAAGTTATAGGTGACCTCGGCGCTACTTTCGTCCAGGCGAAGGACGCTCTTGCCAAGTCTACCAGCACCCTCGGCGTCGTGCACCAGAACGTGCTTCCACTGAATGAGGTGCCGTCGACTGCTGATGGCTTCGCTGACGTGCTTGGACCGGGAACCTCGACCATGGCGAGCTTTGCTCGTGCTCTAACGGTACGCGGCTCGGAGTCCACCCTCAAGCTCATTTTGGGTCATGGAATAAAGGGTGACTTCGAAGCAGCCATGTCTGACTTCCCTCGAAGGCCCGGTGGGAAGCCTATGTCTCTGAAGGCCGTTAGCGAGCCAGCCGCTCGACTGGCCAACATCTTCATAGCCACTATGGAGCGCCGAGCGGCGGAGGTTGCCACCCGCGAAAGTAGGGCTAGGTCGGAGTCTGTGTCCGAGAGATAGGGTAGCCGAACCCTTATTTATGTTGTGTAATTATACTTTATGTTAACGCGAGTATGCGTATGTTTTTGCTACACTTGTATCGATTTGGTTCCTTGTTGTGTTTTTTCCTGTAAGGCTATATGCAATCACTCGCCTGAGCTTTGTGATGAATTTCTCATATCTGACATGAGATTTTTATGATATTTGGAACAGCCACGGGCAGCCGCTACTTCAGCTGGTTCATCGCGGCATCATGCTTCCACCCGATCTCGAGCTCAAGCGGCGAATGATACAGCAGTAATGCGTTATATGAAAGCTCGAGTCGTGAAACTGGAGCAAGAGTTGAAGAGTGCCCTGAGCGAGGGATAGGATGAGGGCGAGGCCTGCTCTACCCACTCAGCGAGAGGACTATGTGCTTGGCGAGATGGAAATCGTGAACAGACAACTCGAGTGTAAGCATGACTGCCTTGATCTCAATAGTTCATAGTCTGTCCTTTTTGTTCACCCAACGTGCGTTGTTGCAGGTTTTGTTCCAGATTTCCAGGCGGAGCAGGCTCGTGTAGATGAGCAGTTGAACAATGCGACTGACGAACCAACGACGGGCCGTCAGCACTTTCGCTTGGATAAGCACCGAGCCGCATACTCGCAACTCTAAAGGATCGAGTGTGGCGGAGCACTATGCTGCTCGAGTTATGCAGGTCGGCCTTCAGTCAAATCAACCAGACTATGTTCCCGACAGGGCCGCAACCTCAAGGAATCCACGCGCTGCTCGGGCTTTTCCGGAGTGCAGGCCCCATTCGAGATTTTGTCACCCAGAAGCTTGTGGATGGTGCCGACGCAACGATGGCGTATATCCGGAGTAAGCGTCCAAATATGCAGCTACGTCCACCCGTGCCTGGATCGTCTTTGTCACGTCGCAACTTGACGATACAGTCGAATATGCGAGAGTATTGGTTGAGTGTTATCACGCTCAACTTATGGGCCCGTTCTTCCAATCAAGGACGAACCGGAAGATTAGGTGTTCCTGTATATAGGGCAGCCCCCGAGTGTAATTTGCCACTTATACGTAGTGCATATTTATTTATAGGTATATGCGCAGCCCCCGTGTGTATCGAGTGGGGTTTATGAAAAACACTTAGTATGGAACATGAATTGCACAGCCCCCGAGTGTTCGAGTGAGGCTGTGAATTTTTGCGATGTTTGAAGCTTCAACTCATGATTTTGAGCAACTTTTTTGTTTATGTATGATTTTATGACCCAGCCCCCGAGTATTCGAGTGCGGCTGGGTATTATGTTTGAAGAAAGAGCGAAAGCTCATGCTTTAGATAGCGCAGCCCCCGAGTATTCGGGTGAGGCTAAGGTTGTGCGAATAAGTTATGCGAGTAGTAAGCGGGAGAAATATGAGGAATCATTGACTATATTCCATTTTTGAATGTTAAGCTGCAGGCCGCCTCATTAAAAACCTTCCAGTCCCCTTAGGTACCCTGGTAAGGAAAAGAGCGCGTCTGAAACCTGTGCGACTGAGCAATCTAAGCATAGAAACGGCGCAGCTGCGCAACGTTCCAAGGATTGTGCGAGAGTTCTCCTGTCTTCGTGCTTCAGTCTGTATGCTCCACCACCAATGACCTCGGTGATGATGAAGGGTCCTTCCCATGGAGAAGCGAGTTTGTGCACCTTCTTTTGCTTCAGTCGAAGTACCAGGTCGCCAACCTCGAAGGATCTGGTACGCAGTCGACGGCTGTGATAGTTGCGGAGGTCTTGCTGATAGACAGCTGTGCGTGCTAGCGCCGTGTTGCGTGCTTCTTCGAGCAAGTCGACTGCATCTTCGAGTGCTTCATCTGCATCTTCTTCGTTGTATGCTTCGACTCTTGGTGCATTGAATCTTACATCTGATGGCAGGATTGCCTCTGCGCCGTAGACCATGAAAAATGGGTGAACTGTGTTGAAGCGTTAGGAGTTGTGCGTAGGCTCCATAGCACAGATGGAGTTCTTCGACCCAAGCACCCGCGGCCCTTTTGAGTGGCACCAGGAGGCGTTTCTTGATTCCTCGTCACGAGTCCATTGGCTTTTTCGACTTGGCCATTGGATTGCGGGTGTGCCACGGATGCATAATTGAGCGTAATGTCTGCTCTTTGCAGAAGGATCGGAACTCTTCAGCCGTGAAGTTTGTACCGTTATCAGTGATGATGCTACTTGGCACCCAAAGCGGTATATGATGGATTTTATGAAATTGACTGCTGTAGTGGCAGTCGAACTTGTGATAGGGACTGCTTCAATCCACTTGGTGAACTTGTCGACCGCCACCAGAAGGTGAGTATGCCCTCCATGGGAGGATTTTTTGAGTGGCCCACCATATCGAGCCCCCACTGGGCGAAGGGCCAGGCCAATGGTATTGTCTTCAACGCCGATGCGGGTGCGTGCGGCTTTGTGGCGAATTTTTGACAGCCGATGCACCTTTTGACTATGTCCTCCGCGTCTTTGAGTGCTGTGGGCCAGTAGAAGCCTGCGCGAAAGGCTTTGGCTACGAGTGATCGACTGCTGGCGTGATGCCCGCAGGTACCTGCATGAATATCACGAAGGATGGCCATCTTCAAATGCTATGCAACGTTGGAACATACCTGATACGCTGCGCTTGTATAGTTCGCCGTTGATGACGGTGTATGCTTTAGATCGTCGAGTGACGCGTCTTGACTCTGTTATGTCTTCAGGTACCTCGCCGCGGAGTATGTATGCGAGGAAAGGTTGAGTCCAAGTTGGCTCGATGAGGAGTACCTCGACTGGCGGGTCCTCTGTGCTAGGTGCTTTGCTCTTGGCTGGTGCGGCTGATGTAGGAGATGTTCGTTTTTTCTTGATGGACCTGTGCTCGATGCGCTCGAAGAAGACACCAGGTGGAACTGGTGCTTTGGTCGCGCCAATGTTGGCTAGCTTATCTGCTTCTTCATTGCTCTCACGCCCTATGTGCCGCAACTCGCAGCCTTCGAAGCTGCCCTCCATTAGTTGTACAGGTCACGGTAGGCGATCATGTTATCTGCGATTGCATCGCAGGCCTTCATTGTTTGCTGCACCACAAGATTCGAGTCACCGTAGATCATCAGTCGAGTGCACCCGAGGGCTTTGGCCATCCGCATGCCATGGATCAGGGCCTCGTACTCAGCTTCGTTATTGGATGGTAACTCGAATCCCATCTGCAGGATATAGCGAAGCTTGTCGCCTTTTGGTGATATGAGGATGACACCTGCGCCTGCGCCTTCGTTCTTCTTTGAGCCGTCGAAGTACATAGTCCATGAGTTGGACACATCTGGTGCTCCTGGCAACTGAGCTTCATCCACTCGGTATGGAAGTCAGGTAAGACTTGTGCTTTGATGGCCTTCGGGTAATCATACTTGATATCTCGTGGTCCAGCTCGATGAGCCATTTTGCGACTCGCCCAGTTGCGTTGGGGTTTGTGAGGATGTCCCCGATCCCTGAGGTGCTGATTACAGTGATCGGGTGCTCTGAGAAGTAGTGCGTCAGCTTCCTTGAGGACATGAACACGGCGTAGGCCAGCTTTTGATAGTGCGGGTACCGCTGCTTTGATATGGAGAGCACTTCACTCAAGTAATAGACTGGGTTGTATGCTTTGGGCGTGTCCCTCCTCCCTGCGTTCGACTACCAGTACGGTGCTCACCACCCTGTTAGTTGCGGAGACATATAGGTATAGTGGCTCGCGTTCCCTTGGTGCGACGAGGATTGGAGGGCTTGTGAGGACTCGCTTGAGGTCCGTGAAGGCTGCTTCGGCTTCTGGCGTCCACTCGAATTTATCTGCTTTCTTCATCAGTCGATAGAACGGGAGTGCTTTTTCGCCCAGTTTGCTGATGAATCGACTGAGTGCTGCCACTCGACCCGCTAATTTTGCACGTCATGGAGCTTTGAAGGCCTTTGCATCGTCAAGATGGCCTGTATTTTCTCGGGTCCGCCTCGATTCCACGAGCCGAGACTAGATACCCAAGTGCCCGGCTGGCACGCCGAACGTGCACTTCTTCGGGTTGAGCTTGATGTGGAAGCGTTTGAGGTTTGCGAACGTCTCTCGCAAGTCATCGAGTAGTGTGTTTTCCTCCCTTGTTGTGATGACGATGTCATCTACGTAGACCTGGACGTTTCGCCCAATTTGCTTCTTGAGGCAGTCTTGCATCATGCGCTGGTAGGTTGCGCCTGCGTTCTTGAGCCCAAAGGCATGTTGTGTAGCAGTAGACCCCGAGTGGGGTTATGAACGCCGTTTTCTCTTCATCCTCTTCCTTCATCCTTATCTGGTGGTAACCCGAGTAAGCATCCAGGAAGGACAAGCGAGCGCACCCGGCGGTGGAGTCGACGATCTGGTCGATTCGAGGTAGTGGAAAGTGATCCTTTGGACACATTTATTGAGTGCTGTAAATCTACGCACATCCGAAGGATATCTGTGTGCTTCTTCTCTACGAGTACGGGGTTGGCCACCCATTGTGATTTCTTGATTTCTCTGATGAAACCTGCTGCGAGTAGTCTGTCGACTTCGGCTTCGACTGCGGTTCTTTTTGGGCCGGATATGCGGCGCATTGTTTGCTTGACTGGTTTAGCATCTGGAAATAATTGGAGAGAGTGCTCGGCGAATTCCCTGGGAATACCTGGCATGTCGGCTGGACACCACGCAAATATATCCCAGTTCTCACGGAGGAATTCGACGAGCGCGCTTTCCTATGCGATAGGCAGACTCGACGAGACATTGACTGTCTTGGTCGGGTCAGTCGGGTGCACCTGATGCGACCTTGTGTCATTGGTGGCATTGAATGCTCTGTCGACTGCCACCTTTTGTGCTCCGGCATAAGTGTTCGATCGTTGGAGACCGCTAGATCGGCGAGTGTTGCTTCCATGCCGAACATCTCAGAGATTTTGCTAAACTCTCGGTCGCAAGAGTCAGACTTTTGGAAGTTTCCCTTGACTGTGATTACTCCTTTTGGTCCAGGCATCTTTAGCTGGAGGTATGCGTAGTGTGGCACCGCCATGAATCGAGCGAACGTCGGGCGTCCAAGTATGGCATGGTATTGTGACTTCCAGTCGACAACTTCGAACTCAATCGACTCTGTCCTGAAGTGGTTCTTGTCCCCGAACGTTACGTCGAGTTGTATGGTGCCTTCTGGGCTTATTGCTTTGCCTGGGACGATACCGTGAAAGGTATTTGAAGATCTTGGCAGGTTTTCGACTGACCTGTTCATTTTGCGGAGCGTATCTGCGAAGATGATGTTTATGCCGCTGCCACCATCCATGAAGACCTTGGACATGGCGTAGCCTCCAATTTGTGCGTCGAGTACCAGAGCAGAGTGCCCTGGACGAACGACCGATGGGGGTGGTCCTCTCTGCTGAAGCTTATTGCAGTTTCGGATCCCTTCAAGAATTCAGTTACGGCAGGAGGTGACATGACCGCCATGTTTACTTGTCGAGTGCGAAGTTTTTGCTCCCTGTTGGAAGGGCGACCTTTCTGTATCATGTACATCTGCCCTTGGGGCGGAGGGTACTGAGGTTCGTCCACCCGAGGTACGGGTTGTATGGCACCCGCGATATTTCCGCCTGCGGCAGGCTGTGGTGGTGGAGGTGGTGCCATCAGAACAGGCACATTGTTTGGCTGAGGCACAGGTGCAGGTGCGGGTGCATGTGCGGCTGTTGCCTTTCTGAGTTGGACGTATTCAGACGCCATTTGGTCGAATTCTCTGCAGTTTCTCATGAGTGATTGGAGCGTAATTTTCCGTCTTCCCCTTGTACAGGTGGAATCTGCAATCAGCATCCATCTTTTCTTCGAATGATCGCTCGGATTGTGCGCCGGATCGTGACTTGCGCCAGTCTTTCCTCTTGTAGCTATCACTGCGTTGGCCGCGGTCTCGACTGTCCCGGCGATCATCTCGACTGTCCCGTCGATCATTCGACTGTCCCGTCGATCTTCTGACCGCGGTCGCTTCTGTCTTGGTCGTTGCGGGGTGTGGAGAACCCAGCCGCCATGAATTCGGGTCTATCGTCGTCGTAGTGACGTTTTGAACGCTTGCGCCTTCGGTCGTCTCTGTATGAGTCTCTGCGGCTTCGACTGCCACTTTCATGATTGTCACGGGGTGAGGACCCGCGTGTGGTGCGCGCCATGTCTTCTCCGTCTGCCCACTCAGTCGTGATCTTCAGGAGGTTGGCTTTTGGCGACCAAGTGCTTCTTTGAAGTCTCGCCTGGCGAGGCCCATGATGAAAGCATCCATGGCCATATCTTCTGAAATTACTCCAACTGAGTTGCGTATCTCAGTCCATCGTCTGATGTATGACCTCAACGTTTCGTCTGACCGTTGAACGCAAGCTCGCAGCTCCTCGAACGTTTTTGGGCGCTCACATAGAGGCCCGGAGTTTTTGATGAAGTCTGTGCGGAAGTGATCTCACGAGTCGTATGTTGATGGAGGTAGAGCCTTGAGCCAGTCGCGGGCCATGCCTTCGAGCATGAGTCGTATGTATTGCATGGCTGTGATGTTTGTGCCTCGCTGGCACGCGACAGCCAGCCTGTAGTCTTCCAGCCACCCTGAAGGTTCCTGTCGACCCGTGTACTTGGGCTGTTCAGATGTAAGTTTGAACCCTTTGGGCATCCGTGTCTCCCGGACGCGTGATACGTCCAGAACGTATCTATAATTTTTGATTGTTTCATGCCATTTTTATGCTTTTAGCACTTGTTTTTATATTAAGTTTATTATTTATTTGGACTAACCTACTAATAGTTGCAAAAGTGCACAATGTTCTTGTTTTACTATTTAATGTGTAGAAATTATCAAGAATACAAGAGGAAACCTTGTTGGAGTCGAATTGGGACTTTCCTGAAATCTGTCTGAGAACTTTTTACGAAGTTTGCCAGTTTGACCCTCGAAGATGACGTCAATTAGAGGTCTCCCCGAAAACAAAGTTGTCACAATTTTCCATACGAAGATTTTAAGCCCGAGATCAGCCCAATCGGAGTTCGGACGCGGCCTGGAGGCCCATTTTGGTGGAACCCTAAAAGGGGTGACGGAAATCCAAGAAGATATATAAAGGGAGGAAACCTAACTCGTGGAGGACTCCTCCACCCACGAATTTCCAGCCACCAAAGCCACGTTTTTGCCTCCCCCATGGATCCCATCTCCATGGGGGAGGGCTCCCTTGAAGCCATGAAGGAAGGGGGCTAAGGGGCGGTGCTCCCCCATGGAACCGGCTAACAATCCAATCATATAGTACTTGTAAATCCCAAGTAGTGGAGTGCATGTATATTTAGCCTCTCCCACATTGAAAACTGCATCAAAGACAATGAACTAAATGTCTTCACTAATTAATCTTGGACAAAGCCACCACAATTACCACCACTTTTCCACACTCATGGTACTGTTAGTATATGGTTACTTAGTGTACTTTATTGCTGCAGCACTAACATTTACTTTCATGTATTTATTATCTTGCAAAGCTATCTCTTATACCCGTATTGCTACCGTAGTTTTATTTCCTAGATAATGCAAACGTTTAGTGCGCGTAGAGTTGTATCAGTGGTTGATAGAACTTGAGAGAATACTTATCCTACCTTTAGCTCCTCGTTGGGTTCGACACTCTTACTTATCGAAAAGGCTACATACGATCCCCTATACTTGTGGGACATCAAGACCTTTTCTGGCGCCGTTGCCGGGGAGCCATAGCGTAGGTGAATATTTCTTGTGTGCACTTGTTTGCTTTGTCTCTAAGTAGTTTTTACTTCCAGTTCTAAGTTGTTCTCTATCTTAGTATGGTTAGAGAATGCGAATTACAAAAAAAATTAGTGTAGTTTTTATCTAAAATTTTTCAAAAAGAAAGTGATTGGAAAGATGAGTAATGGTTAAATGGGGGTCGACCTTGAACACTTGTGTTCATGCCTATGAAACCAAAACAAATCTTTCCATGGAAGCTTTTCATTAAAAACATGTAAATATTGTAAATATTGTGTATATACCTCTGTACATAAAAATAAAATGCTAATTATAGTCTTTAGTTAATTGAAAGTTGATAGTTTTACTTTGCTGTCCAGAAACAGATTTTCTGTGCTCCACCGTATTAAATGTTTAAAATCACCAGAACGTGATCTTGATCTGAAATTTCTTGAGTGCAAAGTGATGCTTATTAGCTTTCTTTCATTAGACTAACTTTTTTGATTTAAGGTACGTAGATAGGTCGAAAAATTCGATCTTTACTGACTGTTCTGTTTAGACAGATTTTGTGCTTCTCTGTAAATAAAATCGTGATAAATCTCAGAATAGTATTTTGACTTGAAAATTTTTGTGCATAAACCTGAGATTATTATCTTTCTTTCATTAGACTAAAGTTTTTCGATTTGAGCTACTTAACTATCTCGTTGAATGCCATCTTTACGGACTGTTCAGTTTTGACAGATTTCTTTGTTTATTCAATATTGTACTTGGTTCAGTTTCATTAGTTTTTCGACGGACAACGGAAATCATGAAACCTTAGTATTACAGTGGCTAATGTTTAAAAAATTATGAAATTTCAACACTTGAACATGAGTGGATTTTATTTAATGAGTACTAACCCTACTAATGAGTTTTGTGAAGTTTTATGTGGATGTAGCTTATAAGATCTAATCAATATGGTGATATGAGATGAATAAGAAGACGCAAGAGCTCAAGCTTGGGGATGTGTAGGTGCATCCCAAGAACATATTCAAGAAGATACAATCATCTAAGCTTGGGGATGCCCGAGTCATCCCCCTATTCATCAACTAACATGAGGTTGTCTCGTTCATACTCTATATTACCCGTCCACATGATATGTATTGTCTTAACTTGTATTATAATTGCTTTTATATGTCTTGGTTTTACCTTCTTTAGTTTTATTAGGCTCCTTATTTGGTTTCGATTGCTTCTTTACTTTCACTTATAAATTCAAAATAACAAAAATATTTTCTTTTGTTTTGCTTCTTTGTTTGGTTCTTTATTTTAATTTTATTTGGGTTTTACTTTTGATTTTTATTTAGAGTTTTCCTTGCTGTAGCTAGCATGTTTAGGTCTTGCTTAGCCTCTGGTTTTTAGTTTATCAAAAATAAAGTACAAGTTTTATCCATTTAGCTTAGTTGATACATATGTAAAAAGTGATTTTCTGTTTTCGGTATCTACTGCTTATTGCGCGATTTTTCATATTTTACTGGAAGCTCTAAAAATCACGAAAAATTACTGATGTTGTAGCACCTAATCCTCTGCATGTACAAAAATTGGCTAAAATTTCGGGCATGTTTAAGTGCACCTAAAAATTACGTTTTCCAGCTGCTGTTTTTCTGGACAGATTCTGACTTTTGTTGCAAGAGTGGCCTCTTTTCGTTTTCATTTGATTTTTAATGGTTCTTACCTTTCATTTATAAGTTGGCCATTTTAGCAACCTTTCTGTAACTTAAAAACAAAATTTTATTTGGTTTAATAGTAGCACTTGGGAAATATTATCTATTGTACTAATGTCTAACCGCAGAAAAGAATGGGAAAGTTTTTGTGTTGAAGTTTTTTCACAGAGAATGAAGGAACACCAAACTATGGAATATTGAAGAACGGCCAAAG
Organism: Poa pratensis; assembly: GCA_947311845.1. Classification (NCBI taxonomy): domain Eukaryota; kingdom Viridiplantae; phylum Streptophyta; class Magnoliopsida; order Poales; family Poaceae; genus Poa; species Poa pratensis. The sequence goes on from CAMZMU010000114.1 coordinate 27,142,232, forward strand.
TCCTAAGCTTGGGGATGTCCCCGCATCCCTCTTCATCAATAACCCCACGGTTTGCGAACTTTAAACTTTGTTTTTTGAGCAACATAGGAACTTAACTAAACTTGAAGCGGCTGTATTTTATTATCTATTTATCTTAGCATCAAACACCAGTTACATTAATAAGTGGATCGTCACATATTTTATTTATCCTCTGTTTTCAATGTTTATTTGGTTAATGGATTACTTGTTGAAACTTAAAAATGATGTGTGAATAATACTGTTTAGTAGTTTATGTTTTCTTATGGTTAGTCTCAACTAGCTAATAGTGCATATTATGTTATTTTGATATCAACATGCATTGTCCTGCTCATAAGATGGTATGGTATTGTGGTATCCTCCTCTGAATAATTCATTCGAATTGACTTGGCACATGCTCATGCATGCGTATGACTGAAAAACAAAAGTCAATTAAGCCTTGATGATTTATTTTGACTCAGAGTTCTTGTATCACTTTTATGTCTCAATTAATTTCGTTTTGTCGCAAGCATGATTATGACGGTTATTGCTCTCTTGATTGTCGCTTCCCAGTCTATTGCTAGCCTTCACTTGTACTGAGCGGGAATGCTGCTCGTGCTTCCAAAACCATGAAAACCAAGTTATTCCAAAGTGTCCACCATAAATACCTATGCATGGCATTTCGAACCATTCAAGTAAATTTTCATGTGCTACCTTTAAAACCTTCAAAGTACTTCTCAATTTGTGTCAATGTTTTATAGCTCATGAGGAAGTATGTGGTGTTTTATCTTTCAATCTTGTCATTTACTTCTGACAGACTTTCACCAATGGACTAGTGGCATATACATCCGCTTATCCAATAATTTGCAAAAAGAGCTGGCAACGGGGTGCCCAGCCCAATTAATTACAACTTTCATTAATAATTCTCTTCACATGTTTTGCCCTGATTTATCAGTAAGCAACTTAATTTTGCAATAGACACTCCTCCATGGTATGTGAATGTTGGAAGGCACCCGAGGATTCGGTTAGCCATGGCTTGTGCAAGCAAAGGTTGGGGGGAGTGTCACCCATAATGAAACTAAAATACATGTGTAAACAAAAGAGAAGAGGGATGATCTACCTTGCTGGTAGAAATAACGTCCTTCATGGGAGCCGCTCTTGAAAGTCTGGTTGACAAGGGGGTTAGAGTACCCACTACCATTCGTTGACAACAACAAACACTTCCCAAAACAATTTTGCTTCTGTTTTAAAAATGAAAAGCTCTAGCACATGATAATCCCTGCTTCCCTCTGCGAAGGGCCAATCTTTTACTTTCATGTTGAGTCACCATCCTTTCTTTGAGCACTTTCTCGAGAGCATAGTTGTCATTCTTAGTGTAATGTGCTTGTCCCAGAATATGGTTAACTGTGATATAACTTTGATGCTTTTATCTTTGATATCTTTGATTCTAGTCTTCCCATGAACTTCAGAGGTGCCTGGGCATTTATGTTTTGCTGTACAAAAACGGGCAAGCGAGATACCATCTTATCATATCCTATTATGAGCATTACAATCTTGTTGATGTTTATAAATTTCATGTTATAAGCTCTTAGTTCGTTGATACTTTTCATTAGGAAACATGATTGCTAAGTTTTATTATCCATACATCATGCAATTGTTAAAGACCTGATCATAGCATTTACAATCAAAAATTATTTTGTTATCATTTACCTACTCGAGGACGAGCAGGAATTAAGCTTGGGGATGTTGATACGTCCAAAACGTATCTATAATTTTTGATTGTTTCATGCCATTTTTATGCTTTTAGCACTTGTTTTTATATTAAGTTTATTATTTATTTGGACTAACCTACTAATAGTTGCAAAAGTGCACAATGTTCTTGTTTTACTCTTTAATGTGTAGAAATTATCAAGAATACAAGAGGAAACCTTGTTGGAGTCGAATTGGGACTTTCCTGAAATCTGTCTGAGAACTTTTTACGAAGTTTGCCAGTTTGACCCTCGAAGATGACGTCAATTGGAGGTCTCCCCGAAAACAAAGTTGTCACAATTTTCCATACGAAGATTTTAAGCCCGAGATCAGCCCAATCGGAGTTCGGACGCGGCCTGGAGGCCCGTTTTGGTGGAACCCTAAAAAGGGTGACGGAAATCCGAGAAGATATATAAAGGGAGGAAACCTAACTCGTGGAGGACTCCTCCACCACGAATTTCAGCCACCAAAGCCACGTTTTTGCCTCCCCCATGGATCCCATCTCCATGGGGGAGGGCTCCCTTGAAGCCATGAAGGAAGGGGGCTAAGGGGCGGTGCTCCCCCATGGAACCGGCGGCGCAGGAGGAGCCCCCTGCGCCACCGCCGGTGCCGGCGCCGCCCTGCGCCTCTCGCTGCCCTCTCCGCCGTCTTCACCGCCATCTCCATCACCAACTCCTCCTTGTATTCAGTGGTTCATCCTCCCACAAACCTCTGTACCGTCCTATGTAAACATGGTGTTTGATGCTATAATATTTATCCTATGATCTATGACATGTTTATATAGTTTATTTGTCTTTTGATTGCTTTGTTGAATGTCTATGGTTCATTAGAGTTGTATGTTGATATGGTACTGTCCTTTGGTGTCCATTATACTTGTGCGCGCATGGATCAACACCATAGGGTTAGTAGTATGTGCAAAGGAAAGGGGGTAGTCCTGCCGGAGTGACAGAAACCTGAGGGCTCAAACCGGTTAGTTGCATGTATGGGAGTAAGAGGACCATAAACTTAAGGCTATGGTTGGGGAAACCTTAATGCATTGTTAGTATTTACGGATGTTTGCTAACAATCCAATCATATAGTACTTGTAAATCCCAAGTAGTGGAGTGCATGTATATTTAGCCTCTCCCACATTGAAAACTGCATCAAAGACAATGAACTAAATGTCTTCACTAATTAATCTTGGACAAAGCCACCACAATTACCACCACTTTTCCACACTCATGGTACTGTTAGTATATGGTTACTTAGTGTACTTTATTGCTGCAGCACTAACATTTACTTTCATGTATTTATTATCTTGCAAAGCTATCTCTTATACCCGTATTGCTACCGTAGTTTTATTTCCTAGATAATGCAAACGTTTAGTGCGCGTAGAGTTGTATCAGTGGTTGATAGAACTTGAGAGAATACTTATCCTACCTTTAGCTCCTCGTTGGGTTCGACACTCTTACTTATCGAAAAGGCTACACACAATCCCCTATACTTGTGGGACATCAACGCGTCGAGTGAAGCACAGAGCTCCGTGTGGCTCAGGCTTTCAATCAGAGTATGAGTCGCTACTGTAAGATCTGCATGATCTGCTCCTGGACCTGTGCCGACGTGAGCCGCTTCTTTCCTACGAGTGGTGGTGGCAGCCACTGCGATTATGCTCTTCATGACGCGTGTCAACTATGGCACGATCTCGACTCCCTCCTGGAGTTTTTGGGATTTGGCGTATGGCCTTCGCCGCTAAGGCGAGTGATTTGATCTGTTGGCGATGTAGCTTTGGGTTAGGGTCATCAGCTGGGGGCTTGATTGCCTCTAGGTATGCTGCAGCGGTAAAGAGAGCACCCGCAGCTGTTTTGGGTACCGGCACTCCCTCCTCGTCATATGTCATGAAAGAGTTGCCTAGGTTGCGGGTGAGTGCTGCCCTCTCATCTGGTGCGAGGTGTGACAGCCTTGATTTGGGTCTTGTGTCCGCTCGCCCGGTGGAGCTCAGGGGGAGCTGTCTTCTTCGCGCACTTGACAAGCTAGCTTGCTTTTTACGTTCTTCGAGTGTTGTTCTGATCTGCTGCAGTCGAAGTGATTCCTGCCAATTAAAGTACTGTAAGGTCAGCATCTCCTCCCGTGTTGCGTCTGCTGGCATCATTGTGCATTCCTTGATAACTTTATCTGCTTTTGCTGCCATCTCAGCAGTAATTGTGAGATTTGTGACCCCGTCCGGCATAGTAACCGTGCACGGGAACTCTGTAGGCCTGCGACTGGCCGCAGCATCAGATGATTCTGCGGCGAAAGCAACGTAGCCCTGCTGGGGTATCACCCGAGGGTATGTGTATGTGTTTTCGAGTCTCATCATGGACTCGACGTCTTCGTCGAGGCTCATGTCGGAGTCGATATGCCCATCGAGTGGTCCGTCTGGACGGATCTCGCTGTCGATGCCTTCATCGCCTATGCTCATCTCGGCATCTGCGAAGTTGTTATGAATCTCGAAGTCGAGGTTGTTGTTGGTGCAGATCTCGGAGTCGACGTAGTTGTCGATATGAGTATCGGGCTCGTCGAAGTCGCTGAGGGAGATCCTGCAGTCGAAACCACCCTCGAGTGGGAGATCAAGTTCGGGATCGTTTGTGCGGTATGCTGATTCGGCCTCCTCGCCTTGGAGTTCTTCAATGAGCTCGTTGATCTCTCGTGTGGACATGGTTGTTGCAGACGAGTAAGCTTGGAGGATCGACGATGGTATGGACGCAGTTGATGGATCCGCAGTCGAAGGAGCCGCAACCGATGGAGACTCGGGTGCGGAAGTCGCGAGTTGGCGTGGATCTGTCAAGTCCTGCACACCAAGCTTGTTGACGAAAAAATTGAACGAACCAACGGTTAAACCCAAACCTGACTCGAGATCGGAGAAGGCCTCCTGCAATTCTGGCGAGTGTGGCTCAAAATCCATCAGAGGATCTGATGTGCTTTTTGCAGGTGAAGCTGGCGTGCTGCCGTTTGTCGAGTGAGTCGACGAGTTGCCGTGTGCTGCCCGAGTCGGCGAGTTCTGGTTTGTTGATGCAGCCCGCGAGTTGCCGTTTGTAGATCCGATTGGCGAGTCGCCGTTTTCCGATGGAACCGAAGAAACCGTGAGTCCAACACTATTCTTTCCCATAGACGGCGCCAATTGACAAGGGTTAACTCATCAAATCCCATGGTTAGGACCTAGGGTTGAGATTATGAGGAGAGAACGTGGTAGTACTGGTAGTTTCGTCGGCTGACAAGCAGAGGCAAAGATTTACCCAGGTTCAGGCCCCTCGGGTGGAGGTAAAGACCATACTTCCTGCTTGTCTGTTATTGATCGTGTGGGATTATGCGGTTACAAGGAGGATCCGGCGAGATGTTGATCTCGCTAGAGCTTTTGTGGTTTGAGTATGGCTTGGTCCTAGATCGGCACCCCTACCAGCCTTTAAATAGGCTGGGTCTCGGGAGTTCATAACCGCCTATGTCTAATCTTGGAGGGTACTCCATCTTTTTAGGCTTCTGGTCTTGAGCTTCGAGTAGGCTCTTCGCTATTGGGTCTTAGTCGCCACGTGCACCAGACCCTTACGGTAGGGTACCCGAGATGTATATCCTTGTCACAGTGCAAATTTCGAATCTTCTAAATTTGTTCGGTTTCTTTTTGCTGAGCCCAAAATACGAGGTATTTCACATTGAAAATTTGCACGCTTATAGTGTACACAGTTGACCAGATCCAATTTTTTTTTGGATATTTTTAAAGTTAAAATCGAGTTTTCAAAATAACGTCCTCTCCTGGAGCTCGGGCTCCATTTGGTGTTTCTGTTTCATAAGACATTGTATTGTCCTTTTTACACAAGCCAGAAAAATATTGATTTTTCGTGAAACACCTTTGTGAACACATCGATGTGACACATATCTGCAATTTTTTTTCAACGTTCTGATATATGTTGTCATATACCGGTACATATGCACCGGGTGCCAAAAGTGCATTTCACCTTCCTTCGTCCCTAATTAAACGTTTTGGTAAGCCTTAACTTAACTGGTGGCTAGGACAGCGAAGGCACTTTGACAGAGGGAAGAGGAGGAGTTTCGACGCGCTCGTGGTGCTAATTTGCTGGTATCTTTGGAAACACTGAAATGCTTGGGTTTTTAACAATGTTAGTAAGCAAATGAGAGTCCATGAGTTGTTGCACAGGGTGCTAGACGAATATAGACTTTGGGAGAGAGTTGGAGTAGGAGTTCATACCCACGGTATGAGAGAGTAGGCTTAGGTTTCCGAGAGGTGTGGGGTGTGTGTGCTAAGCAGGCCAATGGCATGATATTTGTAAAACTCTTGCTATCTTCTATAAAATTAAGGTACACGGGTACTCTCAAAAAAAAAAGTGCACGCAGCTCCTAGGAAAAAAGGCGATCGATGGTTCTTGCCTCTCGCCGGCGCTGCCGCCGCCCACCTCGTCTCTGTGGCCTTAGTGCCATGGGGCTCCTGCGGTGAAACTCCTTTGATTTATGAAGGAAACAACTAGCTTAATTAATACTAGTAGCTTAGGGCAAACTGTGATTAACACGGCCATGTCTAAATTTTGCCCAGGCTCGACGATTAGGCTAGCACGGTTGCTGTTCTGGTGCGCTGGTCGTATGGGGTCTTAGCATGACGATTTCCCGACTGTATATTACAACAAGGTTTGCCCGGCTCTAGTGATGGAGAGGTGATGACAGCGGCGCGCCTTCGGCCCGCTCTAGTGCTTATTGTCTTTGCTAGGTGGTCTACGAATTTAGATGTCATTTTTGTGCCGCCTTAACAATTGATGAATAGATCGGAAGTTTCTTAAAAAAAAGCTGTCGTGAAGTAGTACGAGAGTTGTACTGTAGTACTGTACATACATGGCAGGCTGGTTTCACAACCTTCTTATCCACGGTGTCGAATCTCGACCTCATATCGCACGGGTCAGTAGAACCATCTACGACGTGGACCCACATGTCAATCTCTCTGTGCTATATACGGACTACCACACGGGTGCACATACCATTTTCTCCGCTCCCGCCTCCAGAACCTTCTCCACAGCAACCACCGATCAAACCCAGCCACCACCCCACTCTGACTGACAGTGGGCCAAAAGTGGGACCACCCCTCCATCTTCTTGATCCGCAAGGCGCACTCCATTTATACGCCTCCTCCCATCTCTTCCTCGGCCACAAAACCCTACCCCTCTTTCCAAAACCCTCGCGTCCTTTTCTCCGGTTCCCCAACCCCACCTGCGCGCCCAGTCAACACCTCTCGCCCTCACCTGGGAAGCAGCGGAGATGCTCGGGGCCTCGAGGCGTTCCCTCTCCGTCGGCGCCGCCGCCCGCCGCCACGCCGCCGCCTTCGCCGTTTCCGGCGACGCCGCCGCCGCCCCCGCCGCCTCACCCGCGAACCCGCCCCGCCCGGTACGTCCCCGTGGCTGTAGACATTGCACCGGTTTGCTGCTTGGTTGATTTCGATTTAGTGGCCCACGATTATCCCGACTGGGTTAGTGTGGCTTTAGTCAATCTGGTTCGCCCCAAATTGGGCGCCGTATATGGAATTTTGTTGGGTGGCACGTGTTAATTTGATTTCGTGCGTATGTTAGAGGTTTGGTGTTGATCTGATTTAGTGTCCACTATGCCAATTGGTCTCGATGATTGATGTTAATTCGGCGCAATCGCTAGGTTTGATGTGAGATATTCGATTCACTTGGGGGTACCATAAAACACCTCTCATCTATTTACTGGTTCGATCTGAGTCTGTTCACACGAGCTGCTGTGTGATACCATCTGTGTCGTCTCAATTTCAGGCGACGAACCCGGAACCTGGCGTTTCTCGGCATGGGGGGAAGAGGCTGTTCTCGGTGATTGCGGCGCCCAAGCTTGATGGGGCCAAAAATATGGCGTCCCTCAAGCTGAGGGACTGTGCCCTTGTTGGGAGACGGTATGAGTCGAGTGCTGCTGCGGTTGACTCCTCTGATGCGCCGCCACCTGCCGAGAAGTTCGAGTATCAGGCTGAGGTACATATGGAGAAACAATTGTGTGGATTCGTGCTAGTTGTTGCCTGTGGTTGTGTTATGAATGAGGTGTCATGATGGGCAACGATTTGTGCTTGGCAGGTCAATAGGCTCATGGATTTGATTGTGCACAGCTTGTATAGCAACAAGGAGGTGTTTCTTCGAGAATTGGTCAGGTGGGCAACAATCATGACATAAGCTGTTCAATTTAGTAAATAGCAGTACTTATCTCTGAATCGCCGTTTGTTTGTTGTGCTTATTTGCACCTGTCCCTCAGTTTGGCAATTATTTGTTTATTTACTGTAGTGGCACTTCAGTCTGGTCGCTCTGACCAAATTTGTTCTTTGTTATTTTCCTTGTACTTGCAGCAATGCAAGCGATGCACTTGACAAGTTGCGCTATCTGAGTGTCACTGAACCTGATCTTCTTAAGGATGGCCCTGAACTTCACATTCGCATCGAAACAGACAAGGAAAATGGGATAATAACCATCACGTAAGCAAAATTTCTTGCTGGTGATCAATTGTATATGTTTTGTGGCAAATGATGTGTATCATGACCTGCATTTGCTTTTCAGTGATTCTGGGATTGGTATGACGAGGCAAGAACTTGTTGATTCTCTTGGAACCATTGCAAGCAGTGGAACTGCTAAGTTCCTGAAAACATTAAAGGTGTGATCTAATTGTAGACTTTATTATCCTGTTGTTTGTATTTCGAATCCTTCTATATTTATGGTTTATGTTTACTGTACAACAGGAGAGCCAAGAAGCTAATGTTGATAGCAACTTGATTGGCCAATTTGGTGTTGGTTTCTATTCTGCATTTCTGGTTTCAGATAAGGTACTGTGTTATCAGGGTTGTATATGATACTGTCTGGTTATGAGATAGCCTTTCTTTTATTCCTTACTGAACGTCTCTCTGTACTTTTTGGTATGCATAATAGGTTGCTGTGTCAACAAAGAGCCCAAAGTCAGACAAGCAATATGTTTGGGAATCTGAAGCAGAATCTAATTCCTACACTATTAGAGAAGAGAAAGATCCAGAGAAGCTCATTCCTAGGGGAACTCGCCTTACTCTTTACCTGAAGGTCTGTTAGCCTATAGTTTATGATTCAAACTTTTACTACAGGATCCATTTAAAACTATGTATTATGCTTTGCTTCAGCGTGATGACAAGGGTTTTGCTCACCCTGAAAGGATCCAAAAACTCGTGAAGAATTACTCTCAGTTTGTTTCCTTCCCTATTTACACTTGGCAAGAGAAAGGCTTCACTAAAGAGGTGAGTAATCTTTTTTGGTCGTTGTGGTTATTTGAGTAGAACATTACTGATGCAAGACATTCATTGGTCTTCCTAGGTTGAGGTTGACGAGGATCCTGCAGAAGATAAAACAGAAGGCGACGGTGAAACCAAAAAAGAGGTAAGTTTGCAAATGGAGAGAACTTATCATTTTACACCGTTTTCCTGTGAGCTAAATTCTGTTGCGCAGATTGTGCTTAATTCTTACTTGTGGATACTCTATTCGATGCTAACAGACTAAGAAAAAGACGAAAACTGTTGTGGAGAAGTATTGGGACTGGGAGCTTACAAATGAAACACAACCTATTTGGGTGAGAATTTTGACTGTTTAGTGCACTGCTCGTTTTGTTGACAGATAATAATTATATTTATGCACGTTCAGTTTTGTTTCTGAGAGAGCCTGGAGTTATTCCTCTTAACCTTTTGTTGTCAGCTTCGGAATCCTAGAGAGGTATCTACTGAGGAGTACAATGAATTTTACAAGAAGACCTTCAATGAGTACTTGAATCCCTTGGCCTCCTCACACTTCACTACAGAGGTACGTCTGTTTGCATCTGATTGGTTCCCTTTCCGTAGTTTTTGGCGATTCAGTAGTTATCACCATCATTAAATCATGGTTGGTGTATCACATAATATGTGCAATTGCGTTTGCCTAGATAATACGGGCAGTCTGCAACTCTGTATACTGCACAGTTGATCAATAAATGCTAGTTATTTCTTGTCACAACTTGCATCCTCCAATCGCTAACCACGAAGACATGCACAAATATTCATCAATGTATCGTGTCTTGGCTGAAAGAGATTAGCCATTTTTTTCATAAAAACAGTGCCTAATTTTGTAGCATGGAGCTAGAAAAATTCTGCTGCTACATACTCCCTCCGTATCAAAATATAAGATGTTTTAGATATTTCAGTATGGACCACATACAGATTGAAATGAATGAATCCACACACTAATACGTGTCTAGGTACATACGTATCAGAAAAATGCTCAATATCTAAAACATCTTATATTTTGATACGGAGGAAGTAGTTGCTATTGAAATTGTAGTTATGCAGCTGTAATATTCTTTAGTCAGCCTTTTCTGTATCAATGTCTTGTGATAGGCTGATAGGCAATAATAAGCTCTAATTGTACGTGAAAATGGTAATGGGATTGGTAATGTTGTGAATACTAGATTAGTTGGTATTTGTGGCTTGAGTTCTGTCAGTCTAGCGTCTCATGAATGTTCGCATCTGATTGACTCACTCTAACTATGTTCACTCATGATGATAGAAAGGAACATCTTCACAACTCACATTCTAGTAATAGTGCTCATCTATTTTTATGCAGGGTGAAGTAGAATTTAGGTCAATTCTGTATGTGCCTGCTACGAAGAAAGAGGACATAACTGATAGGAAGACTAAGAATATCAGGCTGTATGTCAAGCGGGTGTTCATATCAGATGACTTTGATGGAGAACTGGTATGCTTTATACTTAAGCTGTTATTCATCATGGTTTCTTTGTCAAACTTTAACATGTCAACTGATAACTGAGAGTTGTAATTCATCAGTTCCCAAGATACCTAAGCTTTGTGAAGGGTGTTGTTGACTCGAATGATCTTCCACTCAACGTTTCTCGTGAGATACTTCAAGAGAGTCGAATTGTAAGTTCTTTGTGAGGTCATTGTACTGTTTCTGTGCGTATCAATGTTAAGCTCTTAATTTTGACTTATCCTTTTTATTTTTTTCGTTCTCATAGGTGCGTATAATGAGAAAGAGGTTGGTGCGGAAGGCCTTTGATATGATACTCGGCATTTCTTGTAGTGAAAACAGAGATGTAAGCCTTTTCTTTTCCTTCGGAATATGGTTTTGGTCTTTCTCTTTGCTTTCTCATCTGAAAGCTTACTGCAGGAGTATGAAGCATTCTGGGAGAACTATGGCAAATTTTTAAAGCTTGGTTGCATGGAAGACAAGGAAAATCACAAGAGGATCGCTCCTTTGCTCCGCTTCTTTTCTTCCCAAAGCAATGAGGAATTAATTAGCTTGGATGAATATGTGGAAAGTATGAAACCTGAGCAGAAGTCCATTTACTACATTGCTGGAGATAGTTTGAGCAGTGCCAAAAATGCTCCTTTCTTGGAGAAGCTCAATGAAAAGGGTTATGAGGTATGTACCAATGTTAGCTCAATCTATCTCTTCGTTTAGTGTATTTAGTTAACTCCTTTGGGTCTTATGTCTTGGAATGCATCTCTCCAGCCAAACTTTCCCTGTAATAGTGGTATAACTACATTTCGGGTCAACCATAGGCAAAACTGATTGGATCCAGTGTCATGCTGAACTTAATAAGTTGAGGCATATATATCTCTTCACTATTTGAAGAAACAGGCTATAATGAGTTGAGACCTCTTATATATACTTAAATCCTGTTTGGAACAAATGATAGAAAAAAATCAGAGGAATGCAAGACAAATGGACACTGGACAGTACAGAGGTGTGAAGTTTGGATGAGAAAAACGTCAAGTAGGAATCAAAGAGAGATAAAGTAATAGTACACAACAAAACTTCCGTATGAGCACCTGCACATATTGGAGCATTCTCATTATTTGGGAATCTCAAAAGATTGCCACCGCCCCCAAGCCCCAATAGCCCGCCCCCAGCAAGGAACCATCAGCACCATGCAGCGAACTGAGCTGCAGCAGTTTGGAGCCTTTTTCCTACAAAAGAAGATTTTTATTTTCCTGTGAAATCTGTGGGAGGTCTGCAGGAACAGAAACTTCCCTAAGTTTTACTGTTAATGATTCCTCCATTCCAAACACCCTAAATGAAACCATTTGAAACTTGAATCCTTTCAGATTTCATATAACTTTCCTCGATTCCGTACTGCCCCTTACTGTTCAGACATGCATGTTTAATGCCTGGTGGGACCTTTTTGTTTTTTGCAACCTGTGAAACATTATGACATTATTCAGAACAAATGAATCTTCTAGACTGTTTGTGCGTACAAAGGAGCTATGATTCTTACCAGAAACAAGTTGACTATTCAATGCTAGCTTTAACCTTAGTATCACGTGCTTTATTTTTGTAGGTTCTACTTCTGATTGACCCTATGGATGAAGTGTCTCTCCAAAATCTGAACTCCTACAAGGATAAGACTTTTGTGGATATTAGCAAGGAAGACTTGGATATAGGTATGCATATAAGAATATAGTTTCTTAACCTTCATTGTTTTACTCATCACTAATCGCCATAGTTTATTATCTTGCCCTTACCCATTAATCACCAAAGTGTGAAGTGAGTCAGATGTCACCAGGTAGAGGTTGCTTTCGTACAATCAGCTGAATGCTTTACTTGTATCAGGCACTTCCTTAATTTTTTTAGGCTACATATTGCTTTGCAAAATTGAGAGAATAACATTCATGTATCGTAATTATGTACTCCTAGTTTTTTATTGTGGCCTGCAAATATAACCTAGGTGATAAGGATGAGGAAAGAGATAAGGAAATAAAGCAGGAATACAGTCAAACATGCGACTGGATCAAGAAACGTTTGGGTGAGAAGGTTGCTCGTGTCGATATATCCAACCGTCTAAGCTCATCACCATGTATTCTAGTTGCAGCTAAGTTTGGTTGGTCAGCCAATATGGAAAGGTTGGGCTCTATTTCGCAATAAGTAGTAGAACATACACTATATGACCTAAAACTTGTGAACTGAACTTTGATATTTTTTGTCAGGTTGATGAGGGCACAGTCTATGGGTGATACGTCTTCCCTGGATTTCATGCGTTCGAGGAAAGTATTTGAAATAAACCCAGAGCATGAGATAATCAAGGGATTGAACGTAAGTGCTCACTTTTTTGTTCATTTTCGCCTCGTTTATGTTGATTAGTAGTCAGGCGTCAAGGCCTAGTGAACCAGCGTATTATGCTTCCAATTCAGTCTGTGGGGCGTTAGATTATCTCTTGATTGATAGTTCATGGTATTAATCTCTGATGGTACATCTCTGATTTAAGACCTTTATACACTGTTGGACTTTGTTTCCTAATGATTTTATTTTCTTGGCAATGCAGCTTGCATGCAGAAGCAACCCTGATGACTCAGAAGTTCTTAAGGCAATAGACATCCTCTTTGAAACTTCAATGATTTCTAGTGGCTTCACGGTGAGCACCCATTTGACTTGTTTTCTATCTACTCACTGTCGAGGAAAAGGACCTTGAGTTTTCTCCCGAAGCCTGGCTTGTTTTGTAGCACAACCAAATGACTGAACGCTGATCTATCTCATGCCCTTTTTTTTGCAGCCTGATAACCCGACGGATTTGAGCTCAAAGATCTACGACATGATGAGTGCGGCTATGGCCGGCAAATGGGCAACACAGCCCCAACCTGCCCATACAAGCCAGCAACAGCCTGCCACACCTAGTAGCCACGAGGCTGAGCCGCTTGAAGCTGAAGTGGTGGAACCCTTTGAGTCCGGTCAGCAGAAATAAGGATCCCTGTTCGTTTGCCCTCTTGTTCGATAGGGGTGAAGAGTCCTTGCAGTTGTAGCTCGGCAGTTGTCAATGTCGACTAAATATGCAAGCTGCTGTGCTTGTTCCTTCTTATTACTTCGGAACAGGGATTTCTGTTTCCACGGCCCTGTATGTTGAGCCGTGCGAGTGCTACTGTAAGCTTATCCTAGATTGTATCGTGGTGATAATAAGAACATTTTGGCCAACACGTACCAGATCTGGTAGAAAGTTTATTAAGTTTTCAAAAGGTCCATTTAGTACAAATTATAGGGTTGCATCGCAGTACTTCTCGACCGCACATATATGGCTAGGACGGCAAGGCGAGCGACCAGTACTTATGGCACGGTTCGGGTTCCTAACATCTCATCATCCATGTCTCGAGCTATGGATCGCCGCTTCAATGTGCGGTGTGGAACATCTTGACATTGGTACGTCGACATAAATCGTGCTCCTCACCTTATGATGATGGGTGGGTCCCACCTGTCAGATTCGGTTCAATTCGTGATCGGTGCATTTTGCAAAGGCTCGAGCTAAATGTGGTGGTTTTTTATGAATGAAATGTAAAGTGGTAGTTTTTCAAAAAATTCGCGTCAAACTGGTGATTTTATGCTAATGACTTTGCGGGAGGGTAGCATAGCATGGTAGTACTCTATAAGTCGAAATGAAGGAAATAACACATGATTTACGATGATTCACCTTTTCTAAAATCACACAAACTGTAAGGACTGTGCGCATGGATAAGAATTGAGCTTCAGTTTGTTGTTTTATCATGTTTAACGTATTTCATTTTTCAGAAGTCAAGGATTTGCGGTGTTAGTCGGAGGCCCAAGCCTGGGAGCATGTAAACTAGTGCCCACCATTTTTTGCTACTATAAAGGAAGAAGGTGGTTGACTCGATGGATGAGTGCGAACCGGATGAGCTGATGACGATGAATCCTGGGGAGTTGGCCGATTGAACGCCTAGCGGAGACAAACTTCCAGTCCACGGGCCTTCTACGTTTTTTTTCATCAAAGCCCTCCCTCCCTCGTCGACAATCGAAACACTACTTTACATATTTTGCACATGAAATATGTTCTGACTGGCTTGGTTCAGTATCAGATCGAGAAGATATACGACACAATAATAAGAAATAATGCAAAAGACGAGCATGATTTACTGATTTAGAAGAAGAAAAGACAACCGGCTCGACTGAAGCGACCCGGTTTTGTTACGGGTCCACAAACTCGAGATCCCGCGAATCGTTCCCAAAGGCCGCGCTGTTTGAACCCATTTCATCTTGTCTTTTTTTGCGCAAACGAATTCCCCTTTCCCCCTCTTCGCCTCCCTCCAATTCTCATTGCCCATAGGATTCGGACACACCCCTCGGCCCTCACCCACCCTGTATGAGAGCATCTCCACTCACGCCCCCCATAACGCGTCCGGATTGGCGCCGGAACGAGCGCCATGGGGGGCGTCGGAGCGAGCTGGCGCCTATGGGGCGAGCCTCTCTCCACTCGCCGCCCTCAAACGCATGCCCCATAGCAGTTTTCAACACAGAAAAAATAAAGTTCTACAAATTGGAATTCAACAATGAAATAGGTTCCACAAATAGTTTCACAAATTGTAGTTCAACAATGAAATACAAAATTATTCATACAATTAAAATGAACTGGAGTTCAACTATGATCATGTTGTGCATGATCATACATGCATTCATGACCTCCGACATCTGCTCGGTCGACCAAGTGAGAGCAGGGTACCGAACAATAGCAGACCTCTGCTGGAGCACTCCAAATGCACGCTCGACATCCTTTTTTGTACTCTCTTGTTGCGAGGCAAACTAAGATCTCTTGTTGTCGAGAGGCGCAGAGATTGTCTTCACAAAAGTAGACCGCCTTGGATAGATGCCATCGGCTAGGTATTGCCATTGATCTGATAGTTCACCGGAGGAGCATGACCTTCAACAAGCTTCGCAAACACCGGAGAGCGTTACATCACATTGATATCATTGTGAGATCCTGCCATGTCAAAAAATGCATGCAAAATCCAAATCTCCTGGCCGGGCACCGCTTCAAGGATCACGCTGCAAAATCCATGATGCCCTCTTTGTACAACTCTTGCCAATGGACAGTTCTTCCAGCTCCAATGCATACAATCGATGCTTCCAAGCATCCCAGGAAATCCTCTTACTTCGTTTGTTGCCATGATGCAAGTTGTTTCTTCTTCATTTGGTCCTCTCAGATAGTGCGGACCAAACACAACCACCCCTGCTCTATAGAATCTGTACATGGATTTGATAGTTGTAGACTCCGACATGTACATATAACCGTCTTGACCATCTGCAGGAGATCCATACGACAAGCATTCTCATGGCACCAGTACACTTTTGGAGTGATGAGAAACCAATCATACCCACGGCGTTCTTCTTCAACTTGAACCAAGTGTCATACTCCCGCACACTTTGCACCGACTTCACGAACAAGTCTCTACTCATCTGAAATCTCCGACGAAAATCCTTTAAATCAAACCTTGGATCGTCGACAAAATAGTCGGCGTATAGCATGCAATGGCCCTCCGCCCTCATCCTCGGCTTGGTCTTCCTCCTCCCAAGTCGCGAGCCTCCTCGTTTGGGTTTTGCATTGGCGGCCTCCTCGGCTTGAATCTGGGCAAGACAAGCAAGAATCGCTAAGTTCTCTTCTTCCTCGGCGCCGATGTCGGCTTCCTCTTCCATGATCAGCTGTGCCATCAACTCATCGTCGTTGTCCATCCGCCGGAATGAAAATACGACGCAATCAACGACCTGTCGCCGGCGCCGACAAAAATTCAGAAAAAATTCGCCTACCAGTCAATCGGTCGAACAACTTCGGTGCAAGGTAGGCGCGTGAGGCTGCCTAAGGCTTTTCCAGGCGCGGCGACGAGCTCCGGAGCGGCGGCGCGGGGGGGGGGGGGGGGGGGGGGGGGGGGGAGGAGGACGGTGGAGTGTTGGGCATGGGGCGGTTTTCTGAGTACGGCGAGCTTCGCCGCCAGTGGGAGCGGCGACCCAGATGGCGGCAATGGGAGGCGGGCAAATGAACTGCGGGGACAACGGGGAAGAATTAGTTGGATATTGTTGTGCCACTGACAGGGCAGACCCGCGCGCGCCGTTTTGTCCAGCGCTACTGAAGCATCCCCACGGCGCGGGGTTGAGCTGGTAGCCCTGGACGAAATAACGGGCCGCCCCGGACGAAATCGGCATGTGGGATGCGCGAGTAGAATCCATTTTTCGCCCGGGGCAGCCCATATGGCTGTGTGTGGGTGTGTGTGTGTGGGGGGGGGGGGGGGGGGGGGGGGGGGGGGGGGCTTTGGGGAGGGTGAGCGGAGATGGTCTGATTCTGTGAAGGCACCGCGGCCAGACTCAGCGGGGCCCAGGTCATTGCGGGCTCGCCTATACTTTTTCTGCGATACAGGAGTCGACTTCATCGTCCAGATGCCGGAGTGTGCACTCGACGGGGCAACACTGTAGTTCGAGGAAACCATCTATCGCGGCCGGTGTGCAAACGGATGAGCTCCTTTTGTCCATCATCTAAGATGACCGGATAAAGAAGATGTTATGACTCAAAATATGATTTAAAGCAATAGGCTATGGAGGAGGTGAAAAAGGAGGAGGTCGGTGGGTACACGAAAGCGACGGATGAGGAGGAGAAAAAGGAGGCCAGTGAGTGCGGATGAGGGTGATGGTGGTGATGATGAGGAAGATGAGGACAACGGTTTTGTCGGGCTGCAGGATTCTGATGATGATAGTTCAGAGGAGCTTACCTCAGGTGAGGACGACACATGTACTCGATTAAGCTCTGACTATGGGCTTCGTATGCCGTTATTCTTCTACATGGTACCTAGATTAGCATATTACTAATTCTTTTATATCTTGTGCTAGTACTATATTTAGTACCATCAAATATTTTTCTTTCAGTTCCATGCATGGACATGTTACAAATTCTGGCATTGGCTTAACCCAGGCTCTCAATTGGATATATAACTACATTCATCACTTAATTTCTAATTAATATATCTCAATTTATGTTGTCTATCCAGGGTGGTAGGAATATTCGTATGAATTAGTTCTTCTAATAATTTAAATAAAAGAACATGAACTAACCGCTTTTCTCTTCATACCTCTGCTTTAAGCCTTCAGCTACAAGTTTTTCTAGCTCGTACCTATCAATGGTACCATCAGATTTGCTCTTAACCTTATATACCCACTCGACCGCTTGTGCCGAACGCGTGATTCTTTTCGTTTTGAGTGGATTGCGTTCCATGTGTTTGTGCCGGACGCGTTGTAATCGCCCGCTTGACCTCTTCTTCTTCCTGAAACCGATGCATCTTCCAGGACGTATCCTTAAAATACCCACTGGACCACGATTTCACAGGCTCATGAGCCTTTTTCCAATGTTGCTTCATTGGTCACATTGCCGTAATGCCGGGCGTGAATGGGAGCCGCGGAAGGTGGGAGAATGAAATGAGAAAGAGAAGGGTAGAAGGAGAAAGTGATTTGACTATGTCAATAACAAGACCGTCCCGCCTCCAAAATCCGATGTGGGCACTTCTGTCCAGCACTCCCACACCGCTCCATGAGGACCAGGGCTAGGTAGGAGTGTCAGACACGCTGGACACGCTGTTGGATCGTGGCTGGGTCATGTCCGGATCCCCAATAGCCCTATTGGGCCGCCCGTGGAGATGCTCTTACATCTTAGGAGGTGCTGCAAGTGGGAGCGTCATAAGACTTCACTAACATAAAACTGGAACCTGATGGATAGCAGACGACGCAAACTGCAGAGTTCACAAATAGCAATCCCATCCAATAGGCCGGCTGTGACAACAATCACGAGGTCAGACCATGAGAACTTGCTTTAGCAAGTTGTATGTGTCAATAAGAAAAGCATTTTAGGATCCTCTCCAGTTTAAACTCAAATGTTTATCACGGATTGAAGATTACATACCAGCTCTGCATATTACCAGGGATTGCTGTATCCTAAACAAATTCCGGACACTTCAAAAGCAAGATAAAGTAACAAGGAATATCATGGAAGCTAAACATTTCTACATACGTCAGAGTGATGGGCGTACATCTTTACTTACTACACACCCCTGAATGGGCAGGGCATTTGGCCAGCATATCATGCGCTCTTGCTCTCCAGTTTGTAATAATACATTATATACGCAGCAATTGTAAGCTTACAGAATATACGCT
Source organism: Poa pratensis (assembly GCA_947311845.1). Taxonomy (NCBI): domain Eukaryota; kingdom Viridiplantae; phylum Streptophyta; class Magnoliopsida; order Poales; family Poaceae; genus Poa; species Poa pratensis. The sequence continues at coordinate 27,160,954 of CAMZMU010000114.1, forward strand.
TAAGATTGTGCGGTTAAAACTCGACTTCGCACTGTACTCTGTTTATTCAGGTGATCTCTGTACTCTGTTATGATAGAATTCATTCACTGAAATATCTCAATGTGATCTACATGCAACGGTCGGTCCTGAGAGGAATTCCAATACGACTTCTTCCAAGAGGTCACCGTATAACATCATGGCTATCAGTTTTCCGACCATGTATGTATCATCACCAACTTCCAGCCAGTTTGGGTCCAGAACCTTGTCATCAGGATGCCCTATGGCCAGCTCCTCTTGCTGTCTAGCCATAATCTGCCAAACCTTCTCAACAGGCCCTTCAGGGCCCCAATGTCTAACAGAATTCACCCATGGGTTTATATTGGTGTAAGGTGCAAGGACATCGGAAAGAACAGAATTCGCAAGATCAAACAAAAGTCTCCTCTCTGGCCTTGACCATGAAGTGATCTTGCTGTACTTCCTCTCAAGCCTCTCAAAGACTCGAGGGCCAACAGGGAAAGCAGGTGAGTGCCATGACTTGCACAAGAGCTGCCAGTCAGCTACTATCATACCAGAGCATATAAGTATGTCAAGCAGATATGAGAAATTCCTGTCCTCCTCAACCTGAAATGCTTCCATAGATTGGTACGAAGAATCATTGTCATCTTCACTTGACATGGAGACCTCAGGTTCATCTCCGGGTCGACAATGGTCTATTCCTTTCTCAACATCTAATGTCAACAAAGAAGTTTCAATAAATGAAAGGATGATAGAATAATTTCGTAGAGATTCTTGTTTGTGTAATTGTAATAAATAGCTATACTCCTTACATTTTGGGATTTGAAACTCAACAAACTCTACTTCCTAAATTCTTTACTTGAACAATATGTTACCGATAATGTGTATCACATTCTATATTGTGAAATTTTAGCTTAAATTAGAAATTATATTTGTATTAAGTTCCTAGCTTTAGGATCGCTGACATTGTACAAGAACTTACTGGCATATGTCTATGTGTACAGCCTTCTACATTGTTTTACTAGGAAAATTAGATGTCTCACTTACTGGGCATGTCTTGCAAGTCATTTCTGAAGAATCCAGAAGAGCAACCGTCTTCATCAACTGGGGGCTCAAGAATGGACACTGGGCTAGGTTGCTCAAACTCTTCCAAGCCTTTACGAGACTTTGCCAGAAGAACATGATTAGAAATAGATATGGATTCATAGTCACACACTGCAAAGGCGATGATGAAACCTATAAAAAAGGAAACAATTCAATGAGTTGCGCACCACAAACTTTTTGGTATGACATCATGAGAAAACTTAATACTCTTAACTTGTCAACACATGAAAGTTTTGTTTTACTTGTCAACACATGAAAGTTGCATTGGAGTCCAGTGCATGAAGAGTGCTTATGACAAAGTTTAAATACACCACTCTGCACTGGAATAACAACGCCAGGTACTCTGCTATAGTAGAACAATGTACATCTGATCTTATAAAGAAACCAAACTTAGAAAACATACTAGTGTTAAAGAAAAAAATATCATGAACTGTGTACAGTTCTGGATCAGTAACTGGAAAAGTCTTATTGCAATGATCATGAGTTCATAGTACTATTATTGTCTTCTTAGAAATAACAGATGTTTTAAAAGGACAGAAGAAACACATCCTTTTTTTAAAAACCGAATTAACAAATTCTTGTGATAATAAGAAAATGGTGAAATCAGATTATGATTAAAAGCAGTAGATGGACCCTTATAATTGCAAAGGAGTTGAATCGTTCATGTTTCCAAGTTAATAGTAGAACTTTTTCATTATTTCAGAAAATGCTTAATGCGTTAAACCAACAGAGTAGTATGCTGCATGCAAGAAAATTATGCTTGTGTTCACTCTGTTTGTTTTTTACTTTACAAAAGTCATGGCACGCGGCATACAAACCTTCCGTTCCCGAGATAATTGTGACTGAAACGCAGAAGGTGCGGTTGTAGCAGTATCTTGGATTAAGCCCTCATCTGTCGCGAACAATACTCTCTCATTTGTGCAGTCAGAAGTTGAACCGTTGTCAGCTAGACGCCATGGATGGGGTCTGAAATCATCACGAGAAGGAGAAGCAGGTCTCCGCTGCTCCAAGGCAAGATTGTTTTTAACAGAAGCATTCCTCGAGTAATTTTGGCTCTCACTGACGATCTGCTTGAGCCTTGGTTTAGGCAGAAAAGAATCAAAATGGATCTTGCCCTTGTTGTAACTAACTGAAGGATTTGGAAAAATTTCACTGTCAGGAGACCCTTCACAGGAAGATCTCCTGTCCAATGAGCTGTGAAGTGACGATGGAGGTGCATGCTTTGGTAAAACTATAAAGCATCCTTCCTTGCTGTGACCTTTGTCCTGGTCAAGTCTATTGTGTTGGATCTGAGCATGTGAGTCTGAATTTCTCTTTACTCTCTCTGAATCAGATAAAGCGAACATCTGCGCAAGAGTTTTCGAACGAACATCACCTTCCTCATACTTCCGGAAGACTTTCCACGGCAAGCTATTTGATGATGACTTGTTGTTTTGGCTGTAGTTAATGTCACTGCTAGCATACGCCTGACATGTTTCGGTGCTATTCATATCTAACTCGTTGAATTGATCAAGTGATGCCTCCTGTCTCGTTGACAGTGAACTGATGGCATCACTAGTAATGTACCTTTCTTCTTTTATTCTAGCGACATTAAGGTCTTCAGTATCTAAATGTTGTGAAACTCTCCCATTTCTCATCAGAACAGAATCAGCCTGCTTCTTTTTTCTATCTCTCCTGGAATTCCTATTGACATGAGAGAGGAATGACATGGAAAAAGAGTTCTCTGGATCATGGCTGTTTCCCAAGCCAGGCTCTAAAATGACAATGTCATTGAAATTCCTGTAATTTTCTCTCGATGAATTTTTGATATCTCTAAGTGATGAATTAGCTAAACCCACAGGATACTTCCTGAAACTGCATGCAGTATCTTTCTCATTTCGATGATTTGGGGAGTACTTCGCATCATGGGGGCGCTTCTCAAACAAAGGATTGTCTATTTCAAGTGAGTTGAGGCGATCCAAGCCATTTCTGTACTCCACATCATTATCAAACATTTCATCACCATAAGGAGACTTTGATGGCATGAGTTTTTTTAATTTCATTGCGCTCTGCTTCAAGCTTGGCAGCCCTTTAGGGAAATGATGTGACCTCTCTTTTGTGACAGTCTCCGGTAGCTCCTCTGAGACTTCAAAAACATCCTTGAATTCTTGATGCCGATTATGGGATGCATAAGTAGGTGGCAATACGTCAATTCCCATCAGCTTTGCGATCACACTGGGGGATGACCGTCTTTGCTCCAGTTCTTTCAGTACATCCTTCCCAACAAGTAGTTTGGTTGGAGGGCTGCTACCTCTTCGTGGCCTGCACTCCTTATATCGATGCCCAAGCTATAGAATTTTCCAAGATAAAAAGGAAGACACCAGTATTTGATTGTCAATCACAAGATGTTAGAACGAAATCATACAGTTCCAACTTTCAAGAGCATTCTAGTGAACAGAAGCAAGTAACTTACTGAAATTTGTTCCATCTCGAAGAGTGACTGTATGGAGAACCAACTAAGAGGAAAGGTCCCTACATCATCTCAAGCCAAGTGCTTTGCGCCTGCAGATATACATTGAACATTTGTAAAGTTCTGAAAGTTATATGTTAACAAAATGTTATATAGAATGCACATAAGATGGAGAGATAAAGTGCACAACTCAAACTCTTTGATTTTCCTACAGGGCATAAATCTACTCTTTGTCTATCTCCGAACTTTCCATCGCTCCCCACTGCAGTGGAAGAGTTCAGGCTACACAACGACCATGAGCTACATAGCTCTGGCGTTTGGAGCAGGGTGAGCAGCACAGCGAGGCTGCCAAAATGTAGACTACACAGAGCACACAACGTAGATCTGTGTACATAACGCTATTTCTTGCGTAAAGCAATCAATTAAACACCAGTACCATACTGGCACCAACAAATTGTGACATAACAACAGCATCAACAACAAAGGACACGCTCAAGTAGGGCATTCTGATGCTACATTGTAGGCAGGGGCTATTAAAAGGAAGAGCATAAGCCGTACTATATAAGTAAAGCAAGCCAAAAAGAGTAAAGCGCTGGACTAAATACTTTTCGGGAGCAGCATCAGAGATCCCTTTCGCGAGAAAGCGTATACCCCTTTGAGGAAACAATAAATTAGGCGCCCAGGGTAAATCACGACCTGGAACGAGATTAACTAGTAAGCGAACCTTTGCATACAGAGAGAGAAAAGAGCACATCAATCGATAGCTATAACCAGAAGAAGTCCTCACTCCTCACTCACCTCAGTTACCCACCGTGATCTGTTGTAGTGCCGCTCCCCGGTGGTTGGTTTTCAGATCAAGGAGAAAAGCTGAACCTAATTACAGATCCGGAGGGAGAGGTGGTGTTCGGCCGGGAAGAGGGGGAAAACGTTGGTGGAGAACGCAGGCGTGGGGATCCGGTGAAGGAGCCCTACCTTCAAGCGGGGAAGCGGATCGGCGGCCGCCGCTGCTCCTCGTGTGCCGCCTCTGCTGCTGGTGCTCCTCGCGTGGTTGTCGCTGCTGGTGAGGCAGAGGTCGTGGAGGAGAAGGTGCGGCCACTGCCGCCGTCACTGGCGCCGGCGGAGGGGCGGGGAAATCTGGGCAGCCGGGAGGCGGGATGGGAGCGAGAGGGTTTAACGGTATCGGATTGTGCTGCACTGATATAACGGATGAAAAGACGTTCTAGGATGGAGACACGCCTAGGCCTAGTTCAGTAGTACGGTCTACGGACACGGAATTACACGCGCGTGCTTGTGGCATTTTTTTTTTTTTGAAAAGCCCACGTATAATTAACAAAGTACCACATACAGAGTACATAGTACAAGAACACAAAGAAACGTACAATACGCAGGGGAATCAGCACCAGGAACGACGTCAGAAGCTCCTCCGTCGTCGACGTCGAAGATCGCCGGCCACCTCCTTACCGCTGCCTGAGACCACCTTCTTCGAAGGAAGATGCCGCATAGCCCGTCCGCCGCCCTGCGGCGGAACTTCAGTCAGTGAACGGCCACGGCGAGTGGCCTCACTCTCCTTCTTCTCCACCTTGCCACGGCCGCCTTCGAAACCGACGCCAGCAGTCGCCGCTGACCTCAACCAGCGCTGGTTTCCAGCCACCAGATCCGCCGCCACCGCGGATCTGATGGAAGGCAAAGGAACTCGAGCACCACGCCGGGTCTCGAGCTCCCGCAAGTCAGGCGCAAGGACGGCGAGCCCCGAAGAACTCCGCCGCCGGAGAAGGTTGCGCTGACACCAAACTGCCCGCCGACACCACCAACTCATCCAGAGCGCCGTCGGCGAGACCCCCACCCTACCCTACCGTATTTACAAGCCAGAGCCGGGGATCCCCCACCCTCCCGCCGCCGAAGCGGCCGGCGGAGGGGAGGAATCCCGCGGCTCGGCGGCGCGCACGGTGGATCGACGGGGACGCCCAAAAAGTCGCCTCTCTCCTCTGCTACAGTGGCGGGGAGGGGAAAGACGGGATACAGTGGTGCATTTTTTTTGTTCCTGCAGACCGGAAAACAAGTTTTGGGTTACCCGAAATTGTTGCTCATCCGGAGGTTTGAGGACTTGAGGTTGAACCATTCAACCCATCGGGCATGCGCTCGGCGGCGCCTCTTGGTGCGAAAGGCGGAGCACATCAACTTGTGCCGGATGCGCTCCACGAGCTCGGCGTAGGCGGAGCGCATCGACTTGTGCCGGATGCGCTCCACAAGCTCGGCGTCGTTGGTGATGGCGGCTAGTGATTTCCCGTCGTCGTCGGTGGTGAGCGCGCTAACCCCGTCGGTGATGTCGTTGTTGTCGGAGTACTCCTCGTCATCGGAGGAGACAAACTCCAAGGCCATAGCTCAGTCCGGGGCGGAGGAGGAGGTGGCGCACCGCCGAGGCCAGCATCGTCGTCCCCGTGCTCCATTGGCTACAAATATACCGAAACGGTTGCGAAATCGGCTACAAATCGGAACTAATTGTTCGACGGAGAGTACGAAGCCCACCGGCGGCGGGGCACAAATCGCGAGTGTACCAGATTCTTTATCATTTCGAGTAAAAGGTTTGGGAGGAAGGGCAACAACATAGGGATCCGAATCAAACCTAAATGGGAATGACATGAAAAATCTTTTTCAAAACCTATCGTTAAGGGCGTGACGACGATATACGAGATGAATAAGGAGGTATCGGGGGAGGGGGTGAACCCTAAATGCACCTGATACCGTTGATATACCGCGGAGCCGCCGTTTATCCGGAACCCGGATAAAATTATTCAGGCCGGACCAATATGTGGTAACTGTTCGGGCCATAAAAACTGTTAAACCTATAGATCAATCGGAATTTGGCCGGCGGGGAACTATATACAGGATCTGCTAAAGATGCTCTTGCACCCTGTCGCAACGTGTTTTGGAGGCGATTACTGTGCGGACTGAGCATGGAGATAAGGTTTGGTCCCGCTCGTGTGTCGTCGCAGCTCAGTTTAATTTTTCCAATTATGTTTATGGCATTTTGTCAGCTTGCAGTGGACCTGCTCATCCTGATGTTGATGGTGGAGTCGCAAGTGGGCGACACAGATTACAGAATGATGCGTGTGTGGGGCGGGCTGGTGTCAGAGTAACCATAACAGATTCCCTAAATCTCTCTCTTTTATCTAAAAACTTCATTATACATGAAATTCTTACTTTACCGGATTTTCTAAAGGGTTTTAAATCCTTAATATTAGAGTTGCTTTATAAACAGCACTGTTGTCTCAAAATCTGGAAAAACATGCTTAGTGTCCTAGCACGAAGTCTCACATCGGCGCCGGGTCACCCCCACCTCGCGTCACTGTCCCCATTCCCTACTGCTGCCATCGTCATAGACTCGAGTGACCTCTCGCTAGTCACTACCATGGATAGTCTGAGCCTGCTTCTTTTCCAGAAGCGAACACCCACTCGTCTTCCTAAGCTCCTCCCCCCACCCTCTCCCTCCCTCGCCGCCATCAGAGGCACCCGCCGAAAAGCCGACGTGCGGTTGCCATGGACGGTGGCGACGGGGATCTCACTGCTTCGCTTTGTCGACAGAGTTTCGACATCTGGGGCGGTGTCATCGGGAGGTGAGGGTAGCATCGCTCCTGGCAGCGGGGGGCGCATGCCGGTGTTGGTGACTGTTTCTCTCGCTCGTGCGGGCAACGAGGGGGCGGTGGTTCATGATCACGGCGTGGGGGCGCCCGACGGCCTCCGTCGCCAGATCTAAAGACGGTGTCCGCATCCCTCATAGATCGCACCCTGCTAGTGTCAGGTCCGGTGCCTAGCTAGGGTGGCTGGGTCATGGGCTTTATGCCCGGGTGAAAACCCTAGATCCTCGTTGATCGGGCGGCAGCGGCGCTCTGGCGTCGCGTTCTCCTTGGAGGCGTCGTCTTGGGCTGCCGGGAGGTGGTTGCTCTGCGTGTGGTACGTGGTTTGCTTGTGACAGCGTGTTTCCTGCGGTGATGTGGTGTCTGGTTCGGTCGAAATCGCCTTCTGCTTGTTGTCTCGCCTTTCGCGGGTGGTCTGTTCGTCGGCGGGTGGGCGCCGTCAAGCCTGGGCAAGAGGGGAAATGGTTCCCCTCTGCGGTGGCAACATCCTGGCAGATGTGTCTGGAGACAGCGGCCTGGTTGAGCTCTGGCCTTCCATGGCGGCTCTTGCCATCCTCTTGTTGTGCCTTCCTTTTGTGATCTCGTCCTAAATCTTGCGTCTTGCCGAGTCTTCGGTGTCGCGGTGACTTTTGTGGGCTTCTCGCGTACATAGGTGTCCGTGTTGGGTCTTCCTTTGCAAATCGGCATGTGTGCGCTTCGTGCTCTAGGGTTGCTCTGCCTTTTGACGGTATGGCACCATTCGAGCCACGGCGAGAAGACAGGGGTCTTCTTCGAAGGTGGATGAGAATGGCATGACGGTGACGACCAGAAGTGGGTCGGCGAAGGCGCGATCTTTTTCCGGTGGCATGCCTGGTTTCACGGCATTCATCTCCTTTGTGCTGACCTTGTCGACGGACGTTGGCCTCGGAGATCAAGCTGAGCTTTCTTTCTGCATTCTTTGTTTGCTTGTTGTTTGTTGCCTGTAAGCTTCTTTCAACATCTTTTAATTTGTGTCTATTATGTAAAAAAAACTTGTATAAACACGATAGGTGATTTTTTTTCGAGTAACCTCTCGAGGAGGGCAGAGCGTTTCTGCAATTCGTATAGAAGAAAGAATTGACCCAGTTTGTGAGGAAAATCAGGACCAAAAACCATACAAATGGCCTGTTTATGAAGAAAATAGGGCTGAAAAAGGGGACCGTCGTCCACACGACGCTAGCCCACCGAACGCTACAAAACACAGTACCGAGCCCCGGGACCGTCGCGCACACGATAAGTGAATTTGTGGCGATAGTATATATGAACATTTCAATTACATTTCAAGAAGCGGGAGGAGAAGATGTCGTCCAGGTTACTCCATTTTACGGAAGAAAGAATCAAGGTCCGACAGTTACACCACCTATGGAGATTTTGCCTTGGTTATGTGCCACGCGAGGACTGGTCAAACCGGTGCCAACTAATCAACTACTGAAAGCGCATTCTCATTGCGACGCGAAGGCACCATATAACCTCACACTCAAATCACTCATCAGTTGTTGGAGTCTGATTCATAAGTGTTGCAACTTGTGGGCATGATTGGTGATCACGTTGAGCGCCTCCCTCCGAATGGTGTCCCAGTACATGGCCACGTGAGAACTGTGATATGATCACGTCATAGTCTGTACTCATGACATTTTGCAGCCATCTATTCTTAGTCAGGGCTTGTTTGGTTAAAAAGAATTCATATGTAATTTAAAATATATCACCGTAAAAGAGCTCAATTTAAACTTCTGTTCATTAGAATTTTTTTTCTTATAGGGATTTGGTTTGCAGGATTTCAAACCATAGATTTTTTTATTTGGTCTACCTTGCATGTAATTCGATTAAAACAAGTATGTAGGGTCCAATCTAATGGAAATTCGCTTTATTTCTATAAATCTACGCCAAACACACAATTGTTCCAAAAGAAAATTGTGATTTGCCACGCAACAAAGCGACATGTATTGCAAATGCATGTGTTTTCAATGTTGGTAAAATTTAACAATTTCATGGCAATCTATTTCTACTTTTTATTCATGCGTTCAAAAAATCCTTGGACCTCTCTAAATTCATGGATAATGTGGCGTAGAATTTTAGATAAGACCCCTGTACTTCCCCAAATTCACAGATAGAACCCTGAGAAGCCCAAAATTTACGAGAATACCACTAAACTTCTCCCAATTCATTGACAGGACCGCGTGGGTATGAGGATACCCATGGACTTCTCTAAATTCGTGGATAGAGTGGTACAAGAAGATGCTGGGCCTTCTCCAAATTTGCGAATAGCCCCGAGTGGCTAGAAATTTGTGGGAAGACCCTTGGACCTCTTTGAATGCACAGGTAGGCCCTCAAGTGGCCTAGAAATTTACATGAAGGCCCATCCATTTCTTCAAATTTGCGGATAGAACCCCCGAGTGGCTCAAAAAATTGCAAGTAAACCCCTTTATTGAATTCGTGGATAGTCTCCCAACTGGCCCAGAATTTACAAGAAAATCCTTGGGCTTCTCCAAACTTGCGGGTAGGCTCTTAGTGGCCCAGAAGTTTACGACAAGGACCTAGGGCTTCTCCAAAGTTGTAAATAGGCACTCACTTAGCCTAGTCTTTCATGAAGAGCAATTTAGACCTCCACAAGGACAGCCACAGGGTGAACACCCTCGAGATCAAGACCCTAAGGATCAACATTTGTCCACAACCTAAAAGATGCAACATTTGTGACTATGACTCAAGGCGACTTCTGTTTTGGGAATAAGTGATCTTACCCAAGGTCCCACCCAATCCTGCATGGAAACCATGTGGAAAATTCAAAATGTCAAGACAAGTTTCCAAGCGACAAGCCATGGCAACAAGTAAAAGCGAGGAGGGAGGCAAAAAGAAGAAGTCAAAACATGAAGGCCTCAGCTAAAAAGCCCATTAGGTGGAGGATGTGTGAGCTAGTCCACAATGGGTTTTGTCTAGCCCACCATGGACTCATGAGCCAAGGATTACCTCAAACCACCCCTCCCACCTTCCACCCCAAGGGCAGTTTTGTTCATTTGTCAAGAACTCATAGGCTATAAATAGCCCCCATCTTCATGTAATCACTTCATTCTCGCTTCACTGGAAATTTAGGGAGGGGACTAGATAACTGGAACTCCAAGACGAGTTCACGGAGTCTATGGTCAACTACAAGAAGTCGTGTACAAATGGGACCATCGTTGAGGAATGATGTCTTGGAGTTGGACTCGAGAAGTCGTGTATGGTTTGAGCCTTCTACTAATCCCCCCTCGACACCTTCCTAACATATGATTAAGTTGCGCTCCAACGAGGCGACCGAAGCGTTGTGTCAAAACTTGCTAGGGTACGATAACTTAAATGACATAAGCGGTTGATTGTGTCTTGTGTAAAAAGGAAAATATCCGGTGCTAAAAAGGCTTTTCACGAGACTTTTATCTTTTTAACACAGGGCGCAAAAATGTCGTTTTTTCATGGAATTTGGTGTACACACATAGAATGGCGGTATGGACGCTCCAAAAATTTGTAAGGAATTTTTGACATTTCAAAATGTTTTTTCCAGAAGCAAGAGTATATCTTCCCATGTGGCAAGGTGAATTTATAGTGTCTTGAAAATGGAAGTCCACACAAAAGAATAAAGGGATTTGGCTTCTCTGCGTACTTTCACTAGAAGCAACCTAGTCAAAATGACATGCTCGCACTTGCACAAGAAGCAACCGCAGGCTGTGAATAAACAAGGCTGCAGTGCAGACCCACCGACTGAGCTTTGGTTGAGCCAGTGCATATGGTGTGCTGGCAGCACGTTTCGATCAGCGATCCTCAAAGCGATTACACTTGACAGTGAGAGAGAGAGCCTTTGTCAAAAATATAAACTAGCTTTAGGTTACCCCCAAGAATGGAAATCAGCTGCCATATTACCCCAACTGCATTCTCCTGTTGCAGTGAAGCAGGAGACGTTCTGAATCTCACACACACTCTCTCAAATGATTGTCACTAGTAGCTGTCTTGTTTCAAAGAGAAAAAAAGATTGTCACTGGCTGTCGGCCGAGACTATTCTCTGGCTTGCCACGTCATCATCAATCAGTCGTCACCATCATGGTAGCCCTGCTACACTTGTGCTGGATTTTGCTTAGCCCCTCCGCAAAATTTCCACAACCACCACTGCCACCCCCAATATTCCCAAGCTGTCCTGCTCCTCCTCGCGGCAGCAATACCTGCAGCAGCTGCAGGCCACCACCAACCACGCCACGCCGTTCCCATATAGCCATCACTGACCCCAAGACATCTTGGGAGCTAGTGTTGGAAAAACCATATCAGTGGAACACACACACACACACAGGCACTTGCTCTCTGTCTCTCAGTAGCAGATCGGAAGGGAAGAAGAGAAGGCAATGGCGACTTCCTTCCAGGGGACGACCACCAAGTGCAACGCCTGCGACAAGACGGTGTATCTCGTCGACAAGCTCACCGCCGACAACCGGGTCTTCCACAAGGCCTGCTTCAGGTGCCACCACTGCAAGGGAACCCTCAAGGTACTACTCCCCTATCGCCCTTCCCTATCCTGCACTGACACGACACACTAAGTTCAGTTGAGGTGTCAGTTCTTGAACTTCTGTAAGAAATTGGTCGGCCAAGTATGAAACTATGCAAAAAATGGTGGCCAAACTCAACGGTGGTGACCTTGTTTCTCTTATGCAGCTTGCGAATTACAACTCGTTCGAAGGCGTGCTCTACTGCAGGCCTCACTTTGATCAGCTCTTCAAGAGGACTGGGAGCTTGGACAAGAGCTTTGACGGTACGAACTGGCTCGTCTCCTTCATTCCTTTGCAATGCAGAAAGTAAATGTTGACCCTGAGTAGCACATGTCGTCTCCTCTGTGATTCAGGAACTCCAAAGGTTGTCAAGCCAGAAAGAACTGTTGAGAACGAGGTATGCAGTAATAATATTCAAAAAAAATCTTGGAGAGTAAACTTTCATTTCAAATTAAATTACGTAGATGCCAAACCCAGGGATAAACAGCCACCCAAAACTTAAATTTTAGCACCTGGATCTGAACACATAGGAACTTAGTCCAATGTAATGTCACATTTCGGAAACTCATGAGCAGAATATTGACAAAATCATGTAAATTATGATCTTTTGTTCTTTGTCGACTACCACATTTGATGATGCTTACCATGAACGTATTCTTGGCAGAATGCTATTAAAGTCTCGAGCTCATTTGCTGGCACCAGAGAGAAATGTTTTGGATGCAGCAAGACAGTCTATCCAATTGAGAGGGTATTATTTTGTACTCTTATGCCTCTAATAAGTATCTCCATTATTATTTCTGAACTACACTTTCTAGCTGGACTTTGCTTTACTTGACAGCAAGTAGCTGGATTTCCATGTTGGACACTCAATTATTGATCTTTAATAAGATAAGAGAAGGCGATGCGGACATATAGTTCGTACCTCTTTGGTTTGCATGAATAACAAAGCTCTGACCATGACAGCCACTAATTCTGCAGGTTACTGTCAATAACACCATGTACCATAAGAGCTGCTTCAAATGCTGCCATGGAGGGTGCACCATCAGCCCTTCAAATTACATCGCACACGAGGGCAAGCTCTTCTGCAAGCACCATCATACCCAGCTGATCAAAGAGAAGGGGAATTTCAGCCAGCTCGAGAACGACTACGAGAAGACATCACAAAGCGCTGGGTCAGTGGATGATGAAGAATCGGACTATTAATCCTTGAGAATATCCAGAGATTGAATAATGAGTCTTGCAATTGCTCCAGAGCAGTACATCTTTCTGTGGCCCGGAACTTTTCAGTTTTTCCAGCGGAGATCATGTGCGTTTTAAGGACAATTATATTATTATCTTGTACGCATGTAAACCTTGTTATAAAGTCAAAATCTATTTACCTGGTTTGAAATTATTAATCCATTACTTGCAACATGTCTATGCGTAGCGCATGTGCAAGCACAACAACTATAATTTCTTGATTTTAGTGTAAAAAAAGTGCAAGTTCTTGATTTACATGTTTTTGGAAGTGCTAACAAATAGATGAAAGGAGCAAAAAATAAATCAAATGCTCTGATTTTTTTTAAACGAAGATGACTCTAAACAACTTATACTTGCAATGGGGAAAAAATAGGTGGCGCCTAAAAAAAAGGGTGTAGATCTGGAGCACACTGAAAAAGACTATACAACAAGCGTAAAGGTGGATATAATTTCATGTGTTGAAGGTTGAACAAAGCTTTCAAGCAGATTTGAGGCAAATAATGACAGAACATAGTGTTGGGACAATCATGAATATTTGATACGGTACTGAGGAAGTAATTTTATATTCTTAATTAGCTGGAAAAGAAGAAACATCACAAGATACAGTACCAGGGTATGTCCTCATCAGCAATGTGAACATTTTAAGATATTGCTGGCAATTATTTCTTTCTGGCACATGATACAACAAGTGCATTCACTGAGAATGAATTTACTGGCTACTGCAGAATTTTTCTTCTTTCAATTTCAAATTTCAGTTATGTCACTGCAACAGGGGTTTCCTAAACAGGAAGGAATAATAGATGCATAAGTGAGTTCATATATATTAAACAAGGTTTGCTTGGTTCTATGCCTTTGTAATTAGTTTCGACTTATTTGCGCCCCTAGATTCCCATTACCTGCCTGAGTCTGCGGAAGGTCATCAGAACTCCGCAAGATAGGAGGATTAGAGGATCAACCTGTTTCAGAAAAACAAAAGCTACGACAGGACCATAAGTTACACTAAATTTCTAGTGTCAATCATGGCAGCCTCTCAAAGGCTGCCAGCTGCGGGGATTGCCAGGCAACCAGCTTAATTGTGCTGACACCCTGACTAGCTGTCCTTTGACCAACTAAGCATGGCGATTTCCTGTCCACCAACCATTTACACTAAATTTGCTTGCTTGTAAAGGTGACAGCCCTTAGTTGGAACGCACATGCCAGTTGACATGAAAAGGGAGAATAATTAAGAACAGAGTAAAGAGGTAGCCTAGGCGCTACAAAATGAATTCTGTCCTGGGGCAACTATTACTGACAATTAACAGGAATAATGGATTATGCGGTACTAGGACAATGGTACTATACCAATACAAAATATCAGTCCAAAAGTAGACGGAGGCATAGCCAGTGGTGGGGAGAGGCTGATGCCTTTCCAACAAGTCCTCTTACTCGCAGTTTTGGTGATTTTGCACCGCTCTTCTTTAGAAAATGTCACATGGCTCGTCCACCCTCGTTGAAAAAATATTAGTCCAAAAATATATGTAAAATATAGCCATAGGTATACCATTATATGGATGCTAATGCAGCCTTTTACATAATGCACATCAGTACTTGCAAAGAAATCATAGACCTACAATTGGTCTTTTTATGTGAACTTTGTTTTAATGAGTCAGCAACATCAAAATAGGAAATAAGGAGAAATCCCTCAGTCTCTTGATTGTAGTGTTGCCAAACAATAAAATATGTACGTGCTTGCTCTTCTTACCTGCATATCTTCCTACTGGAGTACTATATTGCCAGACAAGTCTAAAATTTCTGTTGGCAGAGTGACAGATTAGCAGTACTGTTTTGTACCGCAGAGAGGCACACCGGTCTTGATTTTCTCACCCAATGCGTTGTACAAGCACTTGGAACAAAAACAGATAATGTCCTCAGGTCTCATGATGCAAATCTCCACCTAGATCAGAAACATAGATGATACAAAGGACTTCAGATTGTGTGTATCAATTTTACCATGAGGTAAAAGTCATAAAACCACTGAAATTACCAAACTAGGATGCCTTGCATTGGATCCCACAGGTCTGAACAATGCAGAGATCTGACAGACAATCTGGCAGGTACACTATCTACCTCGGGAACAGAGGACATGAATGCTACTACGATAAACACTTTACTGAGAGATTACGCAAGAGTACAATATTTACTTATTTACCTTGCCCCCACCGAAAGGTTGGACTAGAAAGTAGATGACGCGGGTGAATCAATCATCTTCATAGACGAGAAATGATGGTACAAATATTACCATTAAAAACTCATAATATCATTTCTGGAATACCAAGAGCATAGCTCTAATCAGAAGATACTCGAATGTATATTTGGAAAAATGTTAAAGTCTTAAATAGCACACTAAAAATAAAGGTTGATATTAAGCTTTTCTAGTATTACCATGAGAAAACACTAACCTTTGATACTGGAGAGGACTTCAAACAAGTTGACAGGTTATACAGTACTGACCTTAGTTATCACATTATAAAGTTGTCAACAAGGACAAAGGAGTCACCTAAAATACCAGGACATAAACAGCCTTATGACGAAGTGACAGATCCAATTTATTAGGAATTAAATGTAGTAACAATGTTACATGGGTATTCCAGCAGCAAGTAAATGCCAGAAGGGACCACCATATAGTGCAGCGCCAGGATACATGGTTATCCCAGCTACAATTACATGACACAAGGGGACAAATCCAATGAATTGTCATCTAAAGTTACAACAATGGAGGCACCATGCCTCAACTACCAGTTTTTGCCTAACAATGCTGTACAGAAGGTTTCCTAGTCCTAGCAACAATTACATGCCGGAAGGACCCTATATTTAGTATGAAGTATCAACAATACAACCATCCAAGGAGACATGCCTCAGATCTATAATTGAATTACTTCCAGCGAATCCAAACCCAAAGGTTCCATCCTCGTAAAGCCAAATCCTCCCCTCTAAATTCCTAGTATCTTCTATGGGAGCCAACATATGAGGTTCAACCAGATCATAACTGGAATTGATACACATTATCCGAGAGACGCCTTTGTTCAGCATCTCTGTATGCCCAGAAGTCACAACTTGGATATGTTCATAGCAACTGTAACGATCCAGTTCCTGTTCTGAGAATGGTGGTTCAAGAAATGTAGCATCTGTAGTCCAAAAGAGAGGGGAGTAGCCTGAGTTATGGCCCTTAGTCTCACTAACTCCCGACAAGTCACTCCACCAATGTCATCATAGGTAACAAGGTAAAATTCCAGAGTCCCATTCTCGCATATACCCTGTTTGAGGGAAAACAAAGGTTAGCATCACTTCGTGTGAATGGCAAAAGCTACTTCCTCGTTTTTAAATGTAAGATGTTTTAGGTGTTTCACATGTTGTCTAGATGCATACTAAAATGAGTGAACATACAAACTAAAACATGTCTAGATACATTTGTATACATATGAATGTGGACAAATGCTAAACATCTTATATTTAAAAACGGAGGGAGTATTATTTAACTTGTAAACTGAAAACAACAGGTGATGTGACAAATCAGCTGATGATACATGTCACAGTATCCATGTTATAGTAATCCTCTACCTGGTTAAAATCTTCTAAGACAACACGACTGTCTGAATGCTAATGAACACCAATTTAGAAGATACAAATGCTACCATGAAATACAGTTGCTTGTCAACAGAACCAGTAACGACGAAGAAAAACAGTAAATCAAAAATGTGGAACTAAATAGTCCATGAGCTAGTTTGATACACATAAAAAAATGGGAAGAGAGAATCATGCACAAAACAAACTCAAATATCAAATAGAAGAACAACTCTGTCTAAAATCTCATACTAGTAGCAAACTAGCAATTAGCCAACTACCACTTACACACGAAATAACCCATACTTTCCAAAGCCTCTAATAGAAAAATATGGTAAGAGAAAGTTCTCTTCAATTTGTAATCACCAACAATTCTAGTCCCTCCGTTTTTAAATATAAGATGTTTTAGGTGTTCTACATATTGTCTAGATGCGGACTAAAACGAGTGAACATACACATTAAAACGTGTCTAGATACATTTGTATACATATGAATATGGATAAAGGCTAAAACATCTTATATTTAAAAACGGAGGGAGTACTAGCCAAAGAAACATAAGAGAATGCAAGAGGTTGAGTTGACAGTGTTAGGTGCTCCCTTCTCTTCTCTCTAGCAAATGAAGAAAACAGGGGACTAGCACTACAGAGGAACACACCAGTTTCAGGCAACAAATGCCTTCCTTTTCTATTAGATATTGTAGCAATGAATGCTACACCACACAGGCAACGAATGCCTACAAGCTTGGCAACCTATGCCTACTGTGCAGCAACAAATGCTACACTATAGCAACAAATGCTGGCAAACCTTAGCAACCTATGCTTGCCCTCAGCAACCTATGCTAGGACCTTGGCTTGCTACTTGCTTCCCTCCATGTAGGGTGCCTCTCCTTATATAGAGGGTTCAAGGTCGGTGCTACAGCATTCTAGAGCCTTCTACTCCTTTCTACTGCTACCCTATCTTACAGCCTAAGAATTACATATAAATGATACTCTAGAACATACTAGCACCTACTACTTAACTCGTGCAAACATATTGCAGCATGCCTATCTACTCAGGACACAACTCATGTGCCCCAACCAGCACACAACCTATGTGTGTGTTCACACTAAAGCCTGCACACAACCTATGTGTGCAGTTTACACTATGACAAGATTAAATCAGGCCAACAGACAGAAACTGCAACTGTTCGGCTCTGAGCATAGGGATCATGCAGATAAACAGTTACTTGAACTGTCTAGTCAATGCAGCCTTCATAAAGATTTTTCAATTAAATCATTAGTTCATGTACAATAAGTATGAGAAAACTGAACTTACCAGTTCTGTCAGCTTTAGTTTACAAAACAAACTAAAAAAATCCATGTTTGTTTGAACTTTTAGGAAAAATATCCTAGTTGATCCGAATGGGTAGGAACTGCAATCGGTGAGGGAGTAATTTGGTATCCCAAGTAATTTTGGTGGCAGCACAAAATGGAGCATCACCAAGCTTTTGAACTTTTGCAATCCAATGAGAATTGCATCATCATGGTAGATTTTTGTGAGTAACTGAGTATTGTGTTTGCCCGCTGTGATTGAACTAGATTCTTACTGCTGACATAGCCTCCACGCTGGAACCATTATATGTGCGCAACACAAAATGCAACAGTAAACCATGAAAGACACAACTTGCCATGCTAGCAAGGAAAACACCTCCCATAGTACTCAATTGCCATTTGATTAACATTATCCGAGAGAAGAACAAACTATTGTAAAAAAACTCGAAAATTGGACCACCACTGAGCAAATTTTCTTGACAAAAGCACTCCTGGAACATCTTCAAATGACAATGATTTTTTACAGGTGAATACATGTCGAAGTTTCATTGCCTAGTTCTAAGAAAAGCAGCCTCATACTATTTAACAGCAAACTCCACATGGCCACTTTTGAGAGTCATAGCTCATACGTGTCAAGCAAGTGCACGTATGCAGATTAGCATATAGACTCCAGTGTAAATACTATGTCTGTGCACAGCTTTAACTCGTAACTCGGACGGACATCACAATTAACTCCATGAAACTGTACTATGAGCGCAACTGTGCATGCAATTGCATCATAGCATCCTATCATAAGCCACTTAAACACGAACTAATGAATCCAGTTTTCACTACCAACCTCTGAGAGTGCTATGCTATATCAATTAAAGAGACACCCGCTCTAGTCTTCTCCATATCCACATAATGGATGTAATCGCCTGACCATGGTATTGCAAATTTGCAATACAAAAATCAACTGCCCTGATTGTAACGCAGGCAACAATTCAGACCACAGATCTTTGATAAGCATACATGAAGAAACCTATGTGCCACAATATCCACAAAGGTGCATGATATATTCTGATTTTAAATGTGATGCCGTGAGAGAGGGGCACCTTCACGAGAATCAGTAACAAGCAATTGGTGGAACAGCACTTTGGAATACCCGGAACATTATCTAGTCCTCATGCACTCCATGTAGTGTATCAATCAACAATTACAAAGAAAGCACTAGTATGTGCAGAGGAAGCACCTTCCACAGGCCCTGAAGCGGCCGCGCTTTGGTCGGCTCAGCATCTGGGATCCTCACAAAGTGTTCAGCCTCCATCCGGCCCCCTTCCTCCTTCCCAGCCTCTCCCTCCTCCTCCTCCCCGCCCCGGGGCTCCTCCGGTTCGCGAAATGCATATACATCTCCTCCGGCGGCGACCCCCCTTCCATCCCCTCCTCCTCATCTCCCCCCGAGGCCGCCTCCACCACAATGTGGTTATCCCCGACGAAGTTGACGCAGACCGGCACGTCCCCAAGCGCCGCCACCGTGTCCCCGGATTCCGCGATGGAGAGTGTCACGAAGGGGGACTTGGAGACGGCGAGGCCGTGCTTGGAGGGGGCGAGGAGGGAGGCGGCGAGCGTGGCGCGCGGGGCCCACTCGAAGGCGGCGAGGGAGGGCGCACCGGGGTGGGAGGAGGGGAGGCGGCGCCAGAGGCCGAGGAGGCGGCGGAGGCGGTGGAGGGAGCGGAAGAGGCGGCGCGCGGAGGCCGGGCAGGCCTCGGGGATGGGCCGCGGGGGTGGGAGGCCGAGGCGGAGCGCGAGGGCGAGCGGGAGCTCCGGGGAGGACGCGGCGCGGCGAGGGCGCGGCAGGCGCAGGCGGCGGCGGCGGCGTCGGGCGGCGCGAGGAAGGCCAGGATCGCCAGCAGCGCGTCCTCCGGCAGGTCCTCCAGCGCCGTCTCCGGCGCCGCCGCCGCCGCCGCCGCAGCCAGTGAGGTCGCCATGGTGGAAGGGTTGGGGGTACAGTTTTCTTGGAGTCGGGGCGCCGGCGGTGAGATCAGGATCTCGGGATGTGGATCGGTGGGATTGGGCAATTGGGGATTTGGAAGCGGGCGGTGGTCGGAGGCGTGGGAGAAGAGAGGTGCGGAGGAGAAACTAGAAAGGGAAAATGGACTGGACTGCGAATATTCGCCTGGAGAGTGGAGAGAGGGCTTCCTTCGGCATCGAGTCAGAGAGTCCATTGATGAAAAGACCATCGCGGAAGCCCACCAGTCCACGATCTTGGGGTTTGAAAAAGGAAAATGAAATCTATCCCTCAGGATACATTTCACCCCACTCTAAAACCGGGTAATTTGTACCCTGAAATAGTACAAACCAGACAAATCACACCCTGGTAGTGGTTTTGCTCGATTTGGGGCGGTTTTCAATCAATTTTGAATTTTTGATATTTTCTTGGGATGACGTGGCGCTGACGTGGCGCAAACAAAAAAAAGAAAAATCCCCAATGGGCCTGCCAGGCCTCGCCGGAGCTCGCCGCCGTCAGGATTGCTCGCCGGAGCTCGCTGCCGTCGGGATTGCACCGTCCGGCGCCACAGCACGGCGAGCGGGGTCAACGGGTTCCGGGCGCCGTCCGGCGACGGGGACGCCTCGCCGCCGCCGCTCGCGGCCGGCCCTGCTCGAGGCCTTCGCCATTGAATCGATCTCGAGGCACCCAAGCCAGCGCTCTGTGGGAACCGCTCCATGGTCTTCGTCTTCCTCCCGGCCTCCTCGCCCTCCGCTCCAGGCAAAGTAATCTTCGCCTCAGCCTCACCTGAAACACAAACAAAGCCATGCTCAGATCAGAGAACTGGACTTCTCAATTCGGACCGCCTTGTTCAAAATTCCAGACCAAATCGACCAGAAATCCAAGCATAAACACAGATCTCGCACCAAACAAAACTCTCGAAACCTCCCCCAATCAACAAAAATAAGCGACCCCAAAGTTCTAATAATCCATGGCCAAATCAAAGGAGCCCCCGCTCACCTTTGTTGATTCCGAGGCCGAGCTCCGTTGGGGCGGCGCCGTTCTGGCGGACGTAGCGGCTGAGCAGGCTGTAGGTCATGGCGAAGCTGCTCGCCCTCTCCCCTTGCCTCGCCGAAGCAGCCATCTCCTGTCTCCGCTCCACCTCCAAATCCCCACCTCCAAACCGAACGAACGAACCAACTCCCGTCATCTTCTCTGCCTTGTTGCGTCGACGCACTCCGGCCAGCTCCCGTCGGCCAGCTGCCGGACTCCGGCCGGCCGGCCCTGCTCGAGGATACTTGACGGCGGCGGGGTACTTGACGGCGAGGGCGAGCCGGCGGGCGCGAAGATGGAGCCGAGCGAGTGCGCGACGATGTGGAACGGCCCGACCTTGTACCTCTCGATGACGGAGCGCTCGATCATCACCACGTGCTCACAGAGCGTGTACAGCGAGTCTGCCGGCGAGTGGTACGGCTTGTGCTCGCCGTCTTTGCCGCGCAGGATCTGCATGATGGCGGAGTGCATGGTGACTGTGGTGGCCGACGCCCTCACACGAGCAATCCCGACGGCAGCGAGCTCCGGCGAGCAATCCTGATGGCGGCGAGCTCCGGCGAGGCCTGGCGGGCGCATTGGGGATTTTTTTTTTGTTTGCGCCACGTCAGCGCCACGTCATCCCAAGAAAATGTCAAAATTGACTGAAAATCGCCCCAAATCGAGCAAAACCACTACTAGGGTGTGATTTGTCCGGTATTGCAAAGTTCAGGGTACAAATTATCCGGTTTTGGAGATTGGGGTGAAATATATCCAGAAGGTGAGATTTCAGGGTGAAATCTATACTTTTTCCTTTGAAAAATATCAAGCTACACTAGGCCTTGAATTACCCTAAAAAAAACTAGGCCTTGAATAGATCTTAGGGATCTTGAATAGCTTTAAAATTTATCTCAAAAAAAAGAATAGCTTTAAAAAACCTATTCAAGATCCGAAAACTCGTTTTGGCTACCGAGTTTCGGTGATCGTTTTATTTTAAAAAAATCTCATATTGAAAAGGTTTTTAAAAGATCCAAAAGGAATGTTTGATATAGTCAATGATGTGTCCTAAATTCTTTTAAATCTAGACTACACAAAAGTGAAAGATCTTACTCCCTTTGATATGAAATTGGTGTCGCAAGTCTGTATAGTATTTTGTACTACATCTCCCTGCGACAGAGTACAATTTTTTTGGGAGCGATGGCGCTCGACAGTGAGACGGAAGGGGGCGGCGGCGCTTGGTCATGGACGAAAGGCGGCGGCGACGTGCTCGAGTGGTCTGCATCGAACTTTTTTTTTTTGAGAACACAGTACAACACAGACGCTCACAAATACGCACATACACTCACCCCTATGAACGCACGCACGCACACCCTACCCCTATGAGCACCTCTGAAGGACTGAGCCGGCAGATCTTGAGGTTGACGAAGTCACCACAGGCGCCTCGCTGTTGACGGGCACGTCACCTACCACTGAAAGAATAGCGCCGGATAATCCTGGAATAAATCCAGGTAAATGCAAACGCCCATGCCAAGTCTAGGACTTGAACCTGGGTGGGCTGGTTCCACCACAGGGAACCCAACCATCAGAGCCAAGCTCCGTTTGCAGTGGTCTGCATCGAACTGGGACGCTACGGTAAGATGAGAAAGAAACGGAACAGGAGGAAGGTAGCAGGAAAACGAGAAAGAAAGGACGCTACGGTAAAACCGCATCAACTATGTCTCTCGTGCATGGGGTCGCGAGAGGGAAAAGGCAACAAGGAAGGTAACGCACGCACGCACACATAAAACCGGTTGAAGAATAGAGTTTTCCATATCATTGATTTTCATCAAGAATTATTTTCGAGATCGATTATTTAGAAACTTGCAAATAACATTTTCAAAATAAAATAAAATTAAGGGAGCACAAGACCTCAAGACCTGGAAATCCAATCATCAAGATTGGCTTAATATATAAACCGGGCGACCTCCTGCTCGTTCTCGAAAAACCACGTCGTGATTTGGCCATGGCATTAGAGATTCTTGTTGCTAGTGGCGTTGGTGGCTTTGCCTTTAGTTTTCTACTCACCCCATTTCGAATTATACAATGTTTCAAGTTTCTTTTGAATCTCATGTAGCTAGACACATTTCAGTTTGTAGGTTCATGTAGTCACAATTGAAATATTCAAAATATTTTAAAATTGGGAATGCAGGGGTAAATTTTTTATTAGAAACTTGTAAGTCATAATAAAAATAACCCCGTTCTGAATTATAAGATGTTTTGGAAACCTTATAAAAGAGGAGGCAGCCAATTGGAGAATTGCCGGTGCACGACACTTGGGCTCTATCAAGCCGCGAGAGCAATAGTAATATTTATCTCCTTTTCCGGTCTTTTGACCTAGTATGCAAAACTATTATTAATTATGCAAAAATCTTACTTAAGAAACAATTGAGAGTTTTTTTTTTTTCGAGCAATCACCGGGGGGAGCACAAGGCCCCCACCTGAATTTTCATTTTATCAAAGAATGGGTGAAATCCCAGCAGGGTTTACAGGAGGGGTGCAGCGCTGACATTCCAGCGAGCACAGCCATTTTCCATGGCAAGACAACACACGCACGCACGCAGCGATCAGAGTCGCACAGGGAGGAAGAAGGTTAACCAGAGGTCCACATCTGCACGTTGGTCCATCGGGAGGCGAGCTCTCCACAGAGTGGCATCATCGCGGCAGTTCTTGCGGACAAGCGCAAGCGAGGGGGTGAGGCCGTCGAAAACAACCCCGTTCCTGTGCTTCCAGAGGTGCCAGAGGCAGAGGAGCCGGAGCGTGTCGGCAGAGCGCAGCGGCGCAGAGGCCGGGAGAGGGCAGGTAGCGGCGGCAGCAGCGCTGGTCGCGGGGTCCCCCGTGGCGCCGAGTGAGTTCCAGAACTGGTGAGCAAAGGGGCAACCGAAGACCACATGGTCTGCGGTTTCGAGCGTGGCGTCGCAGATGGGGCAGCCACATTCTTCTTCTTTGAGGATCTTTTTCTTCAACAGATTAGAGCGACATTGGATGCGCCCCTGAACCAAGAGCCAGGCAAAGAACTTGACTCGGGAGGGGGCGTAGTTCTGCCAGACGAAGGTGTGGTGGCGGGAGAGCTCGCCGCCGACAGTACGGAGCTTGTACAGGGCCGAAGTCTTGAGTTTACCGTCAGCGGTGCCGCAGAGAGGGAGGGTACGCCGGTCCACCTCATTGTTGAGGCGAACCTGCATGAGAGTGTCGAGCAGCTTGGCTCGTTGGCGTGCAGCAGTCACGGAGAGCCTGGGGACGAGGAAGGAGTCGAGCCCAGCTGTCAGGACGCAGGTGCAGTGCGATAGCAGCTCCGGCATGGCGATGGCGATGGGGCCGAGCGGCAGCCACGAGTCATGCCAGAAGGAGGCGCGTCGCCCGTCTCCCAACTGGACGGTGGAGAGAGCGCGGTACAGAGGCAACAGCAGCAGCAGCGCGTTCCAGTGGGATCCGCAGAGAGACGCCGAGCTTCCCACCGAGCTCAGCGGCGCGCCGGCAAGCGTCGACCAGACCCAGCGCGGCCACGATTCACCAGTGGCCGTGTGTAGGCGATGGAGGAGCTTCACCTGCAGGCACATGTTCTGAGCAGCGAGGGAGCGAACGCCGAGCCCCCCCTCAGTCTTGGCGCGGCACACGAAGTCCCACGCGACCAGGCATTGGGCGCCGGTGACGCGGTCGACAGCAGCCCACAGAAAAGCGCGCCGGAGCTTGTCAAGGGCGGTGATGACGCCGGGCGGGAGCTGCAGGGCGCCCATGGCGTAGGCCGGCAGTGCGTCAAGCACGGCATTGAGCAGAACCAAGCGACCGCCCGGGGAGAGAAGCATCGCGCGCCAGCCGGACAAGTACTTGTCCACCTTCGAGATGAGCGGCGTAAACGCGGAGAGGCGAAGTTTTTCGGCCGACAGGGGGAGGCCGAGGTAGGTTTGGGGGAACCCCTCCACCCGGCATTGGAGAGCACCCTGGATCTCGGCGAGCACCGTGGCGTCGACGTGCATAGGAACCAGAGTGCTCTTGTGGAAGTTGATGCTCAACCCCGTGGCCTTCTCGAAGGTCTGGAGAAGCAGCCGGAGACGCCGCGCCGCTGCGCCATCCGCGCGGAGGATGATGAGGGTGTCATCCGCGTACTGGAGCACGGGGCACGGCGCACCATCGACCAGAGGGTGCTGCAGAACGTCGTCCGTCTGGATCAGTCGTTGGAGAACATCGGCGACGATGAGGAAGAGGTAGGGGGAGAGCGGGTCTCCCTGTCGCAGTCCGCGTAAGCACCTGATCCACTTCCCCGGCAATCCGTTGAGGAGGATGGCGGAGCGTGATGAGGAGAAAATGGAGTCCATCCAATCGCACCAAATCACCGGGAACCTTCGGGCGAGCATGATGGAGCGGAGGCAGGCCCAGCTAACGCTGTCAAAAGCTTTGGCGAAGTCGAGCTTAAGCACAACGCAGGGGGCCTTCCTCCGGAAGCAGGTCTGGACGAGCTCCGTCGCATAGACGAAGTTCTCGGAGATGCTTCTGCCGGCGAGGAAGCCGGTTTGGTCGACGGCGACGATCTTGCCGATGTGGCGTTGGAGGCGAGAAGTGAGTGCTTTGCACACGGCTTTCATCGAGCAGTTTTGGAGTGAAATTGGACGGAAGGAGCCGGGGTCGAGCACGCCCTCCTTCTTGGGAAGCAAGACGACGTGAGCCCTGTTGATCCGCTCCAGATCGGCAGCGCGGGAGTGGAAATCTTCAAAAAGACGCAGCACAGCCGGCTGGACCGTTCCCCAAGCAGCCCGATAGAAGCTCGGCCCAAGCCCATCAGGCCCCGGAGCGCTGGAACGGTCCATGCCATCGAAAGCCGCACGGATCTCCTGGGCCGAAAACGGCCCAGCAAGAGCCTCCCCGTCGATCGTGGCGCAGCCAGCGTACAGGGCGGCGATGTCGAGCTCGGAGGAGACCGGCGCCGCCGTGCCGAGCAGGGCGTGGTAGAAGCTGTGGAGGGCGGCCGCCTTGGCGTCGTGGGAGACGAGCATGGCCCCATTGACATCGAGCGTGCGGATGCAGTTCCGGCGCAGCCTTTGGGAGGCCCGCGCGTGGAAGAAGCGCGTGTTTTCGTCCCCCTCGACGATGGCGCGGAACTTCCCGCGCTGCTTCCAATAAGCAGCACGATCAAGGATCATGTGCTCGAGCCTGGACCTGCAGAGACAGCGGAGAGAGAGCTCGGCGGGGGAGAGGTCACGAGATTCTTCGAAAAGATCAAGCAAGTCAATCAAAAATTTACAGTTATTCTCAAGTTTAGGATTGAAACGGTGGGAGCGTTTCCAAACCTTTGTTTGCACTGAAACAATTGAGAGTGACAGAAGCCCGCTAAACAAGCACATATTATTCAATAAGCACAGAAGTAATGAGATGAGGCAAAACATTTGTCTCTGTTTCGAAGAAAAAAAGTGCATTTGTGGTAGTGTACTGCCCATTCCTTCAGATTAATCCACAATGACCACAACAAATATGCCACGAGAGATCGGAATCTTCGCATCTGTGTGGAGGGATCGACTTGGAATATTATTAGAATTAGTACATGGCCTCTATGATCCCCATTGCTTGCACTTCTTGTTTGGCTCCATAGAGCAACGTGCCACCAATCACAGGAGGGGAGGGATCGATCGAGACAGAAAATGCGTGCGTATATAGAGGGAGAGTTGTCTTTCTTCTCCACACGCACACACACAAAACCTCCTTTTTCTCTCTCTACCATTGAACAAGAAACAACCATTGGAGTTGCACAAGTCAAGCCTGTACCTGAAGTGCAAGATTTCCGTGGCTGGTACATCCAAGAAGTGCAGCCATGGAGGAGAGAAGGGTGCCGAGCAGCTCGGAGGGGCATCCGATGGCCTCTTCCACCAGTTATTCCTGCGGCTCTACCTGCAAAGGCTCTCATGGCAACGACGACGACACCAAGAAGCAACAGAAGGCGAATTGCGAGCTGGTCGGCTACGAGTCGCTGCCGGAGTGGCTCAAGGACAACGAGTTCATCCTCGGCTACTACCGCTGCGAGTGGCCAATGCGGGAGACCATCCTCAGCATCTTCTCCATCCACAACGAGACCCTCAACGTCTGGTCGTAAGTCCCTCAAACCGACCATCGACGAACACAATCTTGCGGCCGAATCATCGGAGCTCTGTTTCTTGCAGACATTTGGCAGGGTTCCTGCTGTTCCTGTGCCTGACGATCATCACGGCAATGGTAATCCCAAGCAACGGCATTAGCGGCACATTCGAGGATCCTTCATCGTCGACGAGGAGCTACTGGGAAGATCTGATGCTGATGGCCAACATGACAGGGGCGCTGAAACACGAGGCGGCTGCGTCCTGTCTCCTGCTGCCTCCGGCTGCCACGGATTTGTCTGAAACCGAGGAGAAGATCCCAACCAGCTGTCCACCCAACACATCATCTTCCTCGCTCTCTCACCATCACGTTGCTTTGATCCAGGTACCACTAAACTACTCTGTTTTTCTTATTATTAATCTAGTTATCAAGTGCCTTTGCCATGTGTTCATGTGCTCGATCGATCTGGTTAACTGGAGCTGTCTCACGTTGAAGGTAGTAGGTGGGCTGAATTCCAGTTGGTCTCTTAGGTTGTTGGCGAGTTCTTAATGGAGCGGTGCTGTGGCAGGGCATCTGCATTTCATTTATGCTTGGAATCAGTATATTTTCCCTTTTGCTTTCCTGTGCTAGCTAAGCTAGGGTTCTTGAGCGTGATGCACGAATGGCATTATGTTTGTTGGATTACGTTTCGTCAGAGTACAGATGGTACTTTTGGTAGGTTGGTTTTGCTTCTGGTGCATGGTCGATTCACGTTGTGCCAACCATAATGTTTCGCAAAGGCGCCTCCCACACTTATGGTTCTTGCCAACACATTGACTAGCGACAGACAGTGTGTGCGTGTAAAGCTGGCTCAACCAGCTGGGATTTTGTTAACGTGTCTACGGTGCATTTTGTTTTTAGATTTCTTCAGGGGAAAACGACTTAGAGAAAAACAAGTGTCGGCAATCTGATATACACAGATATATAGAGAACGCGTCCTATGATTCACAAGTCAAACTTTTCTTAAGTTTAAACATCAATAAATAAATTGTCGGTGACAACAATAAACAAATTGCTAGATTCATTTGTACAATGTACATACATTTTGATAATGAATAATCTTTTTATCCAAGGTAACATTAGGGATATTAAAACTGAGCCAAACAGGAGGCATCCCACACTACTCTCACGATCTAGACGATTTTGGCCGTCCGATCTACCTCTTCCCACGTTTCTGGCCGTCGGATTCCCGTGCAATCCCGCACTGGCCCAGTTATTCCTAAGGACGCTGCTTTGGGCATCAATTCGGCCTTCTGTGGTGCATTTGGGCCGGCCGAATTTAGTGAAATTCACTTTGGCACCCAGGTGCATATGCACCCGGTATTTTAAAAACATATTTTGAAATGTTGAATTTTTTTGAAATAAAATCCCGAGAATATATCTTAACATTCTATGTGTTCACAAAGTCCTTTCACGGAAAACCGATATTTTTCGTGTCATGAGTAAAAAGAAAAAATGACCCGTGAAAATACTTATTTTAGCATAAATTTTTATCTTTTTACATAAGACACAAAAAAGTCGGTTTTTGGTGAACGAATTTGACATTTCAAAATGCGCTTAATATACATTTTAAATAAAGGACGCCAAGATTGTGTCTCCTTCATGGAGTTGATTAATTATATGCAACGCAATCAGAAAACAGAAGTAGTGCGGCGCTCTACTTTCCCATGAGTGTGATGGACAACCACCTATTTGGTGCTGCGGCTGGGAACCTTGATTAGCTCGTTTTGGTCAACCAATCCAATAAACGTTTAGCTGGACGCGGCGGACCCGCATACATGTATTGAGTACCGACACTTGGATTTATATTTTTCTATAAAATGAGTTGTATTTGTTTTGGCTTTTGTTATTTGTGCTTGTCCTCCGCCGAGCAGCGGTGTAAGGGAGCACTACCTGTGTACAGCTCATCCACTCCCAAGGCTCTACCTACCATAGCATTGCCTTTTAGCACGACATATCAAATTTTTACCTATCTGAATATATGGACCGGGGAGGAATAGAGTCCCCCCCTAGTGTTGGCACCCGTTGTGGAGGACAGAGAAATCTACATACCTCTCATGCGCCGAGCCTCCCGTGCAATGTTCATCTTCTCCGACATCGGCCACTGCCTTCCTCTTTAGTTGATATGTGTCTCCAAGTAGTGATACATCAATCCTCTCATCAGGAGGCGCGAGAGAACGCGAGTAGGACATAGGCACCTCTTGGGGCTTCACAGTGTTGTCCTTCCAGCACATTGTGCCATGTTGAATTCCCCGGATAGGCACGACCATTCACCCCTCATTCCGTTTCCCCTCCTCTAATTGCACATCTGCCAGAGGAGGTCCGACCCGGTCATCGACGGATGCCATGGCCACTTCTGCTATTCACCCAGGTTTTGAAATGGGGAACTGGGTGTAGTCTGGTATGTGAGCGAAGGTACACATTTAAAACTTATTGTCCAACTCATCAAGCCATGGAAGCGTTCTTCCCATGTAAAGACATACGGAGTATCATTTTCATAGAAGAAAGGTCAAGCAGCCAGTACAACGCCCAAGGGGCTACAAACGATAAAACAAACAATCAATACACGTGCACATACACATACAAATACACGTAGCAACTCACCTCCACCTCCTACTCTACTCTATGGACTACTGTCGAACCTGCCACCTCGTCGGCACTTCATACATGAACCCTAAGACCATCCACATCATGCAGCAAAAGCGGTTGAAAGGGCCATACGAACAACTTCTGTACAGTGCAGGATTCAGAAAAGTTGGCCCATGTGACAAAGAGGATATATGAGAAAGAGTTGTTTTTATTGAAGAGAAAATATGGATATGTTGTCAGGTTAGGATTACAAGAAAACCAATTGCACACCACTGAAAAACCATAGAGATTCTTCACTCTGAATCTTTTCCTTTGAATCAATGACCAGCGGGTCTAATGGAGCCACCATCGGTGCGCTGTGTCCAAATTCAGACTGCAAGCGGGACGCACCGCGGCCTCCCGTGCGCGCGCCGCATACGCCGTTAGGCATACGCGGTGGGCCGCGCATGGGCCGCGTCTCTTTGCGGCAACCGCGCGCCGCTTGCTCGCTACTGGCTAGCACATCTGGTAGTTCAATTACTATCCAATCTCTTGGAGAGGAGGATGGGGATCGAGTAAACTAGCTGAACCAAGCAATCGGAATCCTGCAGTATTAAATCTAGAACGCCTCTAAAATTTACAGACGGCAGCAGGCTCCCAAGATCCAACCGTAAGACCGTGAAAACGGCGAACGATTGTATTTTTTATTTACGATCAGGCGGCGGCGGTGCGAGATCGTGGGCGCGGCCTTGTTTCCGGCGAGCACGTCGGAGGAGACGGCCAGCAAGCGCTGTGCCGGCCTGGTGCTTCGACGGAGCGTCCTGGCGGAGGCGGCCGCGGGGAAGGCGGGCGGCGCCCTGTCAGCGCCGGATATCGCGGCCACGGCCGGCGCCAGGAACTTGGCGGCGGTGAAAGACGCGGCCGCCATCTCCTCTGCCTCTGGTCGTCGGCTCTCCCACCTGCGTTGGCGGGCGCGAGAGGATCCCTCACCTGCGGCGGCGGTCGGCGGTCGGCTGAGCGGCCTGACCGCGTCCTCTGGCCGGAGCTCGCTCGCGAGTCAGGGACCTAGAGGCTCATCGCGGCGTGATGTGGCATCTGCGGGACGGCCCGCATACGCCGCTTTGTTTTTTTCCAGTTCCGTGGATGCTCGCCTTTGCTCGCCTTTGTACCTAAATGGGCTGAAATTAGCGGCGCCGCGGTCGGCCCACTACCGCTTGCACCCTGAGTCCAGATACATCACATAACTAGAATAACCATCATTTCCGTCAAAAAAAAAAACTAGAATAACCATCGACCAAACGTCAGAGCGATCTCGAGCATGTGGGATGTGACAGCTAATTAAGGAGTAGAGAGAAACAAATAGAACAACATATTATATTACCATCACATGACGTTTTTTTTGAGAAATAAAATGAGTTTACAGTGTAAACTTTGACCAAATTTAGTGACAAAATTATCTATTTCTACGATACTAATTGTATATCATATGAAAATATACTTCATGGTATTAATTTGATATTCTAGATGGTGCTACTTTTTGGCAAGAGGGGAGTACAAAAGAAAGTTCAGTGTTAACTTAATTATTTCTAGCAACTGTGCTACGTCTGACAACCTGAGCTTCAGTTTGGAGTACTAAATCAATCCTGCATGAACTGAAAAATGCAGCACGACGCCGGCGGGGCGCCACGGGCTGCGGACGTCGCCTCCGCCGATCCGATCACGCGGTGGCCGCTGTTCGCGTATCTGTGCGGCGCGATGGTGTGCCTGCTGACGAGCAGCGCGTGCCACCTTGTCCTGTGCCACTCGGAGCGGACGGCGTACGTGACGCTCAGGCTGGACTACGCCGGCATCGCCGCCCTGATCGTCACCTCTTTCTACCCGGTCGTCTACTACTCCTTCCTGTGCCACCCGGGGCTCCGGCGGCTCTACATGGGCTTCATCACCGCCTTTGGCGCTGCGGCGGTCACGGCGTCGCTGGTGCCGGCGTTCCAGGCGCCCGAGCTCCGCCCGCTCCGCGCCGCGCTCTTCTCCTGCATGGGCGTGTCTGGGTTCGTCCCCGTGGCGCACAAGCTCCTGCTCTACGGCGGCCGCCAGGAGGCCGTCGTCACGGCGGGCTACGAGGCGCTCATGGGCACGCTCTACGGGCTCGGCGCCGCCGTCTACGCGGCGCGTGTGCCGGAGCGGTGGTTCCCCGGGCGGTTCGACCTTGTCGGGCACAGCCACCAGCTGTTCCATCTGTTCGTCATCGCAGGCGCGTACGCGCACTACCTGGGTGGCGTCGAGTACCTCAGGTGGAGGGACGCCGACAAGTGCTGGTGACCGACGGCATGACATTCTATTCTACAGCTCCATCAGGATGGTGGTGCTCCCATTCATCGAATTGGTGATGGAAGATTGGAAGGATCATCGGGCGTGGAGAAACTGTGTACTTTTTTCTGAATGAAAGAGTAATGAGTACATAGGCGATTATTTGATTGATTAAATGAATGTGAGGCGTAACATGTACTATGAAGGGATTAAGAACTCCTAGTACTGGCCAGTCTTATGTATACTCGATTCGAACTAATGTTGTATCCTTATATGTAAATAAAGTTTACAGTAAGATACTCAGACATGGATTTTGGGGTAACTATATTGGTTCATTCGCCCTTGAGGGTCTCATTGATCAATTGGGCGAAGAAGACAGCTGCCGTACCATCGTTGCTAGCTTCACTTACCGTTACTGTAATTTCGGCGGATTCTTCCAACATGAATATCATGGTGTGGAGGATTTGGTACCTCCAAAAATCAAATTCTTTGCATGTCTCGCGCTTCAAAATAGGTTTTAAACAGCGGATCGGTTTGATAACACAGGGTGACCAAATTGCAGCTTTGCCCATTGTGAACATATGGCACAATGCCCTAACCATACTTAGAGCATCTCTAGCAGATGCTGGATAATCCCCTCCCGAAAAACTCCGGCCGATATAGGGGCTGGGCTAGTTTTTCTGCCCGATCAGATACAGGAAAAATATATCCGGGCCGCCGGATAAGAGGTGGCTCATCCCTATATAGCCGGGACGGAGGGGTCGATACGGTACCAAAACCGAACCCCTCCGCCGCACCCAGCCTAGCGCCACCGCAACTCTAGCACAACTCCGGTGAGCAATCCACGCCGCACCGCAGCTCCTCTCCCCTTCCCACCACCAGATCCATGGCCGGATCAAGCCTACGCAGCTCCTCTCCCCTTCCCACCACCAGATCCATGGCCGGATCAAGCCTACGCAGCTCCGGCGAGCGCATAGGAGGCCGGGAGCCTCCAGAAGACGAGGTGGCGCAGAAGGCCGCACCGTCTGCTCGAATGCCGCGTGCAAGTGCGGCTCCTACAAGTCCCGCCGGTTTGCGGGGCTCATCCCGGAGAGCACAACACGGAGGCGGGCAGCTCCGACGGTGGCCGGAGAAGAAAGAAGCTGGAGTCGGCGCCGGAGGAGTTCCCCGACGACTACCTCCTGCCGCCGGTGATCCCAATCCCGGAGGGAGGGTGCGTCGTCACCGTGGGCAGGCGCGGCTGCGGTGCCTGCCACGTGTACACCCTCGTCGACGACGTGCTGCTGGCCTGGAGACGGGCCAAGGACGCCGACCGAGAGCTCGCGACCGCTACGGCGGCGTATGAGGCAGGCGCTCCCAGTGCCGCTTCTCGCCTGCAAGCGGCGGTGGCCGAGCGCGAGCTCGCATGGTGTGCGCAACCTCGTCGAGAAGGAAGACCTTGACATCGACCCGTAGGTCGAGGAGGAGGAGCCCGCCGGGGAGGAGATCGCCGCCGCATTACCATCGCCGCCGCATAGATCTAGGGTTTCATTTCTGTACTAGGGTAGCTTAATTTGTGTTGTAGTGTAGTTTACTTCCAGTTCATCATGTAGTTTCAATTCGATGGTCTAGCTATCTATGATCGCGCGAACTTGCAACTGGTTTTAATTTGAATATCCAGTACGCTTTCCTGTTTCTGTTCTAGCCGAGCTCAACCGGATACTGATTATCCGATACGAGCTTTTAGGTTATATGCTAGAGATGCTCTTATACCGAAAAGGGTATACCCACTACTCATTTACATTTGCCACAATGTTTTGTCAAAAAAAATTAAGTCAGGGTTCATAATATCAAATAAATATCACTTGATTCGGCATGAAATAATTTTTTGATATTTTATTTACTTGGTATTTTATATGTAACTAGATTTTCCAATAATTTAGTCCAAGATAGATTTTACTTTTCTGAAAACCAATACACCTTAAGAAGGAATAAAGGGACCAATACGAGAGACAAGAGGAGAAACAAAGATGATCCCTAAGAAATTAAGGTTTCTGTGTCCTGCAGGCGGCGCGGTGGTGTTTCCTGGCGCCGATGGCCTTTCAGGCCCTCGAGTTGGAGGATACTGGCATCTTGATACGTCTCAAACGTATCTATAATTTTGATATTCCATGCTTGTTTTATAACAATGCTACATGTGTTTATTATGTTTTTATATCATTGTGGCATATTTTCTGGAACTAACCTATTAACCCAGTGCCCAGTGTCAGTTTCTGTTTATTATGTCTATACATTGCAGAAAAGATCCAAAATCTAAAGTGCTCAGAAAAATCCGAAAAAAATACATAAATTATTTTTCGTGAAGACCCCGGGAGCCAGAAGGGGAGCTACAGGAGGGGCCCACAGCCCCAGACGACCCCCAGGCATGGTCCAGGGTCAACGCTCCTAGGTCCCACCTGGGCACCTCGTGCACCACCTCACGTCGCCCTTCGCCTATAAAATCACTCCTAACCTAAAAACGACGACCCCCGAAGGATTTCTCCAGAAACGCATCCGAGCTCCGCCGCCGCCAAAAGCCCTAATTCGGGGGACAAAAGTTCCTATTCCGGCACGCTGCCGGGATCGGGAATTGCCCCGGAGCCATCTTCATCGACCTTGCTGCCTCCCGTGATGCAGCGGGAGTAGTTCTTCATCAGGGCTGAGGGCTCATGCCGGTAGCTATGTGTTTATCTCTCTCTCCCATGGTGTGATCTTTGTGTGATCATGAGCATTGTTAATCTAGTTGAATTCGTATATGTTGCTTCCCGTTCATTATGTAATGGATATGATACTCGGTTTATTTATCTAGTATAATTTCTGGAGTCACTGTTGACAACACAAAACCATGGTGACAGTGCGGGTGGCATGTGTGACTCTATGGTGTTAGATGTCACTATAAAATTGTGGTGTTTGGACTTTAAGGTGTGACAGACCTACGCAGTAATTGTAGTGCTCGAACTTTAAGGTGTGCTTTGTAGCCCTACGTGGTGGTCACGGTGTTTCTTATCCAGTGGAAGAACAGTTCCGAGTAGCATCTAATTTACATGTTGAAGAGGAAGTATCATGCATGTGTTTAATTGTGTTAATGTTGTTGAGAGAGTCCACTAGTGAAAGTATGATCTCTAGACCTTGTTTCCAAGCATTGAAACACCGTTTACTCTCAGTTTTGTTACATGTTTGCTCGCTGCCATTTTTACTACAGATTACAAATACCACTTGTTACTATCCATATCATTTGCATTTTACTATCTCTTCGCCGAACTAGTGCACCTATACATCTGACAAGTGTATTGGGTGTGTTGGGAACACAAGAGACTTTTGTATTTTAATTGCAGGGTTGCTTGAGAGGATACCTTTGACCTCTACCTCGCTGAGTTCCATAAACCTTGGGTTACTCACTTAAGGTAAATTTGCTGCTGTCCTACAAACCTCTGCACTTGGAGGCCCAACACTGTCTACAAAAATAGAAGCGTGTAGTAGACATCACCTTTCGCTGGGGAGAGGGTTCATGTTTTAAATAGTTTATATGTCTTCGTTGGGTGGTGAGACGGGGGCGACAACCCAGTGTGAGAATAAGGTCATCCCCTGGTCCCCATTCCCCACCCTACGCTGCTTCGGTGGTGCTCCCGGAGGGCGCGTGAGGTTTTGTCTCCATCGGATCTCATAGGACCTAATTGGTTTTGATGTTCGTTGGTTTGGTTACATGTTAGTCTCTTTTGATTTACAATTACCATTTCTGGAGATGGTTGTCGCTGGCTGGTCCTTTGGGGTCGTACCACCACGACTTCGATCTGTTTACTGCAACAAAGGTTGCCCGACTCTTATGAGAGCGATGAGGACGGTGGCGCACGTTCACTCGCTACAGGGTTCGTAGTTGTCGCTAGGTGGTCAATGTTTTATACATAATTTTTATTACTTTGGGGTTCTTTGTAGTGTATTGATGATTAAATAGATAGACCTTTTCGTAAAAAATACAAAGAAATGGAGAGAGAAGTGAACTTTCTTAATATTGAAAAACTTTATAAAATAACTTTGACTTATACAGTGCAAACCAATATGAATAGTACTGTACATTGTAAAATATATAGATTATTTTCTAAAAAGAAAGACCAATCCCAAAGCTGGCTACCTCGGGCGTGCTCACGGGCCGGCCCGTTAGCGCCCGGCCTGTCAGGGGCCTGGCCCGACATGCGGCTAAACGGGCCATGCCTGTCTCATGGCACGCATGGGGCCGTGCCTGGCCTCGATGCATGCATTAGAGCGCGATGGACTTGTTAGCCGATCTTCATGAGACGAGGGTGATGGTTGCCTCGGACTGCATGGAAGTGATCCAGGATCTGCACCATGAGAAACTGGGATTATTCAGCAGCGTTCTTCGAGAAATAAACACCGATGCAACGTAAGAGGAGGTTCCTCCTTCCGCCATGAAGGTCGAGACTCGAACAAGGAAGCTTTTTCCTTGGCACGGTCAGCGACGTCACTATTCCAGGATGTCATATTTGGCTTTCCAACCCACCAGAGGGTTGAACTTTCCTGCAACGATTGTAACCACTAGAGCATGAGCAGGAAGTAGTACTCAAAATAATAATAATAATATAGTGAGACAGATTGTTTATCATTTATTTATTTTATTTTTTCTGAAAAATAGGCCCAACAAGATAAAAGCAATCAGATCTCTCCGGCGTGCTAAACGGGCTGGTCGGTTTATTAAAAGGGCAGTTATTGTGTCTAGAGGCGAGGCACGTAGCACGACACGACCCGCTTATAAACGGGCCGCCATGTGCGGGGCAGTGCAGGCCCGTTTAGCGCCTGGCGGCCGTGTCGTGCCCAGGCCGGCCCGTTGGCTCGCTTTGACCAAGCCCCTCTTGAAGCAAATCGGAAACATCTAAGGGTGTAGTAGCAAAATCGCCAAATCCATGGTCATGGGTATCGAGAAGACAAGAAAATCCCTTACTTCCACGGCAAGCAACCGGCCGCCCGCTGGCAGCATACCGCCGTCGTCCCACAGTATTCCGATCCCAGTTCCAATTCCACCCTGCATGATGGACTGAATCGCTATCCCAAGACCAGCCCTTTTCCACCCCTTGAGCTCTTGCTTGCCGTACATATGGCGATGAGCTCCTCGCGGGCGATCGCGGCCGCGTCGGCGGCCGTCGTGACGCTGGCCGTAGCTAACCGCGTGCTCTACAAGCTCGCGCTAGTGCCCCTCAAGGAATACCCCTTCTTCCTCGCCCAGCTCACCACCTTCGGGTAAGCCTTTTTGCACCTCCGGGATGTTCGACGAAATGCGCAGCAGTAGTTTTAGTATGCCCGTTGTGCCCTTAAGGAATCCGAATTCATGTGTTTAATTTGAGTGTGGCAGGTATGTTTTCGTGTACTTCTCGATACTGTACACAAGGTACCGTGCAGGGGTGGTGACCCGGGAAATGATTGCTCTGCCAAAGAGCCGGTTCGCTGCCATCGGCTTGCTTGAGGCTCTTGGGGTCGCAGCCGGAATGTCTGCTGGAGGTAAGTTTTGCAGCTTCTTTCTGTTGCGGATTCCCTTAGTGTAGTATGGATACACTAAAATTCAGACTGTGTATCTTTCATGTAAATATTTGTGCTGATTTGTGAAACTTGCAGCTATGTTGCCTGGCCCTGCCATTCCTATACTGTCTCAGGTATGAGGTTTGGTTAATTTTCAGCTGTGCCATATTCTTTTTTAGTGGTTCTGTACATACTGTCTGCATCATTCATTCATTCTCTAGAGTCTAGAGAACATATTATCTGCATGTCCTCTTACCCTGGCATCCTTGATCGTTTTTTTTGCGGGTCTGGCATCCTTGATCGTTACAAATATTTCCTTTTGTGCTGTGATTTTTGTTTCTAGTAACTAGTGCAATACGGTTTTCCAACTGCCCGAGCTTTTCATGGCTGGATGAGCTTGTGATGCCCTTAAACTGGCAACTCATTACATTATTGATGTTGGAACCTGCGAACTCTGTCCTCTGTTATCGAATAACATTCTTCTGATGTGTTCTGCAGTCTTTCCTGGTGTGGCAGCTTATCTTCTCTGTGTTGCTTTTGGGAAGGACCTATTCACCGAGACAAATCATTGGTTGCTTCTTTGTAACTTCTGGTGTGGTTCTTGCTGTTGCGAGGTATGTCCTTCGAAATATCTGGTATACTAGTAAATTTACTTGTTAACTTGACCACAACCAAAGAATTTGGAGAAAAACTGCTATCTATGCACCTATCTGCTAGCTATGCACTTTTCTCTTTCATAAGCATGGACAGTTGTTTGCCCCAAAATAATGGTTTTCTAATTTATACAAAAGTAGTTATTACCATAACTAATTTCAAAAAATAAAGCAGTTATTACGATAAATAATCATCTTAGTATTCTTACTGTAGTGGAGCGGGTGATGGTCACCTTCTATCTGGAGTCAAATTTATTTGGCCATTATTGATGGTTGTTTCATCGGCATTTCAAGCTGGTGCATCTATTTTGAAGGTTTATCCACTTAAATCATCACATAATACTCCTTTTATAGTTTTGGGACACTTCAGTCAAATACATATATTCTGTATTGCAGGAGTCTGTTTTCGTAGATGGTGCGAAACGTCTCCAGGTTTGCTCTTGCATTTTATTCTCTATGTGGTGTGTGAGGAAATTTTGTTTGTTCCAAAAAATAACCGCAGAACCACATATTTGTGCAGGGGAAGCGGCCTGACATCTTTGTGGTTAATTCATTCGGATCTGGGTTTCAGGTGATTTAGTTAACATAACATGAGTGTTATGCTTAGCTGCACTACCATATGTGGAAACCTTGATTTATGTCATGTATCATATTAAGTTTTTTTTTGCAGGCTCTCTTTGTTTTCCTTCTTCTCCCATTACTTTCTAATTTAAGGGGCATTAAGCTTGCTGAGCTTTCTGGTCATTTAAATGGTGGTGCTGAGTGCTTCTTAAATGTTAGGGAAAGCCCGATTGGTAATGTTTAATTGTTGCTGGTATTCAGTGTTTTGATCGATTTGACCGCCGATTTCTCACTATGGTGCCATTTTTATTTGTAGATTGTGGAGGTGCTCCATTCCTACCGTTACTTTTTATACTAGTGAACATGGCTTTCAACATCTCGTTGCTTAATTTGGTGAAGATGTCGTCTGCCCTGGTTGCTTCACTTACAGCAACTTCAGCAGGTCTTTTCTTCCTCTTTCCTCTATTTGCATCTTCATTTTTGGTCTGCTGCCACCGTATAGACCAAACTCAGTGAGTATCTTCATAACGTGTTAACGTTGTTTTTTATCAATTGTAGTGCCAATATCAATCTACATTCTTTCGCTTCCTTTGCCCTACATCCCTCAAGGCGCAAAGTTAAGCCCATCTTTTATCATAGGTGTTGTGGTATTGCTGATGGGCCTGATTCTATATAACCTTCCCCAGTCATCTAAAAAGTCCAAGACTGATTAAACCTGCATGAGGCGATTGCGTGTACAGCACCACTGCTACAAAACTCAATTATTTGTTTGGTCCTGAAGCTGATGATAGATTTTGAGGTTGCTGACACCAGATTTGTTATGTACTCTGTCGTTTTATTGTAGCTTGGATACTTGGTACTTTCAAGTTCTAACATTTCATCAATCAGTAGTACATAAATGTAATTAACCAGATCAACTAATCTGTGTACCCATTTTTGTTTCCCCATGTATATATGTAAAATTTCCCACCTGAAAGACGCAGAAGCTGCAAGTCGTAATATACAACTTATCTGTCCATACAAAAGATTGTGAAACTGTAATGTAATTTTTTTTGAGCTTAAAACTGTAATGTAATTAGACTGGACTGTTTATGCAGGGTAGAATCAAGAAGAGAGGTTTCGCAATTGTGAAACTTCATAAACAGCTTAATGATAATGACAGCGAATTGGAACATATGAAGTCTTCATTTATGCAGGGTAGAATCAACAAGAGATGTTTTGCACTTTATTATCATTAAGCTGTTTATGAAATAAAGTTCTTTTAGATGGTTTATGAAGTAAAGTTGAAGTTACCATCGTGAACCCCAAAAAATAACTCTGTCCATCACAAAAAGATTAACTCTCTGTGTAGCAAGGCAGGTGGATCCAGCTTGTCTTCACGGGCTATCTTCTCGCCTGTTGGAGTCCAGACTGTAGACAAGGCTTTCTGAAATTTCATGACAACATCATGTCATGATACCTCGATTCGCTGCCGATGTTACAATTCATTAGAGAAACTCTAGCAGATACTGCAAAAACTCATACCTTCTAATCGGTTTAAGGTAAACTGCAAACCGTTTTTACGGTATGACTTGGCTACTGCTAGAACAGGTCCGCAAAATTTGTACCGGAAAATAAAATTTCCACATGGAACCTATAAAAATGTTGGTACTGACATTTCCGTCAGTCCGCGGTAGTTGGGCATGAAAGTTCCCTACTGCCAACGGAACATTAGTTTAAGGTTTGGTGCAAAAACGCACCCCCGGTACTCCAGTACCCAGCACGGAGGGCTGTTTCTAAGGTTTACCTCAAAAAACGGTTATGGTACGAACCTTTTCGCGGGATCTGCTAGAGTTCTTTTTTGTACCTGAAACCCCGTAAAGTGACGATTTATTTGCGGCTTTTTGGGTCTTCTGCGTGATCTGTTTGTTACGCCGGGGGGCGGCACCGGAGCTGGTGGTGTGTTTTGTGGCGTTTGTTCGACTTGGATCGTGTGGGCGGCGGGTCGCCTCGTCTGTGTCATTCTTTTGTACAACTTGTATGATTTTTTGACTCGATTTTCCTTATAAACTGTTTGTTACGCCGGGGCGGCGGCCCGGAGCTGGTGGTGTTTTGTAGTTTTGTAGTTGCTCCTACTTCTAAACTTGCTCGTGATGTTTTGTAGTTCTGCACCATTTATAAGATGCACCAAAAAGGAGAGGTCGCTGAGTGGACTGAATACCTGCCTTGCAAATGGGAGTATATTATATATCATCGGCACTTTACCTCAACTATTCCAGTTTGATGCCTCCAAACCATACATTTGGACATGCCTTTATTCTCACCCTCGAAGGGTCCTGAAATTCTTTCGATTCCCTTTTGCAGTCTTGCATCAAGAGGTGTCTCGACTTGATTTGGAGACCGGCTTCACCCAGCACCAATTGTCACCCATCGCCGCCTCACCATTTCAGGCCGTCTGGGGACCTTTCTGATCGCATCGATTCTTATTCTTTTGTTGTTCGTATCTAGATGTGCTTTACGGCAGAGCAGAATCTTCTCTTGCACCATATGCCATATTTAAATAAATAGAAAACAGTTCCATTGTTACTCCTGTGTATGATGTTACATGTTCACACAACATGTTTCGTGCTAGGTAAAATGCCTACTCTCTCTCTCTCTCTAAGCCACTCACCTTTTCATTTCATGATATGTGCCACAGAGTGGGGAGAAGCTCTCTCTCTCTCTCTCTCTCTCTCTCTCTCTCTCTCTCTCTCTCTCTCTCTCTCTCTCTCTCTCTAAGCCACTCACAGAGTGGGGAGAAGCCGAATATAGTTCTTTTAGCTCCCAAGCTTTAGGTGGCTATTTTAGTTTTTTTTTCAAAGACCTTCATTTTATAATCACAAAAAATTCTGGAAAAAACATTATGGGTATATACATCTAAAGTTTCACCAAAATGTCTTTTCATCTATGATCTACACAATAATGAAAAATGTAATGAGCAAATCTAGATTTTCTTTTGCCTTTTTGATACATGAATTTTTAGTCCAAAATACAATGAATTATTTAACATATATATATGTATGTACTCCCTTTCGTTCCAACATAATCATGTTTGTGGTTTGTCATAAGTCAATTTCTAGGTTTGACCAAAGTTATTGGAAAGTGCGTCAATATCCAAAATGTCAAATCTACATACCACGGAAATTTATTGTATGATTATTGGAATAAAACTAAACTAATTTTCTAAATGTTAGTATATTTTCAACAAACTTGGTCAAATTTAAATAAATCTGACTTAGGATAAAATTATAACAACGATTATTCTGGAACGGAGGAGTAGACTGTTTTGAAACGTCGAAATCTCATTTTCTGATTTTTTTTAAATCCCGAGCTCATCAGCTCGGGGAGCCAAAATGGTGCACATATTGAGCATTTGTAATTTCTTTGGTACTCACTCACTCTCTCTCTCTCCCCCTCTCTCTCTCCCTCTCTCTCATGCGCGATCTTGTATTTCTTGTTGTTTACTTAAAACCGGTCTATAACGATTGAATCATCCATATGAACTGTGATATATTTGAATCATCTTATAGTACACTTGGTTGTGACGAAATATGTCCAACTAATCAATTACTCTACTAAGAACATATCAATCGTGAAGGGCTCATTTTGGATATGACCATCAACTCGCTAGCCAGACCCGGTGGAGCCAAACCCACTAGGAAAAGCCCCGCAGGAGATTCGCACCCAACCTTTTGCTTGCCTACTTGCATTATGCCGGATAGGTATGCTTGGTGTTTAGTTGCATGCACCAAGGTATTTAGGTTTGGTTGATGCAGTTAACTTCAGTTTTGTTGTATGGATGTGTACGTCATGTCTCTTCTTACGA
Source organism: Poa pratensis (assembly GCA_947311845.1). Lineage (NCBI taxonomy): Eukaryota > Viridiplantae > Streptophyta > Magnoliopsida > Poales > Poaceae > Poa > Poa pratensis. The sequence continues at coordinate 27,203,415 of CAMZMU010000114.1, forward strand.
TGATGACATTATCATCTCATTTGATCATATACATAAAACAATACATAACATCATAATATATATAACTATAAACCACTAATGATTCCACACAATTAAACTAACTTAATACATACTACTAATAATACAACCATCACTACATCAAGGGTTTCCACATACACCCCTGATCTAAAAGCCACCATCACTGTTTTGAACTACCTCGCTACATCATTGCATCACGTGTTTCTAAAAAAAAACTATGGTAAGCAACAAAACATAAGTGCACATAACCATACTCATCATGAGTAGGGAGGATAAAATACCATTCTCTCCGTGGAGACCTCGACGTTATAGATCTTCACCTTCGTGATGGAATCTTATGTGATCTCCAATATTAGGATGTCCCTTTTCTTTAGGCCACCTGACATAAAAGATCAGCTCGTTGACAAAGCCCCCCAGCTTCACATTCCAAGAGCAAAGATCACATGTCTTCAACATGAAGGACATTTGTTTTAGGCATTTGATCATTCGCTTAAGGTTTGGGAATGACACATGTAGAGCTCATCCTCATCAATGCATACTAAATTGGCTCTACATCAGCAACAACGTAGAAAATCGATTCATCTTAATTATGCTTCATAGGACTTTGTAGACCAAAAGGATACTCGGTTTGAGAAGTTTCTTTAAATTATTCTTCGGTCTTTACATTTGGATGCTCCCATATGAACATATAAATGTACCTAAGTCTCCAAAAACAAGAAACCAAGTCATAAGATTACTGAAAACAAATGTAGCATCATACGAGAAAATTCCCAAGCCAAAACCAAATCTCGCACCATGGGCCTAACTTCGTCCCAAACGTAAGATTCATCAAATCAATTTATGTAAACTGTAACCCTAATCCCTACCACGAATAGACCCCAAACCTAAATCTAGCCTCATAGGTTCAAACCCCTTCCAAATGTAAGAACCATCTGCGTAGAAATCATACATGAAAGATTGATTCAGATGAAAACCCTAACTCAATCTCATCCTAAGTTAACCCCAAATACCAAACCCACATCGCCACATTCATAGTAACGAGTATAGGAGCGGTGAATAACTTCCAACCATTCTAACAAAAGGTTTTGACGCCATCGAAAAAGATGAACTCTCGACAGAGAGTGAGGATCCGACGATGTAGAATGTGTTGTCGAGCTAGGACTACTCACAACCTATAACTCACAAGAGCCTTTTCTGGTCACAACCTATAACTCAACTCACAATAGCTTTTCCACTACCACAACTTATAACTCACAAGGGCTTTTCCACCACCCTCCTTCCTCCCTCTTTCCCCTTGCCAGTCTAAAAGGCCGCTACCAGACAAGACTGAGTGTGTTAGTGACGGGGGAGGAGGGGATTTGGTCTCCCAAAGGTTTCATGGACGAAGGAGGCAAAGGTGGGGGGATCTTCTCCATGCTTGCAGAGCAGAAATTTAGGGCAGCGGCCTTGATCTCTTGCGGTTGGACCGTAGTGGGAGGCGTGACGTTGAGATGGTTCTTTGATAATGAACTAGGATGGGTGCGGAGGTGCCCGTGCTTCTCATGTGGTAGCGTAGCAGCTAGGACGGAAGCTCTCGGATCGTGGGCATGGGCTGCAAAGGCGAGGAAAGGGGGCCAAGCGCGATAGATCTTGAGCCACTTCTAGATCTGCCGGCATCTTCTGCGGCTATCTCGCTGCAACATCCAAATGAAGGCGGCTTCATGCCACTCACATCGTATGGGTGTCGTGCTGTGGCAGCAGATGCCCTAATTTGTTTGCGGTGCAACATTTTTGGAATTCCGAGGCGGCAAACCTAGTTTTTTTTACGGCGGCAGAAACCATGGTCGTGTGCACAACATGATGGCTAGATTTTTGTATTAGGTGAAAGCCTTTAGCTCCGCCGATCATGGTCGATGGTGGTATGAGATGTCCTCTTCTTGGACCGTGGAGTTTCGAGGCTTGCAGCAGTATGCGATGCCCCCTCCAATTTAAGATTGGGTTTAATCTGACTCAAATATCAGGTTTTATCTGATTTTTACATAATAAATAATATATGGTTCACCGAGTTCTGCCCCGCACCAACTTCAGTTTGATACGGGACAACTAAAGGCGTCTTTAAAGTATCTCCAATAGATGATGAAAAACAGGGCACCTCAAAACAGATATAGAGCACCAAAGAATGAGTTATAGGGAACCAAAATTATTCTGCTCTCGGACATGACGTATTGTAGGGCACCATAAAATTTTGAGCTCCATAAAATGATGTATAATAGGGCACAAAAACATACTTCCATATTACCCAAATGCATACACATGAATCAACAACTGCACAAGTTATATCAAATTAGGTCTCAAATAGTGGTGCGTACCCCCCACCCCCCAATAAAACATGGAAAAAGTCGTATAAATCCATTTTTGAGCTTGCTTTTCTAGTAGAATATGGATTTCTGGTGTACAAAAGTGATTTCACAATCCAAAAATATAAACTATTTTTTAGCAAAGTCAACTCTATGTTGACTGATGGCGTGTTAACGGTAGAGTGTTTTATTACTTCCCAGCAACAACACCAGAAGATCTGCTTGTTGACCGTGACAACACATGTTCGTTGGGAGACCCCAAGAGGAAGGTATGATGTAGTGCAGCAACAGTTTTCCCTTGAAATATGAACAAGGTTTATCGAACCAGGAGGACACGGAGGTTCTCCAGAAGGTTGTCAGCGGCGCAACTGACGTGGAACCTGCACACAACACAAGCAAACTACTTTGCCCCAACAAAACAGAGAGGTTGTCAATCTCTCCGGCTTGCTGAAAACAAAGGATTAAACGTATTGTGTGGAAAACAGTAATGAGTGCAGAAAGTAACATAGAACAAATGATTGCAGTTGGTGGTTTTATCAGTATGAGGAAATGGACCGGGGTCCACAGTTCACTAGTGGTGTCTCTCCATAAAAGATAACTAACATGTTGGGTAAACAAATTACAGCTGGGCAATTGACAAATAATGAGCGCATGACAATGCAATATATGACAAGATGATTATTATGAGATTTAATTGGGCATTACAACAAAGTACATAGACTTGCTATCCAACGCATCTATGACTAAATAATCCACCTTCCGGTTAGCATCCGCACCCTTCCGGTATTGAGTTGCAAACAACAGATTATTGCATGAAGTAAAGTGTGTAATGTAAACAATGCAAATGACACGTAGACAATGCATCCTTGTTTTATCCCTAGTGGCAACAGCGCATCCACAACCTTAGTCGTTTCTGTCATCTCGAGCCCAGATTACTGAGGCATGAACCCACTATCTAGCATAAATACTCCCTCTTGGAGTTACAAGCATCTACTTAGCCAAAGCATCTACTAGCAACGGAGAGCATGCAAGATCATAAACAACATAAATAGATAGATTGATAAACAACTTGCTCATAGTATCAATATTCATCGGATCCCAGCAAACACAACATGTAGCATTACAATAAGATGATCTTGATCATGTTACGCAGCTCACAAGATCTAAACATGGAGGTACAAGGTGGAGAGACAACCATCTAGCTACTACTATGGACCCGTAGTCCAAGGATGAACTACTCACGCATCACTCCGGAGGCAGGCATGACGGTGTAGAGGCCTCCGGTGAGGATCTCCCTCCGGCAGGGTGCCGGGAAGAGCTTCAGAACCCTCCCGATCTAGGGTTGACGACGGCGGCGGCGACGAAACTTTTCGTGGAATATGATCGGTGTTTTTAGGGTTGTCGGGTGATCGGGAATAAATCGGCGAAAGGGCGACGTCGGGAGGCAACCGAGGCGGCCACGCCAGGGCTGGGCGCGGGCCCACCCCCTGCCGCGCCCTACGGTGGCGTGGCTGCCTCGTGGCCCCACTCCGTCTCCCCTTCTGGCTTCTGGAGTCTTCCGATGAGATATTTGCACACATTGATTTTCGTCCAATTCCAAGAATATTTGCGACTAGCCTTTCTGAAGGAGAAAAACAGCAGAAAACAGAAACTGGCACTTTGGCATCTTGTTAATAGGTTAGTCCCAGAAAAAGCATAAAAATGCTATGAAGTGTAATAAAACATGTAGCAATTGGCATGGAACATCAAAAATTATAGATACGTTTGAGACGTATCATTGACTTTACCCTGGAGGTCAACACATCGTTGACTTTGTTAAAAAATATTTTCCCAGAAAATTCCGAAACCACTATTGTACACCAAAAGTTCATGCTCAACTAGGATAGTAAGCTCAAAATGGGTTTATACGGCTTTCATCGAAGTCAGATGGGGTGGGTACGCACCCCCATAGGCAGCGAGTCTTTCCCCAACATCAATCACACGCAGTACGTAATTGTTACATAGTTCTATAATTATTAAAATAAAATACAACAACAAATTTGTTAAACATAGTATAAAATTTATCACATAGGACACATAGCATAGAGATGAAACTACTGATTTGTTTGGCCATTCTAACTCCACCACTCCTCAATTATATCTTTTTGAAGATCATCATGAATGTCTGAATCGCTCCGAATACACTGGAGTTGGTCGAAAATAGTTGTGCATCAGTTTGTTGTTAGCATCTTGGCTCAACCTATATATGAAGCGCATCTCACAGCCGACATTAGACCCACCATGTTTAGGCCTCTTGTTCTTGTGCAACATCAGCACCAAAGTAATGTCCTCTTTTTCATCCAAGTCCCAATCCTCATCAGACGTGGAATCATCATACGAGCTCATCTACAAACACACAAAGTTTTTATTTACAAACTACTTCTAAATGCACAAACACAAATCGAGACTTGATTTTTTTACCTTCTAGCCTTTTCCACGAACACATTGTATGCACGATTGGAGGCGGTCGCGGCCGGCAGCGTCCGGTACGAATCGGGCGGCGGCAAGCAGCGGAGAGGCCAAGGGGAAGCCGGAGATGGCGGGGGAGGAGCTCCGGCGGCTGATTCATGGCTCAACAGCGGTCGCGGATGTGGGCATGCCTATTTGCATCACCAAAACCAAAAATTTGGAGCATGCCTTAAAATTTGCATCACGCAGGAATAGGTCACCTATTGAAGCAACGTTTTTACCGTTTGGTGATGTATAAATCGATTGTTTGGGAAAATACCTTTTTTTTACGTGTACCTTATTTTATTTTACATGTATTGCAAATGCTGTTTTTGCCTCAACAGACCGGGCCGAGCCAGCCGGTAGTACTAGTTTGAGTAGTGCATCCAATAGAGCGCGACAAATAAACCAGACACCTACGCGAGTGGGACTTCTTTGGGACATCAATACACTATACCAGTAGTAGGTTGTTTGGTCCCCGGCCGGCGGCCGTACAGTTGCATGGTAAGCACTGCACCTTGAATCTTATCGATCGGGGAGTATATACTTGCTTTGTCTGATCGATCATAGCTAGCTTGCTAGCTGACGTTCCCGCGAAAGAAAGAGAAAAATAAGCTTGCCAGCCGACACACTCGTTACCTCCGCCGCATCCATTCTAATGCAACTGCACATCGATTCCATTTGCTAATTAGAGTAATCATTTACTTCTGTGCAACGGACTTGGATGAAATAATTCATGAAAAACTTTTAGAGACTTGAATATTTTAGTCTATAGAGAAAATTCGAAGAGATATTTTTTTTTGGAACAAATATAATATCTAAGCACATGTCAATGGCCAATAAACTACCATATCTTAGGCGTTCCGCGTTCCTCCCGTTACCCCGAGAAGAAAAAAGAACAAGCTACGTAATAGGTTACTTCTTCTCATATGTACCCCCTCCGTTACACAATATATGCCTTTTTAACTAGCTTGGCAAAAAGACATATATTTTAGAACGGAGGGTGTAGTTAGGTTACTTCTTCTCATATATATGTCAGTATAGATCGTGTTATTTAAGCCCCCAAACACGCATACAAGAACTAAACTGTGTACGATATGAATAATCACTCAGCGTAAAATATAAAACCGTGTGCACATATACAACCCGTGTGTGAAGACAAATATATCACATACGATTTTCTTATGTGAAATGTGTGCTAGCTATCGCACACGGTTAGACTCCACAAATCATGCGCATTGTGACGCAGCATCGTACATGATGTCCACCAAATAAATATTGTGTAGCCATGTTGCCACGATTGGCGGGAAATAATCGTGTGCGATAGTTTTCAACATCTCAAACGAGCGGGAAAGCCTTTTGTGTTGCTCTTCACGCCAAATTGTGTCCTCGACGCTGATTTTGTAGGTGTAGAACCTGCTCACCTTCCTCCCGCGTGCCACATGTCGGCGATGTGGCAGCTTCGTCGGTCGTCGACGAGCCCTACAAAAATCCACGCCACGTCAGGCGAAGATGGATCACCTTTCCTGTCTGCCTATGTGGTGCGTCGCCATTTCAGCAGCGTTCGGGAACTCCTCCCCACCAGCGCTCCATCGCCACGTCGAGCACACGTGTTTGGAGGAAGAGGAAGCACACACTTCATTCTTCCGATGAATCATGATGACGGGCCCTCCTCGCCCCCGTAATCTGTTTGGTCCTCTGACTACGACTTCGAAAGAAAAGGCGGATGCGGGCGAGGACACGACATCGGAAGATTACTCGCCGTGGGAGGAGGCTGAGCGCGAGTCTGAGAAGGCCGGGGAGGAGGAGGATGAAGGAGATATGCCCTAGAGGCAATTAATAAAATGATTTTATTTGTCATATCTTAATTGTTCATAATAAGTTTTATACCGTGCTATAACTGTATTAAGCGGAAACATTAATACACGTGTGGTATGTAAACAACCAGGTGCCTAGTAGCCTCTATTTAAACTAGTTCGTTGGGTAACAGATGATCAAGATTTCCTGATAATCACGTCGGTTGACAACGGAGTCATATCATTGGGTGAATGATTTGATGGACATACCCAAAATATAGAAACGTAGTGTTCATACCTTTGACCGTGAGATCATATCAAATCTCTGCTTCTGGAAGGTGCGGCTGATCGCATCAAACGACATGTCTTATATAGCGTGACAATAAAGGTGACACTTTCGGGTATCAGAAGGAAGCAGTAGAAGCGAGTGATCAAGAGCGGAAATTGCCAATCCACATAGCAGGATAAATACTCTGAATCCACTCGGTGAGATTACATCAATGAGCTTACAAGCATGTGACTAGGTCAGGGGGATGTAATATCACATACGAGTAAAGATAGATTTGTCGATGACGAGTCCATGCTCGGTAATCGTCATACTGAAGAACGACGCTCGGACAATTTAAGTATCGCTAGGCAAGAGGATGAGACAGGACGTCTAAAGGTTCAAACGATAAAAGACATTCATGGACGCACAGGGTCTATCATGGGTATCCAGATCCCGCTGTTAGTCATTGATCGGAGAACGTGTCTCGATCATGTCTGGAGTGATCCCGAACCGTGGGGTAACACACTTAAGAGTGGGTGACAATTAGATTGGATTTAAGAGAGAAAAGAAAGCGGAGACTCTGGAAATGTTCCGGACATGTCCGATGGAGATCGGAGGGCAACGAAATATGTTTCGGGGTCTGAATGAATTAAATAATATGTATTTAATATTAATAAGTGTTATTATTAATTAAATATATTTTTTATTTAATTTAATTCATATTTTAAAGGCATTAAATCATAAATGAGTCTTAGAGGCCCATTAGGGGAAAACCCCATTTGGGAAATGGGGGAGGGCCTAGCCGACCTACGGTGGACCGAATGGGGTCCACCTAGGTGGCCGGCTGCCTCCTTGGCCGGCGCACCCCATGTGGGTTTAGTCCCACATGGGGGAGCTAAGGAGGTTAGCCTCCCTCCTCCTCCTTTATATAGGAGTGCCCATATGCCTTGAAAAATGACCAATTCTCCCTCTTCTTCTCTCCTACCTTGAGCGTGGTTCCGTTTCTGGAGCTGCGTACGAGGAGGGAAGTCTCTCTACTATACGCACACCGCCGTGCTGCTAGATCCACTCTTCCACTTCCGCTGCTCTGCTGGATCTGGAGCCCAGAGGTCGTCATCCACACCGTACGTGTGTGGAACCGCGAGACACCATTGTTTGGTGCTGGGAGTTGTCTTCTTCCACTACACGACCCTGAGGTCGGCGCCGTCGTCTCCACCGACAACGTTTGTGCGGGAACGTAATCCCGCTTCCAGTCTACAAGGGTATGTATTATGATCTCCTCTGTATTAGTATATCTGCATAGTATAGATCTTGGCTAGTTTAAGGTTATCGTCGGTAGGAAATTTTTTGTTTTCTGTCTACGATCCCCTACAGTGGTATCAGAGCCGGTCTATGCGTAGATATATCTGTACGGTTAGAACACATGTTGAATGTGGGCATCGATTCTACATTTGTTACCCTCTCGCGTGTACTTGTTCATATCGCGACATTGTTCGACGAAGCGGCCCGGACCGACTTTACGCGTACTCTTACGCGAGACTGGTTCCACACTTGACATGCGGCTTGTACCGTATATGTGGATGGCGGGTGTCTGTCTCTCCTACAATAGTTGATATAGCATTTGCAATGAAGGGCTTCGAAAGGGGTGTAATAGAGACAATTGTCTTATCGTTGTTGTGGTTGTATTCGTAGGTAAGAAACGGTTCTTGTGCGAAAGACCTAGCAGACACGTAATATATGCAAAAGATAAAGTAGAAAGCGTCTAACTTTATTTTGCAGGGGCAATGTGATATGGTCACGGTAGGTTTATTAAATTGTTTATAAACTGTCGGCGCGAAGGAGACCATCGGCGCGGAGGAGACCATATCATGTCGCATTACATTTCATTTTAGATGTTATGTAGATTGTGTGCATTTTATATTGTGTATGTATATATATATATCTATTTATTAGTTACACGGCGGTAGTAATATAAGATGATCCCTCCCAAAATTCCGATATTAGTGTTCGCCCTTGATACGTCTCCAACGTATCCATAATTTCTGATGTTTCATGCTATATTATACCAATTGCTACATGTTTTATATACACTTCATATCACTTTTATGCATTTTCTGGGACTAACCTATTAACAAGATGCCGAAGTGCCAGTTCCCTGTTTTCTGCTGTTTTTGATTCCAGAAAAGTACTTCTGCGAATATTCTCGGAATTGCACGAAACAAAAGGCCAATCCCTATTTTTCCAACACGTACACGGAGTCCGAAGGAGAGACGAAGGGAGCCACGAGGTGGCCAAACCACCTGGCGGCGCGGCCCCCTTCTGCGCGCCAGCTGGTGAGGAGGCCCACCTCGGGCTCCACCGACGTTGCCCCTTCGCCTATTTATTCCCCCGAGGCGTAAACCCTAAAAACGAAGTCATATTTCCAGAAGAGTTCCGCAGCGCCGCCGCCATCGACGACAAGTTTCGGGGGACAGAAGTCTCTGTTCCGGCACGCTGCCGGGACGGGGAATTGCCCCCGGAGTCATCTCCATCGAACTCCACGCCATCTTCATCGCCGCTGCTGACTCCCATGATGAGGAGGGAGTAGTTCTCCCCCGAGGCTGAGGGCTCTACCGGTAGCTATGTGGTTCATCTCTCTCCCATGGTGTGATCTTTATGTGATCATGTGTATTGCTAGTATCGCTGAATACATTAATAATGTTTATGCTACTCAAGTGATTTTGTCTAGTTTCTGGAGTCATTGTGACAACACGGTATCAAGGTGACAGTGTGGGTACTTGTGTGACTCTATGAATAATTTAGACATTTATCATGGCTTATTCTTGGGAATTGTGGTGTTTGTTTACTCAGACTTTGAGGTGTGCTCTTGCAGCCCTACGCATAGTACTCTTGCTTCATCAAGAAGGAGAATAATCCCGAGCAGTATTTACTTGTGTTCAGTTGTGCTAATCTAGTTGAATATGTAGATGTTACTCTTTATCTATTATGCACTCTATAGGTTACTTTAATATGAACTCCGGTACTCTCCACGGTGTAAAGGTGACAGTGTGTGCACCGTGTGTGACTCCTTTATGACGTTGTGGCGCTTGTTTACTCCGGCTTGAGGTGTGCTTTTGTAGCCCTACACAATGAATGGTGTTTGTTATCCAACAAGAGAGTGTTTAAGAGTAGCTTTTATTTATTCAGTTATGAGATCATTGTTGAGAGTGTCCACTAGTGAAAGTATGATCCCTAGGCCTTGTTTCTAAGCATTGAAACACCGTTTACAACAAGTTCTGCTACATGTTTGCTTGCTGCCATTTTATTTCAGATTGCAATTACTACTTATAATCATCCATATTACTTGTATTTCACTATCTCTTCGCCGAACTAGTGCACCTATACATCTGACAAGTGTATTGGGTGTGTTGGGGACACAAGAGACTTCTTGTATCTTAATTGCAGGGTTGCTTGAGAGGGATATCTTTGACCTCTACCTCCCTGAGTTCGATAAACCTTGGGTGATTCACTTAAGGGAAACTTGCTGCTGTTCTACAAACCTCTGCTCTTGGAGGCCCAACACTGTCTACAAGAATAGAAGCACACGTAGACATCAAGCTATTTTCTGGCGCCGTTGCCGGGGAGGTAAGGTAAAAGGTATTCACATCCTCTGGCTACTAAGCTATTTTCTAGTGTTGTTGCTAGTGTGTGAGTGCTCGAAGTTATTTCCTTTAGATTCTGCAATTATATCTTTTTGTTTCTTGTTTTTATTTTCACTAGTTAGGCTTAATGGAAAACAACAAAAAAATTAGAGATCTTTATGAACTTTATATTGAATTAGGACATGATGCTTTTGAAGAGAAAATTAAAAAACCTATGGAGGCTTGTTTGCATGATGGTAGCAATGGTATTACTATAAATTCTTTGAACACCATTATTGCTAATGCTATGGAAAAGTCTAAGCTTGGGGAAGCTGGTTGTGATGAATATGATATTTTTAGTCCCCCAAGCTTTAAGGAGGAAATTTGCTTTGATAATACTTTGCCTCCAATATATGATGATTATAATCATTGTGATATTTTCAGTCCACCTACTATTGAGGATATAGTTTATGTTGATTATGATATGCCTCCTATATATGATGTTTACAATGATGAATATGATATTCTCAGTCCATCTACTATTGAGGATAAAATTCATTATGATTATTCTATGCCTCCAATTTTGATGATTACAATGATGGATGTGATACTTTTACTCTCACTATTACTAATGATAATGTTCATGCTTATGTGGAGAGTAATGATACTTTATGCATGTGGATCATGATAAGAATCTATGTGATAGCTATATTGTTGAGTTTATTCATGATGCCGCTGAAAATTATTTTGAGAGAGGAAAGTATGGTTATAGAAATCTTCATGTTACTAAATTTCTTCTCTTTATGATGAATGTTTTGAGCTTTCTCTTGATTTGCTTTTATTTGCTGGGTACTTTAAGACCTACTGGTCCTTATGAGAGAGGGAGACACGATTTCATATATCACAATAATATTAAGTCTCTCTCTTTATGTTGAAATTTTTGAAGTTACACTTGTTTTGCCTTCTATGCTAGTCACTTTGTTCTTCATTGATTTTTTCTTACAAGACTCCTATGCATAGAAGAGTGTTAGATTTAAACATGTTTTATATATGCTTCTTGATGCTCTCTTATTCAACTCTATCATATGAGAGCATCATAAAATCATGCCTAGCTAAAAGGCTTTAAAGAAAAGCGCTTATGGGAGACAACCCATTGTTTTTATTTTCTGTTATTTTTTTTTTTTTTTGAGTCAAGGTGTTGTTACTTCTGTAGCAACTCCTTTGTATCTTTATTTTATTGCATTGTTGTGCCAAGTAAAGTCTTTTATTGAAAGTTGATGCAAGATTTGGATTTCTGCGCAGAACAGATTTTTAGCTGTCACGATTTGAGCTTTTCTCCCTGAGAAAATTCGAAAAATTCTGAAAAAATCACGCATCTTCCTCAGATATGTACGCAACTTTCATTATTTGGAGTTCCATCTGAGCAACTTAAGTGCCTCGAAAAAATTCGTCATTCAGACTGTTCTGTTTTTGACAGATTCTGCCTTTTGTTTTGCATTCGCTCTTTTACTATGTTTGAGTGGATTTCTTTGCTCCACAAAGCATTGGTGGCTGTAGCTAATGTCCAGAAGCTTTAATTGATTGTTCATTACAGAATATGAGAATTTTTGATTATGCACTAACCCTCTAATGAGAACTATTTCGAGTTTGGTGTGAAGGAAGTTTTCAAGGATCAAGAGAGAAGGATGATATTATATGATCAAGAAGAGTGAAAAGCCTAAGCTTGGGGATGCCCCCGTGGTTCATCCCTGCATATTCAAGAAGACTCAAGCGTCTAAGCTTGGGGATGCCCAAGGCATCCCCTTCTTCATCAACAACTTATCAGGTCATCTCTAGTGAAACTATATTTTAATTCTTTCACATCTTATGCGCTTTACTTGGAGCGTCTGTGTGCTTTTATTTTTTTTTTTTTTGTTTGAATAAATTCGGATCCTAGCAATCCTTGTGTGGGAGAGAGACACGCTCCGCTTTTTCATGTGAATACTCATGTTCTTCACTTATATTTGTTGAGTATTCTTAACTAGCTACTGCAGTGCTTTTAGCTCCTGTTTTTCATGCATCTCTTCGAGCTGTTAGCACTTGTTTATAAACTCTCTTGCTGCATTATATTATCATTTGGAGAGTTTATGTTTAAATAAATTGATTGGTGTTTGTTTGGAAGAAAGAAAATGCTACATGTGGTAGTTGGTATTGGAAAAGACATATGCATTCTTGTAGATCATTGTCTTGTTTCGATTTGACACTTTGCAATTGTTTTGAGCTCTCAAGTAGATCATGTTTAAGCTCTTGCATCATGTAGTTAAAGCCTAGTAGTGGAGAACTACCGTAGAGCTTGTTGAGACTTGGTGCATATTTGTTCTCTAAGGTCTAGATATTTTCTGGTAAAATGTTTGAGCAACAAGGAAGACAGTGTAGAGTCTTATAATACTTGCAATATGTTTTTATTGATCTTGCTGTACCGGTTTATACTTGTGTTTGCTTCAAACAACCTTGCTAGCCTAAACTCTGTACTGAGAGGGAATGCTTCTCGTGCATCCAAACCTTGAGCCAAAACCCATGCCATTTGTGTCCACCATACCTACCTACTATGTGGTATTTCCTGCCATTCCAAGTAAATACTTCATGTGCTACCTTTAAACTATTCAAAACTTTATTACTCCTTATTTGTGTCAATGTTTTATAGCTCATGAGGAAGTATGTGGTGTTTTATCTTTCAATCTTGTCATTTACTTCTGACAGACTTTCACCAATGGACTAGTGGCATATACATCCGCTTATCCAATAATTTGCAAAAAGAGCTGGCAACGGGGTGCCCAGCCCCAATTAATTACAACTTTCATTAATAATTCTCTTCACATGTTTTGCCCTGATTTATCAGTAAGCAACTTAATTGCAAATAGACACTCCTCCATGGTATGTGAATGTTGGAAGGCACCCGAGGATTCGGTTAGCCATGGCTTGTGTAAGCAAAAGGTTGGGAGGAGTGTCAACTATAAAGAAACTAAAATACATGTGTAAACAAAAGAGAAGAGGGATGATCTACCTTGCTGGTAGAGATAACGTCCTTCATGGGAGCCGCTCTTGAAAGTCTGGTTGACAAGGGGGTTAGAGTGCCCACTACCATTCGTTGACAACAACAAACACCTCTCAAATACTTATTTTGTGCTCTCTATATGCTTTCGAAAACTTAAAAAGCTCTAGCACATGATTTAATCCCTGCTTCCCTCTGCGAAGGGCCTATCTTTTACTTTATGTTGAGTCAGTTTACCTACTCCTTTCTATCTTAGAAGCAAACACTAGTGTCAACTTTGTGTGCATTGATTCTTACATGTTTACTTATTGCACTTGTTATATTGCTTTATGTTGACAACTATCCATGAGATATACATGTTACAAGTTGAAAGCAATTGCTGAAACTTAATCATCCTTTGTGTTGCTTCAATGCCTTTTACTTTGAATCTATTGCTTTATGAGTTACCTCTTATGCAAAACTTTTTGATGCTTGTCTTGAAAGTACTATTCATGAAAAGTTTTTGCTTATATGATTCATTGTTTACTCTTTATCTATTGTTAGCAAACTATAGACCATTGCTTTGAGTCACTTCATTCATGACATGAGCCTTGCAATATTATGATCAAGATTGTGTGAAAGCATGTCTCCTCAGAAATTATTTGTTGTTATCGTTTTACCTACTCGAGGACGAGTAGAACTAAGCTTGGGGATGCTTGATACGTCTCCAACGTATCCATAATTTCTGATGTTCCATGCTTATATTATACCAATTGCTACATGTTTTATATACACTTCATATCACTTTTATGCATTTTCTGGGACTAACCTATTAACAAGATGCCAAGTGCCAGTTCCCTGTTTTCTGCTGTTTTTGGTTCCAGAAAAGTACTTCTGCGAATATTCTCGGAATTGCACGAAACAAAAGGCCAAGTCCCTATTTTTCCAACACGTACACGGAGTCCGAAGGAGAGACGAAGGGAGCCACGAGGTGGCCAAACCACCTGGCGGCGCGGCCCCCCTGCCGCGCCAGCTGGTGGGGGCCCCTCGGGCTCCACCGACGTTGCCCCTTCGCCTATTTATTCCCCCGAGGCGAAAACCCTAAAAACCAAGTCATATTTCCAGAAGAGTTCCGCAGCGCCGCCGCCATCGACGACAAGTTTCGGGGGACAGAATCTCTGTTCCGGCACGCTGCCGGGACGGGGAATTGCCCCCGGAGTCATCTCCATCGACTCCACCGCCATCTTCATCGCCGCTGCTGACTCCCATGATGAGGAGGGAGTAGTTCTCCCCCGAGGCTGAGGGCTCTACCGGTAGCTATGTGGTTCATCTCTCTCTCCCATGGTGTGATCTTTATGTGATCATGTGTATTGCTAGTATCGCTGAATACATTAATAATGTTTATGCTACTCAAGTGATTTTGTCTAGTTTCTGGAGTCATTGTGACAACACGGTATCAAGGTGACAGTGTGGGTACTTGTGTGACTCTATGAATAATTTAGACATTTATCATGGCTTATTCTTGGGAATTGTGGTGTTTGTTTACTCAGACTTTGAGGTGTGCTTTGCAGCCCTACGCATAGTACTCTTGCTTCATCAAGAAGGAGAATAATCCCGAGCAGTATTTACTTGTGTTCAGTTGTGCTAATCTAGTTGAATATGTAGATGTTACTCTTTATCTATTATGCACTCTATAGGTTACTTTAATATGAACTCCGGTACTCTCCACGGTGTAAAGGTGACAGTGTGTGCACCGTGTGTGACTCCTTTATGACGTTGTGGCGCTTGTTTACTCCGGCTTGAGGTGTGCTTTTGTAGCCCTACACAATGAATGGTGTTTGTTATCCAACAAGAGAGTGTTTAAGAGTAGCTTTTACTTATTCAGTTATGAGATCATTGTTGAGAGTGTCCACTAGTGAAAGTATGATCCCTAGGCCTTGTTTCTAAGCATTGAAACACCGTTTACAACAAGTTCTGCTACATGTTTGCTTGCTGCCATTTTATTCAGATTGCATTACTACTTATAATCATCCATATTACTTGTATTTCACTATCTCTTCGCCGAACTAGTGCACCTATACATCTGACAAGTGTATTGGGTGTGTTGGGGACACAAGAGACTTCTTGTATCTTAATTGCAGGGTTGCTTGAGAGGGATATCTTTGACCTCTACCTCCCTGAGTTCGATAAACCTTGGGTGATTCACTTAAGGGAAACTTGCTGCTGTTCTACAAACCTCTGCTCTTGGAGGCCCAACACTGTCTACAAGAATAGAAGCACACGTAGGCATAAGCCCTCTGTCGTGCACCACCAATAAAGTTCTACGTTACGGGATACGCTGCATTACGGTTACACTCGTCTCTTCGTTCGCATACAGTGGGTATAAGCCACGTTGCACGCGCAAATACGTCAGAGGGTGTTATGGCGAGCCTAGCATGTACAAACATGGCCTCGGAACACAAGTACCGAAAGGTTAAGCACGAGTCACATGCGGTGCTGTGATCGATATACGGTGTCTACCTTTGAAGTTATGCTATCTGCCTGATCGATGGGGGTAGTGTAATGAATGGGGGTTGTGTAATCACTAAGACGATGTGAGGGATACTCATCTTCAGTGGGAGTTCTAGTAATTTTATTTTGAAAAACTTGAACACATATTTTATTATGAACAAAGTCTTTATGTTTTGCAAAACCTTTGTAAATGATAACCTCTTCTATAGCCAATTTAGGCTTAGGCAAATTCCTGCGTTTTGAGAAACTTAAAAGGTTGGGTCCAAACTTCATATTTTTATACCGTAGCTTGAGGATACTCCTTGTTTAAACCATTAGCTCTATTTGATACAAAACCCGATAGGAGAAAGACCCGAAGATTCCGCTAAACAAAAGGATAATTTGGATTATCAAGTTTTGTGCGGATAATTCCTTCATAGTCCAGTGTATGCTATGATCTCTGCCATAGAGAATGACTATGGGTGCGTGTTAACAGAACGTGAACATTTGGAATGGTCGCTAAGACTTATTATCTGTATCCACCGTGAATCAGGTTTTCTTCTCAACCAAGATGGAAGAGAACACTCGCATTAAAGGAGCACGTGGCAGTCATACTTGATGACATTGGTCATACTTGATGATACTAGTCATACTTGATGACATTGGTCATACTTGATGACATTGAGATGCCTCGCTCAGCTCGATCACTGGATGACAGAAAATGTTGCCAGATGCAAATGTTTTTGTCATAGACTATGTCATGCAAGGGGAATCATTCACCTTCATGAATTCTTGATTACGTTGAAGAATCAAGAAGATGAAACGAATCATCGGAAGTCATCAATGATGATGGTGTATATATATGATATACAAGTTATGAATGTTTTACCTAAACAAGTACTTGCAGCAGTGACTAAGTTTTGATACTAGTCATGTTTTATGAAAACAAGATTTTCTGCTTGAGTAGCTTGGAAGGATGAGGAGACAGTGAGTGTGTTGACAATGGCAGGCAATATGTTGTGAATATGTTGTGATAGCCATATACACTCTCCCTCTGCGTCTACCATTTGGATTAATTTTGATTTGAACAAATTCCATTTGATCGCTTGTTAGCATGATCATTATATGTGTATCTTGCCTCTAGCGAGACAATTATTCATATTTGTTAGTGACAAATCGTTGTCCTACATTTATGAGTGATATCTTTAATGATCATACACCGATTATGAATGGAATATTGTTATTTGAATCTAGATGGTAGTAGCTCCCACATTTATAATATTAATGCCAAAGGATACAAACTTAATAGTGACACCACATTCTTGTGGCACTAACGTTTTAAGTCATGTCAATGTTATACGCATTAAGAAGCTACATTCAGATGGATCTCCAAGTCCTTAGATTTGATCTTTTGACACTTGCAAGGTAACTAAGACACCGTTTCAGAAAACAGGCATTTAACTTGTTGAGAATCATACATATCGATGTGTGTGAATCAATGAAGTTTTTCAACGTGTAGTGGAAATCATTATTTTGTAAACTTCACCAATGATTTGAGTAGATATGGGCATATCCACTTAATGAAATGCTGGTTTGAAAAGTTTGATAAGATCAAACAAGTTTGGAGTGAAGTAAGAGAGATAAACTTAACAAGAAAATCAAATTCCTGCGATACAGATCGAGGAAACAAGGATTTGAGTTATGAGTTTGGCATATCATTGGAAGACTTGTGAAAAGAGTTCCACAAATTACGCCGCATGGAACACCACAATGTTATGGTGTGTTAGGACGTCGTAATCACACTCTATTGGATAGTGTGTGGTAAATAAAATCTCTTATCGAATTATTGTGATAATTGAAGTCATATGGTAGAAACAAAACATTCATGTTAGATAGTAGGAAAACCATCTAAATCCGTGGAGACAATACCATATGAGTGATGGCATGGCCTTTAGCCTAGATTGTCGTTTTGATATTTTAGTGTTTTTGATACAAACCTAAAACGGATAAATTCATCTTTATAGTGTATCTAAGAAATCAGTTGGATACTTTTCTCACGACAAAGGCAAATTTGCTGCCAGAACATACCTTGATCAAGAAATAGTTTCTTTTCCAAGGGTATAAGTGGGAAAGAAAGTAGAGCAAGACGAAGTTAATGAACTTTCTCTCTAGACATCAGAGTGGCGCAACGGAAACCGTTCCGGTACAGTCCTCCACAACGGGAAGGAAGCTGACGATAAATGATCATGATGCTCTGAGCTCATACTAAGGTCGTAGGCGTATGAGAATGTGTTTCGCACTGTGTGGTATGACAATCGTGTTATGAATGTCATGTTAATGGAACATGACAAACCTACGAACTACAAAGAAGCGATGGTGAACCTAAGTCCAAGAAATGGCTATAAGCCATATATAATCCGAGATAAAATCCATGTACGATTACCAAGTAAAGACTTGGGTAAATCTTCTTGATGGGCTCCATGCCGTTGAGAGTAAATGGAATTTTATGACAAAATAGACACTGACGGAAAGGCAACCGTCTATAAGGATCGATTTGTCATAAAACAGTTTCGACAAATTCAAAAGTTGATCACAACGAGATTTTGTCTCAAGTGGCGATGCCTAAGTCTGTTTAGGATTGTTCTAACAATTAGATTCAATTGAGAAATTGATGGATGGATAATGAAACCGTGTTCCCTAATGGCAACATTAAGGTAGAGTTGCAATCGGTACAACAGGTAGGTTTGCTTGATCCTAAGGATGCTAGACATGTATGCAAACTTCAGTTGTCCATTCATGGGCTGAAGCAAGCATATCGGAGCTGGAATCTTCACTTTGATAATGTGATCAAAGGATTTTGGAGTCGTCCAAAATAATTGAAGAAATCTGCATTTATAAAAAGGTGAGTGGGAGCTAAGTAGCTTTTCTTGATCTTATATGTGAATGGCATATTTGAGTGGGAGCTAAAAGGAAATTCCCTTGTCTTATATGCGGAAGGCATATTTGAGTGGGAGCTAGGTGTCAATCCAAACTTTATATGTAATGACATATAGAGAATGATACAGATCCTCTAGTAAAGTATGAATGATTGTTTAAGTGATAAATTTTCTGTGAATGAAGTTTAGAGTATTAGGCTTTAGATCTGTAATTTGTATAGATCAAGAGGGCTTAATAACATTAGGTCAGGAATATTTTTCTAGGTCAAGATTCTGAAATGTTTCAGAATAGAACAAGCGAAGAAAAAGGTCCTTGGTTGTATGACTAGATAAAATATTAAGTTTCAGTGATAGTTATTGAAAGAACTGGATGTCCGACATCCTCTATGCCTCAGACATAGATTCTATCATACTGAAAACTCAACTTGGTGTGACCCAAGTTCTTGGTTGAAGAACGGGTTCTAGAGTGATCCCTGGATGGATCAATGAACAAATATTAAGTATTTCCTTCATTGTCTACAGAGAACTGAAGATATGTTTCTTGTATGGGTGAGAGTGAAGAGACAACTTGCCGTAAAAGGGTTACGATGATGCAAGTTATGACACTGACCCATATGGCTAGAAATCTCATACATGAGAAGTCCTTTGTTTTGAAGAAAGGGTTAGATTGCGAAGTTGCATATGAATGCACTATCGTAGAAGGGCTAGCTTGCAAAATTGCATATGAATGCACTATCGCATGATCTACATAGGTATAAAAATATATGGCTATTTCGGAAGTAGCAATTATGATTGGACTGTGCAGTTTTCCCGAGCATGCCTGGTTTCCCTTAATAGATCTCTTAGACTTTTAAGCCTCACGCTATGCGAAATTTTTGAGTCTCACTCCATCGACAAAGCATATATTTCACCGTTATCATAAGATACGAGATGATGTCAAACTAGGTGACATAGAAGTGTTGCAAAGCACATATAGATCTCAATGTGGGAGATCCGTTGACTTGCTTCCTCTTCCACGAGACGAGCATGTGATGCATGTAAAATGCATACATGAACTTTACATTTTATTACATGTTATTCCATGTTATTTGCATCATATAAGGGTTATATTCATGATTTATATTGAGTTTTGGGGATAATTAACAACTTCCCCATTTTTCTGAAATTAACCCTGCGCTGTCAGAAAACCCCTTTTTCTATATTTTGATGTTTCAGGGACCCAAACGACGTCCAAATGACCTGAGATTTTACGGGGATCACTTTTTTTGGAAGGAACGAAACGTAGGCGCAAAGGAATCGAAGAAACGGAGACCAGAAGGCCGAAAGGGGTGGGCCCACGCGGCCAGATTCCCTGACCGCATGGGGCCCACCAAAATGGCCCTCGGGCCTCCGCTGTCGTCGATCTATCTTCCCGAAGCTTCGTCTTGACCTAAAAACGACTATATATAGACCCCCCCCCCCAGGGCTTTCGCGAAAGAGAGCGCCGCCGAAACACAGAAACCACGAAACAGAGACCTGGAGCTGAAGATTGGAGGGGGGGAAATCCGGCGAGGCGCTGCCGGTGTGGTCTCCTTCCCCTCCAACAACATCTCCACCGACACCATGATGAAGAGGGAGTAGTCCACCCCTGGACTATGAGTTTGTGGAAGTAACTTATGTATCTCTTCTCTCTATGAGCTTCACTATGATTATGGTCATCTATGTAATTCCTTTGTGGTGGATCTTTATTATGAGTTAATACATGTTTGAGATTGCAATGGTTTTGTTTCAGTTATGAAAGTAGATGCATATTATGTACCCCGTTCTTATTTACTTGTCATGATCAAGCATGTTTATGAGAGCGTGTGAGGGGGAACGTGTGCATTAGTTGGAGTAATGGGGGGTGGCTAGTGCAGTGAACGTGAGAGAAAGTTCTGCGATCCACTTGGGTTTTTCTACCTTACTTTGTTGCCTCACTAGGGATAAACAAAAATACCATGCTACCGGAGAGTGGACGTGACCTTGACCACTACCTCCATGACTAGATCTAGCATGTTCTTATTTTAACTTCATGTAATGGAACCTATTGCTATGCTCTGATTTATCTTAATTACTAAGGTGTTATGATTTAGTTCGCATCTTGGTGGAGTATAAGAGAGATAACAACTTATACTTGAGATCTCTATGTTAGGACGTGATGCCCATATTATTAATAACTTGTCAAACCATGTCTTGCCATCTTACATGTTAATTTTAGTGTTCCATTGTCTACCACATTATCAAGAGAGAGTGCATTTGTGAAACCATGAACCCCGGTCCATTTTTAATCATAAGAAACACCTTTCCAACACTTTTATCATCACTTTTGTTTGCTGCCATTATTAAATCCGAAAATACAAAAACACTTTTACATCTTGCATACATCATAAAAGACCCAAAAATATCATTTATCATTACTACCACCATCCTTGCATATTTATTTACCATCATTGCATATTTACTTATTGTTTGCATTGCATATTATTTTATTATCATTCTCACACCTTGTGCTTGACAACCACTTGGTGAGGTTGAGGGCACAAACAATTTATTTTGTTGCAGGTTCTCAAGAGAAGGATAAGGAGATAACACCTGAAATACTGGTTCCCCGAGAGTTCGATATTAAACCCTCGAGTCACCCCTCGTGGGGAAAACTGTCTTCCACTACTACATACACTCTGCACTTGGAGTCTCAACCTAACCCATTTACTTTTCACGCAGGTAACCACACGAAGGGCCGTCAAGACCGTTTTCTGGCGCCGTTGTGGGGTAACTACGTGAAGGGCCATCAAGACGTTTTCTGGCGCCGTTGCCGGGGAACCATAGCTGAAAGGTTTATCCAAGGATCACTCACATCAAGTCAACCTCATCACCAACTTGTGTAACAACCCAAGCTTGGGGAGGTTGCACCTACGTGAGCATCATCTTATCCATCTTTACCTACAATCATTTTATTTTGTTTTGTTCTTGTCTTGCATATCATCTTTATATTTAGGTTTGCATATTTATTTTCAGTTTTGCATAAAAAATTAAAAAACCCATAAAAACTTGTGTTGTCTTTAATATGTATGCTAAGCTATGGAGAAAGGTTATGTCAAAACTACGGGAGCTTACTATGAATACCGATCAACCAAAGAAGGAAATAGAATGCTTGAATTGCTTGAACATCTTAATGATATGGCCACTGAGTTTTGTGAGTTACATAATATAACTTGCTGTTTTAGAAAAGACTATAAACACTCTCTCTATCAATGTAAGTATAATAGTGATCCTATTATTGCTTCTTATCAAGAGTGTAAATTTGCATGCCATGATATAGAACAAGTAGAGAAATATATTGCTTATGTTGCAACCCATGAGATAGACTTTCTTATTGATAATTTTTTTGCAACTAGTCATGAAGCTCGTGTAATGAAAGGACACATTTCTATTCTTCTCCAACTTTGCAAAAAAGAATTTAGTGATAATGTTTATGTTAAAGAAAGAATTCTTGCTGCCACGGAAAGCACTAACATTTTGCAGGAAGAGAAGGATAAGAACCTAAACTTGGGGATGCCCGTGCAACCCCAAGAGGATGATGAAAACATAAGTTTGGAAGAGGAAGTATGTGAAGAGGAGATTGAAATGGATGTGCTCCAACCTAAGCTTGGGGAAGAGTTGGATCTCCCAGCTTCACCATCAACAAATGATAGTAACACTCAAACTCAAAAATCTTTTGTTATTTATGAGAATCCGTGTTATGATGAGTGTGAAACTGAAAAAGCTATGGTACTATATGATAACCCATGTTATTATGATGAAACTAAAAATGCTCCTTTACTTTCTAATAATACTACTAGTGAACTTATTGATGATAATGAGGAATATTGCTTAAATATGCTATATGATAATGCTTTAGATGATGGTCCTATGCTTATTGATAAACCTCCATGTTTAGTTGTTACTAAATTATGTGAGGATAAAAATGATATACTTGCTGTTTGTGATGTTACTCTTACTCATGAGAGTCCTACTTTGTTTCTGAATTCTCCTAACTACACCATAGAGGGGAAATTTGCTTATGTTGAGAAATACTTATGTGGTTTGCAATTATCTTTAGTTCCAAATCTTTGTTGCAATCATGATAGTAAACTTGATATTGATCTTATTAACTATTTTGAAAGAGGGAAGCATGCTAATGAATTCCATAATAAATTTAATAATCCTCTTTATGTGCCTAAATTATCTAAGTTGAATGATTCTTGTGGTTATATGGTTGAATTTATTTCTACTACTTGCAACTATTGTGAAAGAGGAGGTGATAAGAACCCTCTTTATGCTAATAATTATATGCTGCAAGTAAATATTGTTAATATGCATTGGGAAACTTCTATTTATGGTGATTCATTCATATACAAAATGCCAATGCATAGAAAGAAAGTTAGACTTCGTTGTTATTACTTTTGTGTTTTGTTTTTCTCTCAACTAGGGTTCAACTTGACTATTATTTTGATTGGTTTGGGAATACCATGGGATCCTGGTATTATGCATGAACACTTTCCAAGAAGAGCATGGAACACTTCCAAGGAAGAGGGACATACCAAGGTTCAAGCTCCCTCATGAGCTACGTCCCCTTTGATTATCAAGTAAGTAAGCCTAGCTATATGGCTATAAAGAAAGCGCTTTACGGGAGGCAACCCGGTTATTTTTGTTTGAGATTTTCTTTGAGTCCTCTTGCTGTAACAAGAGAGTAGTTTGTTAGTTTTGTTTCTGGGATTTTTAATAAAGAACCAAGTTTTACCTATTTTGGGTTTGAAAAGTTGCTATTCATTTTCGGAGCACGAAGTCTGTGCACGGTTTGATTTTTCATTTTTTATCTGTAACTCCGATTGAGCTGTAATTTGAACATAGCTTCAACTTTTCATCCTCTGTATACGTGATTGTTTCAGATTTTTCTGACGAGTTTAAGTAGGGTAGAAAAATGCGTTTTGCTGCTGCTGTTTTTCTGGACAGATTCTGTCTTGATATTGTTTGATGCATTCTTTGAGCTTTTTGCTTGAATATTTTTGATTCAATTGAGTTTATGAGTAGGCATACAACATTATATACTCTCTGGACATTCATATGAATTTTTCCTAAGGATTTTATGCAGCAAGGAACCTATTTGTTTATCACTACTAATATCACCCCACAGAAAAGAAATGGGAGAAACGGTGTTTTGAAGTTTTTTCACAGGGATTAGAGGAGCTGCACCAAGAGCTATCCAAGGATGGTGAAGACCATAAGCTTGGGGATGTCAAGACAACCCCACTGGACCAACACACTCTCGGTTTGCACACGTCTAACTTCTGTTTTTCGATCAAAGCACTTTATCGTATAAACTTGGAGCGTCTGTTTTCTTTTGCTTTTGTTATTTCGGTTTGTTAATAAGACCACCACTATCATTTATATATGAGAGAGCTACTGGAAGTTTGGGTTGAATTATGTTGGATGCTATTAAATATATTGGGATAGGGATGTTTGAGTTGATTTTAAAAGATACATATAGTTGCATAATTCATGTGCTTTGAATGAATGTTAATTTGCAAGTGTGTTGTTAAGAGCTATCTTTTACCATGTTTAGATGTTGAATTTTAACTTTACTTGGTTTAACATGGATTGATTAGTTCTATGGACACTTATGCATGCATTTAGATGGTCAACTTTCTCCCTATTGCTAGCCCAAAAATTACAACAAGTAAAAAGCTTGTTTCCCAACACCTTCAACCAAAGTTTTTCCAGTGAGTCCACCATATCTACCTATTAGCTTTATGCTATTCCAAGTATGTTTATCATGTTATATTGTGTTATCTACATTTCTGAATTTAAATGCTTATGTTATTGATTGTCATGGGAAAAATTGGTTAAAAGCTCTCACGAACTTGATGCACAATTTACTTTTATTGCATTTAATAAGCATGAACCATTGTGATTAAAATTATGAAGTTGTGGGCTTGACAATAGTTTTGGTTGGGAGTTAGCCCATATGTGCTGTCACATGGCAAGCTTTCAACATTGCACTTATTTATATTTAGTTGATGTCATGTACTTTTGTTTATGGATGCCTATCATGGGTGAAATGAATGTGGATACTTAGTAAGTTCAAAGAGTTTGTATAAATGGTTAGAGAAATGCCTGGGCCGCTAATCTAAGCCATGCATCATTCATGGTGGAAATTTACAGCATAACCATAATGTTCATTCAGTGATGCACCTCATAATAAAAAGCTATACCCATAGTAAATAAAAGAGTGCTGAGATTGTTCATTGTCTGTTTGTCTTGTTGTTTTGACATGGGCTTGTTCATGTCAAGGGGCAAGAGGTACCCCAGTGCAGTTCTTGATGATACTATTATTACTTGCAATGACCTTTATTTGAATTTACTTTGTGGACCAAAGTGAGTAACACATGGTGTAGGTACTTGTATTCAAGGGACATGAGACATTCAACCAATACATTGTCAAGCACACCACTCATATTTGCTTTCACTTTAAACATTAATCATTCAAGATGCTATGATAGGGGTAATGAGAGCTCCACACCAATGACTACCACATTGCAAGCATTAACTTAAGTAGAAGTGTTTGGAAGTTAGATGAAACTTATTCATGCTTTACCTCTACTTATTTATCTATCCAAAGTGTCCACCTTTTATATTCAGTTTTCATAAGAAGTACTCTATGACCACCATAGGATGTTTTTACTTTTCATTATGCATACATTTGGTCCATAGTACTTTCTTCTATATTACACTTTGTGAATTTATCATTGAACATCTTTACATTGAGTATTTGATATCACTTCATAATTTATCTTGCATATTGTTATTCCTTTGAAGAATGAATCATTTGACTCTATGTAGCAATAGTAATCACCTTTGATATCCATTGATAGTATTAAAATGCAAAGTCCATGTTAGTTTTATCACCTTCATACTCGGGACGAGCATGGGTTAAGCTTGGGGATGTTGATGCATGTAAAATGCATACATGAACTTTACATTTTATTACATGTTATTCCATGTTATTTGCATCATATAAGGGTTATATTCATGATTTATATTGAGTTTTGGGGATAATTAACAACTTCCCCATTTTTCTGGAATTAACCCTGCGCTGTCAGAAAACCCCTTTTTCTATATTTTGATGTTTCAGGGACCCAAACGACGTCCAAATGACCTGAATTTTACGGGGATCACTTTTTTGGAAGGAACGAAACGTAGGCGCAAAGGAATCGAAGAAACGGAGACCAGAAGGCCGAAAGGGGTGGGCCCACGCGGCCAGATTCCCTGACCGCGTGGGCCCACCAAATGGCCCTCGGGCCTCCGCTGCCGTCGATCTTTCTTCCCGAAGCTTCGTCTTGACCTAAAAACGACTATATATAGACCCCCCCAGGGCTTTCGCGAAAGAGAGCGCCGCCGAAACACAGAAACCACGAAACAGAGACCTGGAGCTGAAGATTGGAGGGGGAAAACTCCGGCGGGGCGCTGCCGGTGTGGTCTCCTTCCCCTCCAACAACATCTCCACCGACACCATGATGAAGAGGGAGTAGTCCACCCCTGGACTATGGGTTTGTGGAAGTAACTTATGTATCTCTCCTCTCTATGAGCTTCACTAATTAGTACCGTATGAGCTGCTGAACATGATTACGGTCATCTATGTAATTCCTTTGTGGTGGATCTTTATTATGAGTTAATACATGTTTGAGATTGCAATGGTTTTGTTTCAGTTATGAAAGTAGATGCATATTATGTACCCCGTTCTTATTTACTTGTCATGATCAAGCATGTTTATGAGAGCATGTGAGGGGGAACGTGTGCATTAGTTGGAGTAACGGGGGGTGGCTAGTGCAGTGAACGTGAGAGAAAGTTCTGCGATCCACTTGGGTTTTCTACCTTACTTTGTTGCCTCACTAGGGATAAACAAAAATACCATGCTACCGGAGAGTGGATGTGACCTTGGCCACTACCTCCATGACTAGATCTAGCATGTTCTTATTTTAACTTCATGTCATTGAACTTATTGCTATGCTCTGATTTATCTTAATTACTAAGGTGTTATGATTTAGTTCGCATCTTGGTGGAGCATAAGAGAGAGAACAACTTATACTTGAGATCTCTATGTTAGGACGTGATGCCCATATTATTAATAACTTGTCAAACCATGTCTTGCCATCTTACATGTTAATTTTAGTGTTCCATTGTCTACCACGTTATCAAGAGAGAGTGCATTTGTGAAACCATGAACCCCGGTCCATTTTTAATCATAAGAAACACCTTTCCAACACTTTTATCACCACTTTTGTTTGCTGCCATTATTAAATCCGAAAATACAAAAACACTTTTACATCTTGCATTCATCATAAAAAACCCAAAAATATCATTTATCATTACTACCACCATCCTTGCATATTTATTTACCATCATTGCATATTTACTATTGTTTGCATATTTATTTTATTATCATTCTCACACCTTGTGCTTGACAACCACTTGGTGAGGTTGAGGGCACAAAACAATTTATTTTGTTGCAGGTTCTCAAGAGAAGGATAAGGAGATAACACCTGAAATACTGGTTCCCCGAGAGTTCGATATTAAACCCTCGAGTCACCCCTCGTGGGGAAAACTGTCTTCCACTACTACATACACTCTGCACTTGGAGTCTCAACCTAACCCATTTACTTTTCACGCAGGTAACCACACGAAGGGCTGTCAAGACCGTTTTCTGGCGCCGTTGTGGGGTAACTACGTGAAGGGCCATCAGCATGCACCAATATTGCTATAGGTGTTAAGCTTTTACCAAGTTGTAAACTAGATTAAATTGTACTCTAGTGCAAATGGGAGACTGAAGGAGATATGCCCTAGAGGCAATTAATAAAGTGATTTTATTTGTCATATTTCAATTGTTCATAATAAGGTTTATACCGTGCTATAACTGTATTAAGCGGAAACATTAATACACGTGTGGTATGTAAACAACCAGGTCCCTAGTAGGCTCTATTTAAACTAGTTCGTTGGGTAACAGATGATCAAGGTTTCCTGATCGTGAACAATCACGTTGGTTGACAATGGAGTCATATCATTGGGTGAATGATTTGATGGACATACCCAAAATATAGAAACGTAGTGTTCATACCTTTGACCGTGAGATCATATCAAATCTCAGCTTCTCGAAGGTGCGGCTGATCGCATCAAACGACATGTCTTATATAGCGTGACAATAAAGGTGACACTTTCGGGTATCGGAAGGAAGCAGTAGAAGCGAGTGATCAAGAGCGGGAATTGCCAATCCACATAGCAGGATAGATACTCTGGTACCACTCGGTGAGATTACATCAATGAGCTTGCAAGCATGTGACTAGGTCACGGGGATGTAATATCACAGACGAGTAAAGATAGATTTGTCGATGACGAGGTCATGCTCGGTAATCGTGATACCGGAGAACGACGCTCGGACAATCTAAGTATCGCTAGGCAAGAGGATGAGACTGGACGTCTAAAGGTTCAAACGATAAAAGACATTCGTGGACACACAGGGGCTATCATGGGTATCCAGATCCCGCTGTTAGTCATTGATCGGAGAACGTGTCTCGATCATGTCTGGAGTGATCCCGAACCGTGGGGTAACACACTTAAGGGTGAGTGACGATTAGATTGGATTTAAGAGAGAAAAGAAACCAGAGACACCGGAAATGTTTCGGACATGTCCGATGGAGATCGGAGGGCAACGAAATATGTTTCGGGGTCCGAATGAATTAAATAATATGTATTTAATATTAATAAGTGTTATTAGTAATTAAATATATTTTTATTTAATTTAATTCGAATTTGAAAGGCATTAAATCATAAATGGGTCTTAGAGGCCCATTAGGGAAAAACCCCCCATTTGGGAAATGGGGGGAGGGCCTAGCCGACCTAGGGTGGGCCGAATGGGGCCAACCTAGGTGGCCGGCTGCCTCCTTGTCCGGCGCACCCCATGTGGGGTTTAGTCCCACATGGGGGAGCTAAGGAGGTTAGCGTCCCTCCTCCTCCTTTATATAGTAGTGCCCCTATGCCTTGAAAAATGACCAATTCTCCCTCTTCTTCTCTCCTACCATGAGCGTGGTTCCGTTTCTGGAGCTGCGTACGAGGAGGAAAGTCTCTCTACTATACGCACACCGCCGTGCTGCTAGATCCACTCTTCCACTTCCGCTGCTCTGCTAGATCTGGAGCCCAGAGATCGTCATCCACACCGTACGTGTGTGGAACCGCGAGGCACCATTGTTTAGTGCTGGGAGCTGTCTTCTTCCACTACACGACCCTGAGGTCGGCGCCGTCGTCTCCACCGACAACGTTTGTGCGGGAACGTAATCCCTCTTCCGGTCTACAAGGGTATGTATTCTGATCTCCTCCTTATTAGTATATTTGCATAGTATAGATCTTGGCTAGTTTATGGTTATCGTCGGTAGGAATTTTTTTGTTTTCTGTCTACAATACCCTACAGAGGAGATATTGCAAGTGCCTCGCGTGGTGGAGTCCATGGGGACGAAGCTCACATAAAAGAGAGTGTGGGGAAAGGAAATGCCGCCGCCAACGATGTCGAGGCCTCGACCACCAGAAAAGGATATCTCCTCCGACGATGAGGAGTAGTAGGACTGGTTTAGTAGATGTATTTTTTGTGGAAAGCTTAATTAGCTGTCTTTTTATATGTAAGGAGAAACTATTTCTTCAATTAGTTATGAACAAATTATTACCTGTAAGGCTATAACTGTAAGAATAGAGAAGTGTGAGGTTTGCAAACCATTTTTTGGTCATTAAACGTGTGAGTTGTTCAGTTATTGCCTCACGATTTTACAAAAGCAAATGTGTGTGGCATTTAATCGACTCGTGTGCTTAGGAATTTGGGTCTTCCCGCCTCTTTCTAAAATCGCGCATAATATGAAATTTCTGGGGGTTCCACCTTGAATACCTTTCTTAGTACATTATATCCATTAAAATAGTGATGAACATATTATTGCTTGCAAGAACATAGCAGTGTGTGTATAAGTATCGTAAACGGTTTTGCGGTCATTAGTTACAGCACACGATTTTATGTGAGTAGACGTGTTCGTTGTTTGGTTATCGCACACGGTTTCATATATTAGCCGTGCCTAGATGAATTTTTCTCTTCCTGCCTTTTTCTAAAATCACACGTAGTATGAAATTCAGTGTTCCCGCCGTGTAGCCTCCACTGGCTCGGCTATAAAATTCTACGACCGCCTATCTTCCTACTGCTAACAAAACGATGTGAATAGATATATGAATGAGTCCTAGTAACAACTATAATAAAAACTTTAAAATTTATATTTTTGTAGATGATTAGATGCTCACTCTCTCTTATAGACAAAACAGCCCAGACAACATAGCATGGAACACAATGTAGGATTCATAAAATGCAAAACAACTCATAATACCTCTTAACTATATCGGGAAATTATCGCAATTTAACCACACAATCAATCAACATTTTGAAATCACTCTCGCGGCCAATCAAAACAACAAATCTAGGTAAAAGGGGTTGTGCCACATAGAATCTCGGGCTGAAATATACTACCCACAATTCGGTGTGGTATTCAGAATCTAGGCCATCGTATATTGTAGTTAAACGGCCCGTATTTCGTTGGTGTACCGTAAAAAGAACTATAGAAAATCCGCGATCCGGGCCGCCGTACGTTTTAGTAGTGCCCTGCGAAGACGATGTAGTGGGCGCGCGCGAAATGGTGGCCGGCTGGCTGCATGGTATCGCTCGACTGCTACGCAACACAGGCATTAATTCCTATGGCTAGCAGCCACACTAGCTAAGCTTAATTTGGCGTCTAGACGTACGTCACTCGGTATCGTATCGGCCGATCGATTGATACCTTCGGGTTCATACGGCCCATGCGTTCGTCCCATACGGATCCATACCCCCATATATCAATTCTTAGCTCGATCTCTAGCGAGCTACTCGATCGCAATTGCACCGTATTCCTTCTACAAGTATATATACACACATAGAGCTCTAGGTGTAGCTTCGGCTATGTGCATATCCTCTACTACTACGAGCTTACGCTTCAGAGACGCATCAACAGCCACCTCAAGATCTCTCGCCATGCCACTCTCGCACGGCGACTTGCAGCTTGATGGCGAGCCCCCCGCCCCTCTACACGACGGTGGCCAGGGCGGGGACGTGGCGCCGAGGCGGGTGTGGGTGCCCGGGCCGGTGATCGTCGGCGCCGGACCGTCGGGGCTTGCGACGGCGGCGTGCCTCAAGGCGCGCGGGGTTCCGTCGCTGGTGCTGGAGCGGGACACGTGCGTGGCGGCGTCGTGGCGGCACCGCACGTACGAGCGGATGCGGCTGCACCTGCCGCGCTGCTTCTGCGAGCTCCCGCTGGCGCCGTTCCCCCCCGGCACGCCGCCGTACCCGACAAGGGACCAGTTCATCGCGTACCTCGACGCCTACGCGCGCGCCTTCGCCGTCGAGCCACTCCTCGGCGCGCGCGTCCGGGCCGCCGCCTACGACGCGGCCATCGGCTTCTGGAGAGTCACCGTCGACGTCGTCGCCTGCGCAGCCGACGCCGAAGACGCTGTGACGACGACGGAGTTCGTGTCGCGCTGGCTGGTGGTGGCCACCGGCGAGAATGCGGAGCCGGTGTGGCCGGAGGGCGTGGAGGGGATGGACGTCTACCGCGGCGCGGTGATGCACACCAGCACCTACAAGAGAGGAGACGAGTTCGCCGGGAAGAAGGTCCTCGTCGTAGGATGCGGCAATTCCGGTATGGAGGTCAGCCTGGACCTATGCAACAATGGCGCCAAGGCATCCATGGTCGTCAGGGACAAGGTACGCGCCTATATTTACTCTAATTAAGTCACTAGCACGAGATTGCACTCAGAAATTTACTCCTACACAATTTAAGTCACTGACATGCATGGCATGCGACTCCTCCATGAGCTAGGGTAGGTTAGGTTCTTCCAAAGTAGATCTATATATATAGCATCTCTGTGGAGCAGAGCTGCATTGTATAAGGCACAAGTAATGAAACACCTAATTAAGTTAAGCAAAGTAACAATCAAGCATCTCTATGAGGAGTAGCATTTCTGGGTGCCACTGTGCTGGCGAAATCACTTCTTGGATACACTGGTTGCTCTCACTTTCACAAGGAATATTAACCCCATACATATACTATAACTTTTCTCAAGGATTCTCGAGAATAACAACGCTCTTGCATGCAACTGGAATATAGTTTCAATATTCAGATTCTTTTCCTCAAGTACAATTTCTCATACCCAAGTTCCAACTATCCATCCTCTCCCCTCAACAATTTCTACTCTTTTTGAGCATGATTGGAGAGCTCAAGTGTCGTGCATGCTTAAAATCGATCCCGTATTTACAAACAGGGTCCTGGCATGAATGTTCATGATTTGTTTACGTAAGGGCCGGTAAACCCTTAAAAAAAGCTGGCTGAACAATCGTTTGTGAAAAATGTTAATTAGTTGCATGGAAAGTTTATGTAGAATACATCATTATAGATAAAAATATGATGTCCTAAAACATATTGTAGAAAAAAATGTACATAAATAAATTGCGTTTAACATAAGAAATATATATGTCAAACTGTGAAACGAGTAAAAAACCCACCTGTGGGACTATTATTTGTTTTTAATGACTAACGTGCATTATAGGCCCTCAAACTATTTCTGCGGTCAGTATAGGTAAATTATAAAATCGACGAGTCACTGATTGCAAATTCAGGCCCAGGGTGAGGATTTTCTAAGATCTAGGGCCTACACGAGACCATTGAAATAGTCTTAGGATCTATAATCTAGTATCTCTTTTCATAAATTTGAAACCTGAATGGCGTATGTACAAGTCTACCCGATGTGACTACACAATTTATACATTTTCATGGAGAGATTCATATAAAACTTAAGGAAACATACATGTCATAGATATATACTAAAAAATTAATTGTAGAATTCTATATCATAGATATATATCTTGCATATTAAATATTTAGTTGACTTAACTAGAAAATATCTTGGTGAAATTGGTGTGGAATATGCGTATAGGACTATTTGACTTGGAATGTGCAGAGGGTTAGTATTGGTGTCAAACATTTGAGCATGGACTCATATATAAATGCACTACGAGAGGTAGTTAAATAGACTAGTCGAAACTAGTAGGCTTGACGGAGATCACAAAGGGAACGACCCGAGCGCTAGTGGTAGGGTGATCGGACCAGCCATGGTGGTCGAGATTTATCTGATGGCCTTGGAGGGCTTTGCATATGTGTATTATGTAATTTTAATACATAGAGAGGAACATACTTAGTCATGCCCCAGTAGTGTGGCAATATTCAATGAACACCATTAACAAATATCGCCTCACCATGTACTTCTGCAGTGGTATTATCCCGACAATCCTAATAGTTCTCATGCATTTTGTGTGTGTTTTTGTAGCTTCATGTGTTGCCTCGAGATATACTAGGCATCTCAACATTTGGCCTCTCGGTATTCCTTCTCAAGTGGTTGCCGATAAAATGGGTCGATGCCTTATTCCTCTTCTTCTCAAGGTTGATACTAGGAGACACTGGAAAATATGGTCTTCAACGGCCTAAGATCGGCCCTCTCCAAATAAAGAAATCAACAGGGAAAACCCCCGTGCTCGATATAGGAGCTCTGAGAAAGATTAGAGATGGACAAATAAAGGTAACATACCTCATATTCACATCACTCTTGTGCAACATGTTCAACATGTTACTACAATAATTCTGTAACAAAATGAACATTGCATCGGTCTGAGGAATAAATAAACTTGTGTGAATATATATTGAAATAACATAAGGTAGCTTGTACTCTTAGCATTTTACCACCTAACTAGTAGGAACGAATGAAAGATCTAGCAAGTTGTTTGTAGTGAGACCAGTGTACTATATTTAGTTACTCCGTGTGATGTCCTAGTGAATCTAGAGAGAGATTATGTGCAGGTGGTCCCGGCGATAAACCGGTTCACCGACGGCGGTGTTGAATTCGCTGACGGCTGTAAGGAGGACTTCGATGCAGTCATCCTCGCCACCGGGTACAAAAGCAACGTGCCATCATGGCTCAAGGTATGTACGTACGCAAATGAGTACTCCCTCCGTCCCAAAATACGTGTCATTCACGTATTTTGGGACGGAGAGAGTACTTATTATCGTCATGCATTCACGTATGATAAAAATAATAATTGAAGCTATGTGCATCCAAGATGATATACGCAAGACAAGATGCATAGACTACTACGTACACCGGAGATTAATCTGTTCTATCGTGTCTGATGCATGACTGATAATGCATGCATGCACGGGGTATAGCTAGGTTGAAGTGTAATATTCATATATAGAAAGTGTTGTACAAACGCTTTGGCATCAAACCAGACTAACGAGTTCCATAATATTTGTCAGAGGTATATCAGGCAAGTGAAAAATAGAAAATAAAAGACACCCGAGTTCTTTCCGGGGAAATCTTTCCGGAAAAAAGTACCGGTACACAGCAGTGATCTTCTCGATCGAAAATACATGGCGCATATCTTAGACATGAACCCGGTTTATCAACTTACGACTTCCACGGTTACTTTGTACGTATAGTGAAAATGTGAATTAGAAAATAAAGATTTTATTTTGTTTGATCATCCCCGCAAAAGTTCAACTTTGTATATATTAGGTGAAAATTTACAAAAGTTAAATTGCGCACTTTTCACGGAGTTATATGTTTTGTAGCGGTGTGGTAGTATCTTGTGTGTATAGTCCTTGTCATTTTGATGGGGGTATTAGATTTAGATAGGAAGGCATGGGCATTGACAATGATGCTAACAAGAGGGCGATATATATGTGCCTATCGATCTCTCCCATCGGGACACAGAAACTCATCCAAAAGTTGTGATTGTTGATTGACAGTCATAGGTATGAATTGCGCTATAGGCCATCTTTAGACTTTGTTGATAAATATGTTTTGCTAGGAGATTTTAATCAACTATTTGTCGATTTGGGCAGAGTGTCTTGTGCGTGAGATCGATGTGATAGCTACAAGCATGTACTTGATTTGCCGCTTGTATCGTTCTTGCTTAGTTGCATCAGTCGTCGCGTGTACTGGCGTGTAGTGTAGACATGGACTTATATGTCGATGTCATGTCAACTACTCTTCAAACTTTTCATCTTGCAAACTAGCAGCTGGGCAGAGCTAATTAAGGATCAAGAATATGCATAGGCGGCTAGCTCTTAGCTTGCATGTTCCTGTCAAGTCGATCTTGATCTCATGCGTGCGTTTATTTCTTTTGTAGTTGTATTCTTGCTGTTGTTGTAGTACAGTGAGCTGGACCAGCAGTGTAGCCCGTGCTTGGGCGCTTGGACCATGCAACAGTGACAGATGCTATACAAAGAAAACATGAATAACATCAGGCGCAAAAATATGGCAAAAAAATAAATATATACGGAACATGAGTGGCTTTTTCCAAGAAAACTGAACTATAAGTGACCAATGTTATTGGTATTTGGTTTTACTCAGTACTCGCGCGAGTACTGAGTAGAACCGAATAACATCAAGCAGTGCTTGATGATTGCAAAATGAATTTTGTGTGCACAACTACACTTACATATTGTTCCATGCATGCTAATTCCGAAACCAGAGTTTATTCATTCAAAGAATACATAAACAGAACAACGATCATACTGGGACTTAAGAATTATTTTAGAGCGAAACTACTGACCTTGCTCCATGCAAAGGAAACCGCAGCCCTCACTGTTGGGAAAGGGAGGATAGAGTCATGCCAAAATATACTAGTTTTAATTTTTTTTCCCTCCGTTTGAGTTAGGTTTTTGTTGTTGAGATCTTCCTCTCAGTTAGGTGTGATGCACATGCTGGCCCCATAATGATATGGTGAGGGCCATGGTGATCATCATGCGCATGGCAATAGTGCTTGCTGCCACACCCATTGCCCACTCTACCTTTTGTAGGGTGGCCCATCTGGATGATTTGCTTGATGCCTCCCATCTGCCTCACCAGATTTGATGCATGGACTCTCAACTCTAAGTGTGTTTGGCACTACAGTTTATTTGACGTTGAACATTCTATGTGTGCATTTATATATATATATATATATATATATATATATTGTTGATTTTCTTAATTGGACAATGTGAACAATGTGTTATACTAACAGTTATCGATGGCATTCCACGTTAGATTCTGCAAGTCTTTTCATTGGCCGGCCATATTTGATGATAGATTATGGTAGCCGTTGCATTGGCTCGCCAGATTTGGTGATTGATGATTAGGAGAGTCACCAGCATACATGTATGGTAAAATAGTTTGGCATCTTATTTGCAGCTTGTAGAAGGAATTGGTCATGCATATTCATATTTCTTCTTGTATAAAAAACATTGACTTCTTTTAATACTCGTCACATATACACATAACTACACATAACTACACATACTTATTTCAGGAGGACGAATTCTTCAGCCAGAGTGATGGGTTCCCCAGGAAGGCATTCCCGCACAGCTGGAGGGGCCAGAACGGCCTCTATGCCACTGGCTTCACGAGGAG
This sequence comes from Poa pratensis, assembly GCA_947311845.1. Lineage (NCBI taxonomy): Eukaryota > Viridiplantae > Streptophyta > Magnoliopsida > Poales > Poaceae > Poa > Poa pratensis. The sequence continues at coordinate 27,239,989 of CAMZMU010000114.1, forward strand.
GGGTCTCATGGGCTCCTCCTACGACGCCTCGAAAATCGCCGCCGACATTGCCAATAAGTGGACCGAGGCCCTTGCTAGGAATATCGCTGCTCATAATAATGCTTGAACAATACTATTATGTTTTAGTTCCACACCTGCTTGAAATGCTGCATTTCGAGCAATGCGTTCGTTGGTTGGAACATGTATATATGTATCTCCAACTATCTAATGGGTCTACATAGAGATATGTTATAGAGATATATGTATGGAATAATTAGTGAGATGCAAAGGTGGAGTAATGTAGTATCACTAGTACAGATCGGGCAAACGCACACAGTCGACTTCTGCCATCGCAAACGATTATAGCACCCGTCGCTATCCATGGGAGGGCGATGTGGGCAGACATCGCAGACGAGAAAATAAATCGTGTGCGATGGCGCAAACTTCGCAGACGCCTGGTTTCCTGAAATCGTGTGCGATGTCTCAGGTTATCGCACACGCTTATAGATATGTAGAGTCGTCTGGGTTACTAGCTATTTGCACACGCTTTAGTAAGTTCTTTCGTGTGTGTTGAAAAACTTATTGCTAACGCTTGATGTAGCTCTAGTCGTGTGTGTTTGAAGACTCGTCACACATGTTTATAATTTATCAGGAACATGCCTGTAGGCTTTCATTTCAGATTCATACATTGCGACAGATGCAAATATCAAGAACAAGCATCATCAAGTAGCAAAGCTCCTTGTTTTATTCATTTCACATTTCATATTCGTACATTGCGACAAAAGTATCAATTGCTAGCTATAAAAATGTGAAAACTACACAAAAGAAGAAATAACTTTTCTTGGTTACGTCTTTGTTTTCACATCCCTAAGCTTATGGTCTTCACCATCCTTGGATAGCTCTTGGTGCATCTTCTCTAATCCCTGTGAAAAAACTTCAAAACACCGTTTCTCCCATTTCTTTTTCTGTGGGGCACATTAGTAGTGATAAACAAATAGATTTCTTGCTGCATATAATCCTTAGACAAAAATTCATATGAATGTCCAGAACATGTATAATGTTGTATGCCTACTCATAAACTCAATTGGATCAAAAAGATTCATGTTAAAAGTTCTAAGCATGCATCAAACAAAATGGGACAGAATCTATCCAGAAAACAGCAGCAGCTAAACGTATTTTTCTACCCTACTTAAATTTGTCGGAAAATTCCGAAAAAATTCATGCATACATAGGATGAAAAGTTTCCATTACAGTTTAAATATGAGCTCATTCGGGGTTACAGAATAAGAATTAAAAATCATACCGTGCACAGATTCGTGCAGTAATAATATCTCCGAACGCTATAAGCAACTTCTTCATACCAAAATGAGTAAAACTTGGCACTTTATTAAAAATTCCAGAAACTAAACTAAACACTAATTATCTTTTTACAGCAAGAGGACACAAAGAAAATCACAAATAAAAACAACCGGGTTGCCTCCCGTAAAGCGCTTTCTTTATAGTCATATAGCTAGGCTTCTTACTTGATATTTATTGTGGACGAACCTCATGAGGGAGCTTGAATGATGTGCCCCTCTTCCTTAGGAAGTGTTCCATACATTTCTTGTGTGGAAACTGAAACTTCATATTCCCTTCTTTTGAATCAATGATAGCACCTGTAGTACGAAGAAAAGGTCTTCCAAGAATAATTGGACTAGAGGTTTTATTCCCCATATCCATGATTAGAAAATCAACAGGCACAAATGTCATATGTAACTCTACCAAAACATCACTTACTTTTCCTAAATCATGTTTAATGGAATCATCAGCAAGTGCAAGTTCAATAGAGCATTTTTCAAGATTTTTCAATTCAAGTACTTCATATAGTTCTTTAGATAAAACAGAGACACTAGATCCTAGATCAAGTATAGCATGGTGTGTCTCTTTTCCAATGGTTACTAGGACTTTGGGAATCCATACATCCCCAAGCTTAGGTGGTATCATAGCCTCTTGGTTGTACCTAGCAATCTTTTCTTTTAACACATGATTAGCAATATAAGTACCAAAACCAGCTTCGACATATAGCAAGAGAATAATGAAGTCACCCTCGGCGTACCTCTTCGTAAACACACAATGATCAGGTTATGCTTTACGGTATCCAAGCTCAGTCATGAATGACTCGAACTTCTTGTACCACTGCCGAGGAGCTTGCTTCAAGCCATACAAGCTCTTCTTCAATCTGCACACTTGGTGCTCCTTGCCTGCAACCATGAAACCTTCTGGCTGCTCCATGTATATCTCCTCCTCTAGGTCACCATGCAAGAATGCAGTCTTCACATCAAGTTGTTCAACCTCCAAGTCCATGGAGGCAGCCATGCCAAGCACAACTCGGATCGAAGACATCTTGACCACCGGAGAGAATATTTCATCGAAGTCGATTCCCTTCTTCTGACTGAAACCTTTCACAACCAATCTTGCCTTGTATCTTGGATATGAGCTATTTTCTTCAGTCTTCACTCTGTACACCCACTTGTTCTTGAGTGCTTTCTTGCCCTTTGGCAGAGACACCAAATCAAAGGTATCATTCTCATACAGGGATTTCATCTCATCCTGCATGGCTTCTGACCATTCATTTTTGTGCTCATCAGACACTGCTTCCTCATAGCATGAGGGCTCACCTGCATCAGTCATCAACACATATTGATGTGGTGGATACTTGCTGGAAGGTTTACGGTCTCTCCCAGTTCTCCTCAACTGCTGCACTGGTGGTGGGGAATCAGGTGGATTATCATCACCTTGACTCTCATCATCATCATCATCATCAGATGGTTGTTCATGTCCCTGACTTGTACTGTCTTGATCAGTTGCATCACCATCTTCAACATCTCCATCATCATCATCTCCCCCATGATTGTCATGGACTAGAGGAGGGTTAACTGGATCTAGTACAACCTGAGGTGTGGTAGTCTTCGGCTTCTCTGGTTTACCAATATCTTCGATCGTTTCATCTTCAATGAACACCACATCTCGGCCGCGCACAGTCTTCTTCTTGACTGGATCCCACAATCTGTATCCAAACTCATCGGTTGGACTGTTGAGATAGATGCACTGCTTTGTCTTGCTATCAAGCTTGGCTCTTTCATCCCTCGGGATGTGCACGAATGCCTTGCACCCAAAGACTTTCAGATTCTTGTATGATACATCCTTCCCTGACCAAACTCTCTGAGGAATATCACCTGCAAGAGGAACTGAGGGGGACAGGTTTAGTATATGCATAGCATGAATCAAAGCTTCAGCCCAAAACGAATTAGGTAACTTTGCATGAGAGAGCATAGTTGTGACCCTCTCCGTGAGAGTCCTGTTCATCCTCTCTGCAAGTCCATTGAGCTGAGGTGTCTTTGGTGGAGTCTTCTCAAGCCTGATGCCGTACTTTCTGCAATACCTTTCAAAAGGACCTCGGTATTCACCACCATTGTCTGATCTGACGCACTTCAATTTCCTGCCAGTTTCTCTCTCGACTTTGGCATGGAATTCCTTGAAGACGCCTAGCACCTGCCACTTGTTTCTCAACACATAGAGAAATATCTTTCTGGAGTTGTCATCAATGAATGTCACAAAGTATAATGCTCCACCAAGTGATTTCTCGGTCATGGAGCAAACGTCAGTATGCACAATATCAAGAACATTCTCCGCACGTCTTGGCGGTCGTGTACGAAATGTAACCCTATGTTGTTTGCCAGCAAAACAATGTTCACATGGTTTCAAGGTTATACCTTTCAACTCAGGGAGGAACTCCATGCGAGCAAGAGCGTGCATGCCCTTCTCACTCATATGCCCAAGCCTCTTGTGCCACAACTCAGCCGTAGTGTCATTCTCGGCGACGTTCAGCATCTCATTACATAGCTTGGTTTTAGTCACATAGAGGTTACCTTGCTTGCTTCCTCGAGCCACAATCAAAGAGCCTTTGGTGAGTTTCCATTTTCCATCACCAAAATAACTGCCATGGCGAATGTCATCAAGCTTTCCAACTGACAACAGATTCAGCCGTATATCGGGAACATGCCTCACATCATCGAGCACCAAACTGCACCCCGTGGAAGTCTCAATGCATATAGTGCCCTTGCCAACAATGGTTTACGAACCGCTGTTTCCCATCCTCACTTGGCCGGTAACACCGCTGGTGTAGGACGAGAAAATACTCCTTGTGTGATGTAATGTGGAAGGACGCACCTGAATCCACAACCCATCTCATGGCATCATCACGAACATCACTATAGCATTCTTCATCTTCAGTGACTAGATAGTCTTCACCTTCCTCACATTCTGCAACATTGGCGGCACCATTCTGTGCCTTTTGCTCGTTCTTGTTTGCAACCTTTCCCTCTGCAAGATCTTTCTTGTATTTCCTGCATTCGCTCTTTATGTGATTCGGCTTGCCACAGTAAAAGCAAGTAACATATTTTCTATGTTTTGACTTTGATCTCCCCCTGGATTTATCTTTGCCCTGCTGAAATCTGGCATGGCCACGTCCACGGTTTTCATTCTTCCCATGGGATTCAGCCACATACGCATCAGAAGAAGTGGCATCGCCCTTTTCCTTCTTTCTGGCTTCTTCATTCAGCATGCTACTCTTCACCATCTCCAAAGTCAGCTTCCCATCCAGAGCTGAATTGCTAATGGACAACAAGCGTGTTCCAACTGTCGGGCATGGAACTCAGCAGCAACAATGCTTGCACCTCATCCTCGAAGTTGATCTTCAGCTGAAAGTTGGTTTATATGGCACTGGAAAACATTCAAGTGTTCAATCACACTACTGCCATCTCGGTACTCAAGTTTTGCAAGTCTCTTGATAACCGAGGCCTTGTTCATAGCTGTTTTCCTCTCATACATTGACTCCAACTTCTGCCACATCTCATACGCATTTGTGTCATTTGCAACATGGTGGAATATATTGTGGTTGATGTACAATCGAATCATACCTACTGCCTTTCTGTTCAACACTCTCCAATCTTCATCCGTGACACCGGTCGGTATCTTGTCTTTCACAATTGGCTCATACAAATCCTTGCAGTAAAGGATGTCTTCCATCATGGGCTTCCATAATGAGAAATTGGAAGAATCAAGCTTTATCATGCCACTCGTAGCGGCGCCTTCTTCCAAAGCCATTGTGAGCAGCAACCTTGAGCAAACCTTGAGCTCTGATACCACTCTGTTGGGAAAACTGGGCACACCAATTAACCCTTAATGGAGATTAGCACACTCTTAACGTGGACTGAAAATACGCAGCGGAATAAATGTAAACTTCAGCACCACTGATGTACTAACTCACGGATCGTTGCTCGTGTCGGATGGAAATATGCATCAACATATATGGATGTCCTAGTTGCAAACAGCAGCCAGGTAGTACAAGTACTAGCAGGTTTCAGCAAGCAGGTAGTACATGTACTAGTTGTTCAGCCAGAAAGTGCAGCAGCAAGCATCAACACAGAGACACCAGATTTTACGTGGAAACCTCTCAAGGTGAGAGGAAAAACCACGGGCCGAAGCCACCCAAATCTCTTCCACTATTATCAAAGCGGGATACAACAGTTCTTCCCTAGATAGCACTAGGGGATCTCTTACAACAAGATTTGGGGCACAAGATCTAGGGATTGGAATAATCTCACCAAAGATGGTGGAATCACAGCTTGAAGGAGACAAGGTAGTGGATCTGAACGTCACAACCTTGTGGGCAGGGCCCGTGCTTGATCTAAGCTTCTTCCTTCAACTTCTTCCTCTTCCCTTCTCTCTTGGTTTTCTTCTCCAATGGAGGCTATCCTGATTTTCGTCACTCCACCTAGTGGTGGCTGGTTGGGAGGGTTAACATCCCCCATCCATCATGTGCAATGTCCAAAATGACCCTTGGTCATAACCCTAATGGGTCTTGGGCTTCTGCACCAGTTTGGGCCGCCTAAGAGGCTTCATTTGGCCATCTCCTCACAGCCCACATGAGGAGGATACCCAACAAGTGGTGCTGAGTGTGCCGCCCGCACAGGGGCCATAAATTTAGGGGGGCCATCTTTTTGGTGGCTTTGGACCTCCTTTTATTGGCTAGGGAGTTGCCATAGACGGCCATGCTAGGTTTCGGGGGAAAGCCAAAAGCTAGAACTCGACGGCGGGAACACGTGGCTCTCCTGCTCCAACTTTCGTCCGCCTTGGGGTGGTAGGATTCCATAGTCACTAAAGTTGGTACATGGTCGTACTTGCCGACGTGGCACTGCGTTGACCGGTTTCCAGAAATGCGTATCTAGCAAGAAGGCCACACGATTGAAAACTATTTGCACCCAAAACAAATCACTTGGTTAATAAATTTCACACCGAATTAGGTATCTGGTCCATTGAACATTGGCCAAGAGCATAATATATAGTTGCTTGATTTTCTACATGTTTCTAGGTATTGCAGTGTTTATCTAAGCTAGATAGTGCTTATTCAAGTGTTACGAACAACGAAGAGTTGATTAAATTCCATAAAACATATCATCTAGGGAGCGATGTTTCGACACATGGGAGCATATACTCCTTATTTTAAAAATACTGTTTAAAAATAATTTTAAATATAAAAAACGGACAAAAATTTGCAGGCACCTCTCGGCATTCTATGCGCCCACAAAATTCGGTGCTAAAACAAATCTTCTCATGACACCTTTTGTCTTCTTACAAGGGCACCAAAAAGAGTTTTTTGCGGAAATTGACGTGCACACATTGGATGTCGAGATTTACGCGCCAATTTTTTGTCGGAAATTTGTTGACATATAAAAAAATACCGGTGGCAGGCCATATGCTCCAACATGTCAAATTGATTTTCTCTATCATCTAGCCATAGTTTAATGTAAGATGATGTAAAAAAGTTTTCGAAATTTGTCAACATGAGATCTAGTTTCTTAGATCTCATCGTGACTAAGTTAACAATGAAAACATAATATCCTCTTCTGCGTAGTACCGTTCAAAATATAGCAATGTGCTATGAATACCCAATTCAATTCCCAGTAAAAAAACAATTCAATTCCAGGCGACATCCAATCCAAAGGGAATGTTTAGAAATCCATGACAAGGGCTCAAGGCCCATTCATCCAAAAGGCCTACGCTCCATCCTTCCGGCCCACACACCACTCGGCACGACAGCGGGACGAGTGGCCCTAACACGACGGCAGACTCCGCCGCCGCCGCCGCAAACCTCGTCTCCTTCCTCCCAGCGAGCGACGGCGAGCGGCCGCCGTCCACCACAGCCATCGCCGCCGACTATCGGTACGCTGTTTCCGAGATTCGATCCATCCATGTCTCTCTGCTCTCAGTTGTGTTGATTTCGGCCGGCATTCGATCAGGTTGAACTGATCGAAGAACATTACATAGCAACAGCATCCCCATCGCTTTAGGCCTGCATACCATGCTACTCTGTCCTGTATCTTCTCTTGATTAAGACAGTTTATTTCCTTTCATTGTTTCAGAGGTTTGAAATCTTGTAAGCAAGCAACGGCATTTGCTCGTCTTGTTAGTTCAGGATCCATCCATCCAGATGCTACTGGCAGAGGTGTTCAGAGCAGGAGCCTGCATCGCTAGGGTTTCTCGACACGCATCCCAAGTATATACTACACTACCAGCGAAAATCATATGTTACCAGTCGCACTTTACGTGTTACAACAAAATGCACTTCCTTTCAAATGAAATGAGAAGCTGTGTAGGTAGATAGTTACTTGATATTGATTGCCTGTTGTGTGGACGCTTCTCTTTGTCCTGTGATGACCTTCATTTTACTCTCTAGTGTAGTTCAGAAAACATCATCTCTTGTGTCAGCATGGTGCTTCTATTGTCTTATAGGAAATAATTAGCCCTTTTTTTGGTTTTTATCTGTGTACTGTCCTGTGCCACGTGTTTTCGTTTGGTTGACTAAACCGCGAGCTTATACGTTACATCTTGCTTCTTCAGATTCAGGCTGCCAGATTTTTCAGAGTTACTTCCACCCGTTTCTCGGTTTGGAAAACGACAATCTCCATACATCTTCAGCCAGAGATCCTATCACTTCAGTCAAACTCGGCCGATAGCTATGGCAGCCGCTCCCACCAATGGTGATTCACCGAACAGCGTCCAGAGGAACTACCAGGTCGTTGTCGCTGCTACCCGTGACATGGGTATCGGGAAGGATGGGGTCTTGCCGTGGAGGCTTCCTGGCGACCTTAAGTTCTTCAAGGAGCTTACGCAGACCACATCTGACCCTGCGAAAAAGAACGCGGTTATAATGGGGCGGAGGACCTGGGAGAGCATACCTCTCAAATTGAGGCCGTTGCCTGGTCGTCTGAATGTCATATTGACTCGATCTGGTAGTTTTGATTTTGCGACGGCTGAGAATGTCGTTATCTGTGGAAGCATGAACTCTGCCTTGGAACTTCTAGCATCCACTCCGTATTGCTTATCGATTGAGAAAGTTTTCGTGATAGGGGGTGGCCAGATACTGAGGTGAGTTGTTGCCTTTTCCAGGAACCTACTGTATCTGCACCGTGTTGTATGTGTTCAACTGCATTGCAGTTCTATTGACCCTGTCTGTAAAACCGTTCTGCAGGGAATCGCTTAATGGACCTGCATGTGAGGCCATCCATCTGACTGACATTCAGTCAGACATTGAGTGCGACACTTCCATTCCTCCAGTTGACTTATCGGTGTTCCAACCATGGTGTTCATCTTTGCCAGTGGTTGAGAACAACATTAGACATTCTTTCGTGACCTATGTTCGTGTGAGAAAATCAGTTTCGGAAGCTCGTGAATCGAACGGCAAGGAATCAACTGAGCATGATACCAAGAGTAACAAGTTTGAAATCCAGAACTTCTCTTTTCTCCCTAAGATGATATTTGAGCGCCATGAAGAGTATTACTACCTCAACCTTGTTGATGATATTATAAGGTGTGGTTCTCAGAAAGGTGACAGGACTGGAACAGGGACCTTGTCTAAATTTGGTTGTCAGGTATTTCTTTTTTTTTGTCGAACATTTAGTTTGGCAAAACATAGAATGAACTTTATCTTTTTTTGCTTATTAGATGCGGTTTAACCTAAGGAAGAGCTTCCCCTTGCTGACAACAAAGGTATGCATGCATTTGCACTGAACTACACCCAGGTGTAATCACTACTTAACAACACGGTGTCAACACATTTAGAGAATAGGCCCCTTTTTACTAAAAAATGAACATATCAGAAGAGCTACAAGGGAAAGCAGTGATTAGAAAATTGCACCTGTTTTCTCACTTTTTGTATCTTCCTAGTGCTTCAAACCTAGTGTCAATCCGTGCAACCTAGGATGCTGCCACTTTCTCTATTTTGGATGTTTACTTGTATATCCAATCAATTATGATGCAGATGTACTTCCAATCTAATTACAATTGCATAAGGTCAATTGACAGAACTTCCAATGTTTGTACTTCATAATTAAGTGAAAATTTATTGCATTGTCTTATCTCTATAGCTATTGTCTAGAAACAGCTATATCTCTCACTAAGAATAAGCTGTGCATTATGTATTGAGTTGCCACTTCTGACCCTTCACTATAGGAACATGTTTATCTTATCATTATGTAGTGATTATGCTGAAAGTTGATACGTGGGCACTGCTGCATAACAGTGTCAACGTCCTGTTGAGTTATAGTACCATTTTGTTATGAAATCTTTTGTATATGCTTATGAATATGTAAAACTGTCCTGCCTTGAGATATTTGGTATTCCCCTGTTTTCTTGAATAATATAATAAAACTGCTCTTTACCAGAGGGTGTTTTGGCGGGGTGTTGTCGAAGAACTATTGTGGTTCATCAGTGGCTCGACAAATGCAAAGGTACTTCTTCAATGCACCCCTATGCATTCTGAAGGAAAGTTAACGTACCACTTCTGTTAGGTGTATCTGTTAATGTAAGGAGCATTTCATGCACAAAATATATTACTACTTTTTAATTTCTTTGCATGAACTTTCTGTGCTTCAAACTTCTGATTTTGGTACGATAATTTTTTATTGTCGATTTGTAGGTTTTGCAGAAAAAGGGTATTCATATATGGGATGGCAACGCGTCAAGAGAATATCTTGACAGGTATATATCTCTTGGATGTAAGCTACTAAAAACAATGGACACTGCTATTTCTGATCTCTGATCTACCTGGTAATATTTTGTAGTGTCGGCCTAGCAAATAGGGAGGAAGGCGATTTAGGCCCTGTTTATGGATTTCAATGGCGACACTTTGGTGCCAAGTAAGTTCGCATTGCTCCTCATCCCTCCCTCCCATCCTTCCTTCCTACTTACAGTATATCCCATGTTTCTAACCACTGACGATATATACAGGTACACCGACATGCATGCTGACTATACTGGAAAAGGTTTTGATCAGCTAATGGATGTGATTGACAAGATCAAGAATAATCCTGACGATAGGCGAATCATCATGTCTGCATGGAATCCTTCAGACCTAAAAGAGATGGCCCTTCCTCCCTGCCACATGTTTGCACAAGTTAGTATATTTTGGTTATGCTTTGGTAAAATTTAAGCCTAGTGTATTTAGCATGTGTGACGAATGACCATTAAGAACTTGTTTACTTAACATCTGGTCATTATGATGTTAAGCCTGGTGAGTTATTCTCCCATCCAAATGTATCCTTTTAACAAGTTAATTGCTATGATGTTGATAGGCTTCAAATGTGAATAGATTTTGACACTTGCATGCAACCGATAGATCCTTTAGAGTCTAGAACTCTAGATGTTCTTCTACCTTTTTTTATATAGTAGAATGATAGACATTTCTTGCTGTAATTATAGAGATAACAATCATGTTGCTTTCTTATTGTAATCTACGTATTGCAGTTTTATGTTGAGAATGGGGAGCTATCGTGCCAGATGTATCAACGCTCTGCAGATATGGGACTTGGTGTTCCATTCAACATCGCATCATATTCTCTTCTGATGTGCATGATGGCTCAAGTTTGCGGTATGCTCTTGATTCTTATCTGCAATGTATTTTTAGAGAACATTTAGTCGATCCATTCTGTGAACATGTACGTTGCATTTTTTTTTGCTTCTTTCGGCCTATTTCTAGCAGGCAGTAGTTAGGAAAACATCCATCCATTCTGTGAACTGTACCCTGTCTTTTTTAATAATGTTGAAGATGCTCAACATACTTACCATATTCATGTATCATCTGTTTTATATTTGTGCGCAGGTCTCTCCCCTGGAGACTTCGTCCATGTAATAGGGGACGCCCATGTCTACAGAACGCATGTCCGAGCTCTAGAGGAGCAGATCCTGAAGCTGCCCAAACTGTTCCCAGTACGCAGATTCCAGTAATCTATTTCATTCTAAATCAGAAGACCTGCACATAATAAAGCAACTCCTGGGATGTTTTTCCCCTTTTGTGTGGCTTTTGGTACCTCATATGTGTAATAAACATTTATGGTCCTCGCGTGCAGGTTCTGAAGATAAACCCGTCGAAGAAGGACATCGATTCCTTCGTGGCGTCGGACTTCACGCTGGCCGGCTATGACCCACACAAGAAGATAGAGATGGAGATGGCGATATAGCTGTAGCGTTTCTTCCTACTCGTAAACGATGATGCCTTTGGTCGGTGTTGTCTGGCAAGGAGTTGTACTCGGATTTCGAAACTGTCTCCCCCTTTTATCTGGAGCTCAGTGACGACTGGAAAATGTGAGCGAGAGTTGTTTGCGTACTGCACCGTGTTGATCGATATATATACCCATCAGACTCCTAGACTGCTAGGAGAGATTCATCTGTGTCTGGCAATGAGCTGAAGCTGAAGCATGTGTCCATGGTGCTCCTAGCTGTAGTAGTACCTTTTAGACTAGACTATGCATCCTCACTTCAAACTAGGATTTTTCAACATTCATTTTCTTTTTTTCTTTTACCTGTATGCATCATTGCTGCCACGTTTCCTCGTTGCTAGTTCGACCAAAAACTTGAGAACAATTTTAAATAAACTCGTGTAGATGACCGTGGCTTGTGCAACATAGGGGAAAAAACCGTGGCTAGGCACATGAGCGAGGTACGTTGATCCGGGCAGCCTCGAAGGCGTGGTCGTGCTACGGTGGTGTTCGGCTTCGGTTGTGACGCGGTCTTGAGGTTCGGTGTCCCGCCTCCTCGCCATTCTTGGTCGGAGGCTGGCAAGGCGAGCTTTATAGTCCGGTTGTTGTAGGTGTGTGTTGTAAGGCGACTGGCGTTGCCTTGGGTGCTGTGGTGTTGTAGCCATTCTTTGGCGTTGTTTCTCTCGTAAGCTTAATAAGATAACGCGCAGGTCTTCTGCGGGTTCTCGAAGAAAAAAAATCGCGCAACATTCAAAATAAACGCTGTAACATGGATAATTCGTAGCACTCATTCGAACATATAAGACGACGCGATATGGGCCAATCCAGTGAGTTAGTGGGCTGAGAAGAGGGCCTAGAAGATAACGGGCCGGGCTGACCGGGACGTCCTATACATCGACCTATGCGAGTAGTATAACGCTTCGCATAACCTCTGGGAGTAATGGGCCGGCCCATTTCCTTCCGACAGATCCTGTTTCGTTTGCACGTTCACGCACGTTCCCCCAGAACTGAAATGATGGCTCCCTTCAGTTCTCTGTTTCATTCGCACGAAAGCATGCACGACACATTTCCGGTCGTACGTAACTATTTCTATTTTCTCTTGCATATATCGTGATTCTTGCACATTTGCATTACTTTCACAAACATAAAACATACATGTACAATTGTACAAACTTGTTTTGCACGTTATGGTCAACAAAATAATAATGTGCCATGCACTTTAAAATAGAATAATCTGTACACGAAAATGATACGTGCCCACGAGTATGTTCCATTCCTGTATTCAGTTTTGAGTTTTCTCCAGTGTAACTTCTCAATTATGAATCGATGTCTGAAACTTTTTTAGCAGAATTTTATCAAAATGATAGTACTCGGTTGACCATTTAAAATATCTCGCGGTGAGAAGGTTAATCTCTACGTTTCCTATAAATTTCGTGTTGTAATATTTTCGTTTTGATGGTTGTATACGAGATAATCTTTTACTAAAGGTTTGACCGTGTTTACACTCCTCATTAGACGCGTCTTCTCCAACCTGTGTCGCAGCCGCTCGTCGCCATTAACTCCGCCATCATCACTGCACCCCCGCCGCCCACACCGTTGTGCAGCTCGCGACTCTTTATGGTGCTGACAGGTAGATGGTGCTATGTTTAAAATATGAACAGTTTTGAAATCTGGATATTTTAAATATTTTTTAAATTGGAACAAATTTATAATTTCTTAAATATGAAAATATTGAAATCTGACCTAAAAAACAATTTCAAAATATGAACAATTTTGAGATCTTTATTGAACAGAAAATGCCGGTGAATGATTTTTTTTGAACGATTTCAAAAACTGAACATAAGAAGTCGACGAACGGAAATTATCTTTGAACGATTTTTTAAAAAGTGAACAGAAAAAATTCTATGAACGGAAATTATTTTTGAACATTTTTAAAAGTGAACAGAAAATGGCAATGAACAAAAACTATTTTTGGACAATTTGAAAAGTGAACAGAAAAGGCCGTTGAACAAAAACTATGTTGGAAGATTTTAAAAAATGAACAGAAAAAGTCTATGGACGTAAATGATTTTTAAACGATTATTTAAAAACTGATCAGAAAAAGTCTATAAATGGAAATGACTTTTGAACGATTTTACAAATGAACAGAAAAGGCAGGTGAACGAAATCTTTTCTGAACGATTTCAAAAACTGGATAGAAAAAGTGGACGAACGGAAATTATCTTTGAACAATTTTTTAAAAGTGAACAGAAAAAGTTTATGAACGGAAATTATTTTTGAACGATTTTAAAAGTGAACATAAAATGGCAGTGAACGAAAACTATTTTTTAACTATTTTAAAAGTGAATAGAAAAGGCCATTGAACAAAAACTATTTTGAACAATTTAAAAAACTGAACAGAAAAAAGTCTATAGATGGGAATTATTTTTGAACGATTTTTAAAAAGTGAACAGACATAAGTCTACGAATGGAAATGACTTCTGAACGATTTTAAAAATGAATAGAAAAGGCCGATGAACAGAAATTTTTATTGAACGATTTCAAAAACTGAACAGACAAGTATACGAACGAAAATTATCTTTGAACGATTTTTTAAAAAGTGAACAGAAAAAGTCTATGAACGGAAATTATTTTTGAATTTCTTTTAAAGTGAACAGAAAATGGCAATGAACAAAAACTATTTTTGGGAAATTTTAAAAGTGAACAGAAAAGGCCGTTGAACAAAAACTATGTTGAAAGATTTTAAAAAATGAACAGAAAAAGTCTATGGACGTAAATGATTTTTTAAACGAATATTTAAAAAGTGATCAGAAAAAGTCTATGAATGGAAATGAGTTTTGAACGATTTTACAAATGAACAGAAAAGGTCCGTGAACGAAATCTTTTCTGAACGATTTCAAAAAATGGATAGAAAAAGTCAACGAACGGAAATTATCTTTGAACATTTTTTTAAAAGTGAACAGAAAAAGTTTATGACATGGGTATACATCTCGGGTACCCTACCATGAGGGTACCTGGTGCACGTGACGACTAAAGGCCCAATAGCGAAGAGACTACTCGAAGCCCAAGACAAGAGGCCCAAGAAGATGGAGTACCCTCCAAGATTAGACATAGGCATAGTCGGTTTAGACTTTCCTTACGTGTAAACTAGGTCGGTTACAAACTCCCGAGACCCAGCCTATTTAAAGGCTGGGAGGGGTGCCGATCTGGGACCAAGCCATACTCGAACCACCAAAGCTCTAGCGAGATCGATACCTCGCCGGAGCTCCCCGTAATCGCATAATCCACAATCAATACCAGACAAGCAGGAAGTAGGGTCTTTACCTCCACCCGAGGGGCCTGAACCTGGGTAAATCTTTGCCTCTGCTTGTCAGCCGACGAAACTACCAGTACTACCACGTTCTCTCCCCATAATCTCAACCCTAGGTCCTTAACCATGGGATTTGATGAGGGTACACCTCGTCAATTGGCGCCGTCTGTGGGAAAGAATAGTGCTGGACTCGCGGTTTCTTCGGTTCCATCGAAAACGGCGACTCGCCGATCGGATCTACAAACGGCAACTCGCCGGCTGCATCGACAAACCAGAACTCGCCGACTCAGGCGGCACACGGCAACTCGCCGGCTCACTCGACAAACGGCAACACGCCAGCTTCACCCGCAAAAAGCGCATCGGATCCTCTGATGGATTTCGAGCCACACTCGCCAGGATTCCAGGAGGCCTTCTCCGATCTCGAGTCAGGTTTGGGTTTAACCGTTGGTTCGTTCAATTTTTTCGTCAACAAGCTTGGTGTGCAGGACTTGACGGATCCACGCCAACTCGCGACTTCCGCACCCGAGGCTCCATCGGTTGCGGCTCCTTCGACTGCGGATCCCTCAACTGTGTCCATACCATCGTCGATCCTCCAAGCTTGTTCGTCTGCAACAACCATGTCCACACGAGAGATGCGCGAGCTCATTGAAGAACTCCAGGGCGAGGAGGCCGAATCAGCATACCGCACAAACGATCCCGAGCTGGATCTCCCACTCGAGGATAGTTTCGACTGCGGGATCTCCCTCAGCGACTTCGACGAACCTGAAACTCATATCGACAACCACGTCGACTCCGAGATCTGCACCAACAACAACAACCTCGACTTCGAGATTCATAACAACTTGCCGACGCCGAGATGAGCATAGGCGATGAAGGCATCGACAGCGAGAT
Source organism: Poa pratensis (assembly GCA_947311845.1). Lineage (NCBI taxonomy): Eukaryota > Viridiplantae > Streptophyta > Magnoliopsida > Poales > Poaceae > Poa > Poa pratensis. The sequence continues at coordinate 27,255,745 of CAMZMU010000114.1, forward strand.
CCGTCCAGACGGACCACTCGACGGGCATCGACTCCGACATGAGCCTTGATGATGATGTCGAGTCCATGAGGACTCGAAGACACACATACATACCCTCGGGTGATACCCCAGCAGGTCTACGTCGCCATCGCCGCAGAATCATCAGATGCTGCGGCCAGCCGCAGGCCTACAGAATTCCCGTGCACAGTTACTATGCCGGACGGAGTCACAACTCTCACAATCACTGCTGAGATGGCAGCAAAAGCAGATAAAGTCATCAAGGAGTGCACAATGATGCCAGCAGACGCAACACAAGAGGAGATGTTGACCTTCCAGTACTTCAACTGGCAGGAATCACTTCGACTGCGGCAGGTCAGAGCAACACTCGAAGAACGCAAAAAGCAAGCTAGCTTGTCGAGTGCGCGAAGAAGACAGCTCTCCCTGAGCTCCACCGGGCGAGCAGACACAGACCCAGATCAAGGTTGTCACACCTCTCGCCAGACGAAAGGGCGGCGCTCACCCGCAACTTAGGCAACTCTTTCATGACATACGACGAGAAGGAGTGCCAGTACCCAAAACAGCTGCGGGTGCCCTCTTCACCGCTGCAGCATACCTAGAGGCAATCAAACCTCCAGCTGATGACCCCAATGCAAAACTGCATCGCCAGCAGATCAAATCACTCGCCTTAGCGGCGAAGGCCATACGCCAAATTCCAAAACTCCAGGTGGGAGTCGAGACCGTGCCCTAGTCGACGCGCGTCGGGAAGAGCATAATCACAGTGGTCGCCGCCACCACTCGAAGGAAAGAAGCGGCTCGCGTAGGCGCAGGTCCAGGAGCAGATCACGCAGATCTTACAGTAGCGACTCATACTCTGATCGAGAGCCTGAGCCACATGGAGCTCTGTGCTTCACTCGACGCGTCCGCGAGACACGGATGCCCAAAGGGTTCAAACTCACATCTGAACAGCCCAAGTACACGGGTCGACAGGAACCTTCCGGGTGGCTGGAAGATTACAGGCTGGCTGTCGCGTGCCAGCGAGGCACAAACACCACAGCCATGCAATACATACGACTCATGCTCGAAGGCACAGCCCGCGACTGGCTCAAGGCCCTACCTCCATCAACATACGACTCGTGGGATCACTTCCGCAGGGATTTCGTCAAAAACTTCGAGCCTCTATGTGAGCGCCCAAAAACATTCGAGGAGCTGCGGGCCTGCGTTCAACGTTCAGACGAAACGTTGAGGTCATACATCAGACGATGGACTGAGATACGTAACTCAGTTGGAGTAGTTTCAGAAGATATGGCCATGGATGCTTTCGTCATGGGCCTCGCCAGGCGAGACTTCAAAGAAGCACTTGGTCGCCAAAAGCCAAAATCTGTAGCTCACCTCTTGCAGATCGCGACTGAGTGGGCAGATGGAGAAGATATGGCACGCACCACACGCGGGTCCTCACCCCGTGACAAACATGAGAGTAGCAGTCGAAGCCACAGAGACTCGTACAGAGACGACCGAAGGCGCAAACGTTCAAAACGTCACTACGACGATGACAGACCCGAATTCATGGCGGCTGGGTTCTCCACACCCCGCAATGACCAGGACAGAAGCGACCGACGGTCGGAAGATCGGCGAGACAGTCGAGATGATCGTCGAGACAGTCGAGACCACGGCCAACGCAGTGATAGCTACAAGAGGAAGGACTGGCGCAAGTCACGGGCACAATCTGAGCGATCATTCGAAGAAAAGATGGACGCTGATTGCAGATTCCACCTGTACAAGGGGGACGACGGAAAACTGCGATCCAATCACTCGATGAGAAACTGCAGGGAGTTCGACCAAATGGCGACTGATTACGTAAATCGCAGAAAGGCAGCAGCCGCACAAGCACCTGCACCCGTGCCTCAGCCAAACAACGTGCCTGTTCTGATGGCACCACCTCCACCACCACAGCCTGCTGCAGGCGGAAATCTCGCGGGTGCCATACAGCACGTACCTCGGGTGGACGACCACAGTACCCTCCCCCCAAGGGCAGATGTACATGATACAGAAAGGTCGACCTTCCAACAGGGAGCAAAAACTTCGCACTCGACAAGTAAACATGGCGGTCATGTCACCTCCTGCGGTAACAGAATACTTGAAGGGATCCGAAACTACAATAAGCTTCAGCAAAGAGGACCACCCTCCATCGGTTGTTCGCCAGGGCACTCTGCTCTGGTACTCGACGCGCAAATTGGAGGCTACGCCATGTCCAAGGTCTTCATGGATGGTGGGAGCGGCATAAACATCATCTTCGCAGATACGCTCCGCAAAATGAACAGGTCAGTCGAAAACCTGCCAAGATCTTCAAATACCTTCCACGGTATCGTTCCAGGGAAAGCAATAAGCCCAGAAGGCACCATACAACTCGACGTAACGTTCGGGGACAAGCACCACTTCAGGACAGAGTCGATTGAGTTCGAAGTGGTCGACTGGAAGTCACAATACCATGCTATACTTGGACGCCCGACGTTCGCTCGATTCATGGCGGTGCCACATTACGCATACCTCCAGCTGAAGATGCCTGGACCAAAAGGAGTAATCACAGTCAAGGGGAACTTCCAAAAGTCTGACTCTTGCGACCGAGAATTCAGCAAAATCTCTGAGATGTTTGGCATGGAAGCAACACTCGCTGATCTAGCGGTCTCCAACGATCGAACACTTATGCCAGAGCACAAAAAGGTGGCAGTCGACAGAGCATTCAATGCCACCAATGACACAAGATCGCATCAGGTGCACCCGACTGACCCGACCAAGACAGTCAATGTCTCGTCGAGTCTGCCTATCGCATAGGAAAGCGCGCTCGTCGAATTCCTCCGTGAGAACTGGGATATATTTGCATGGTGTCCAGCAGACATGCCAGGTATTCCCAGGGAATTCGCCGAGCACTCTCTCCAGCTACTTCCAGATGCTAAACCAGTCAAGCAAACAATGCGCCGCATATCCGGCCCAAAAAGAACTGCAGTCGAAGCCGAAGTCGACAGGCTACTCGCAGCAGGATTCATCAGAGAGATCAAGAAATCACAATGGGTGGCCAACCCCGTACTCGTAGAGAAGAAGCACACAGATATCCTTCGGATGTGCGTAGATTTTACAGCACTCAATAAGTGTTGTCCAAAGGATCACTTTCCACTACCTCGAATCGACCAGATCGTCGACTCCACCGCCGGGTGCGCTCGCTTGTCCTTCCTGGATGCTACTCGGGTTACCACCAGATAAGGATGAAGGAAGAGATGAAGAGAAAACGGCGTTCATAACCCCACTCGGGGTCTACTGCTACACCACAATGCCTTTCGGGCTCAAGAACGCAGGCGCAACCTACCAGCGCATGATGCAAGATTGCCTCAAGAAGCAAATTGGGCGAAACGTCCAGGTCTATGTAGATGACATCGTCATCACCACAAGAGAGGAAAACACACTACTCGATGACTTGCGAGAGACATTCGCAAACCTCAAACGCTTCCACATCAAGCTCAACCCGAAGAAGTGCACGTTCGGCGTGCCAGCCGGGCAACTCCTCGGGTATCTAGTCTCAGCTCGAGGAATCGAGGCACCCGGAGAAAATACAGGCCATCTTGACGATGCAAAGGCCTTCAAAGCTCCATGACGTGCAAAATTGGCGGGTCGAGTAGCAGCACTCAGTCGATTCATCAGCAAGCTAGGCGAAAAAGCACTCCCGTTCTATCGACTGATGAAGAAAGCAGATAAATTCGAGTGGACGCCAGAAGCCGAAGCAGCCTTCACGGACCTCAAGCGAGTCCTCACAAGCCCTCCAATCCTCGTAGCACCAAGGGAACGCGAGCCACTATACCTATATGTCTCTGCAACTAACAGGGTGGTGAGCACTGTTCTAGTGGTCGAACGCAGAGAGGAGGGACACGCCCAAAGCATACAACGTCCAGTCTATTACTTGAGTGAAGTGCTCTCCACATCAAAGCAGCGGTACCCGCACTATCAGAAGCTGGCTACGCCGTGTTCATGTCCTCAAGGAAGCTGACGCATTACTTCTCCGAGCACCCGATCACTGTAATCAGCACCTCAGGGATCGGGGACATCCTCACAAACCCCAACGCAACTGGGCGAGTAGCAAAATGGCTCATCGAGCTAGCACCAAGAGACATCAAGTATGATTACCCGAAGGCCATCAAAGCACAAGTTTTACCTGACTTCCACACCGAGTGGATTGAAGCTCAGCTCCCAGGAGCACCAGATGTGTCCAACTCATGGACTATGTACTTCGATGGCTCAAAGAAAAACGAAGGCGCAGGCGCAGGTGTCATCCTCATATCACCAAAAGGCGACAAGCTCCGCTACATCCTACAAATGGGGTTCGAGTTCCCGTCCAATAACGAAGCAGAATATGAGGCTCTGATCCATGGCATGAGGATGGCCAAAGCCCTCGGGTGCACTCGACTGATGATCTACGGCGACTCGAATCTGGTGGTGCAGCAAACAATGAAGGCCTGCGACGCAATCGCAGATAACATGATCGCCTACCGTGACCTGTACAACATCATGGAGGGCAGCTTCGAAGGCTGCGAGTTGCGGCACATAGGGCGTGAGAGCAATGAAGAAGCAGATAAGTTAGCCAACATTGGTGCGACCAAAGCACCAGTGCCACCTGGTGTCTTCTTCGAGCGCATCGAGCACAGATCAATCAAAAAGAAGCGGCAACTCCTACATCAGCCGCACCAGCCAAGAGCAAACACCTAGCACAGAGGACCCACCAGTCGAGGTACTCCTCATCGAGCCAACTTGGACTCAACCTTCCTCGCATACATACTCCGCGGCGAGGTACCCGAAGACTTCACAGAGTCAAGACGCGTCACTCGACGATCTAAAGCATACACTGTCATCAACGGTGAACTTTACAAACGCAGCATATCAGGTATGTTCCAACGTTGCATAGCATTTGAAGATGGCCAAGCCATCCTTCGTGATATTCATGCAGGTACTTGCGGGCATCACGCCAGCAGTCGATCACTCGTAGCCAAAGCCTTTCGCGCAGGCTTCTACTGGCCCACAGCACTCAAAGACGCGGAGGACATAGTCAAAAGGTGCATCGGCTGTCAAAAATTCGCCACAAAGCCGCACGCACCCGCATCGGCGTTGAAGACAATACCATTGGCCTGGCCCTTCGCCCAGTGGGGGCTCGATATGGTTGGGCCACTCAAAAAATCCTCCCATGGAGGGCATACTCACCTTCTGGTGGCGGTCGACAAGTTCACCAAGTGGATTGAAGCAGTACCCATCACAAGTTCGACTGCCACTACAGCAGTCAATTTCATAAAATCCATCATATACCGCTTTGGTGTGCCAAGTAGCATCATCACTGACAACGGTACAAACTTCACGGCTGAGGAATTCAAATCCTTCTGCAAAGAGCAAGATATCACGCTCAATTATGCATCTGTGGCGCACCCGCAATCAAACGGCCAAGTCGAAAAGGCCAATGGGCTTGTGACGAGTGGAATCAAGAAGCGCCTCCTGGTGCCACTCAAAAGGGCTGCGGGTGCTTGGGTAGAAGAGCTCCCGTCTGTGCTATGGAGCCTACGCACAACACCCAACGCCTCAACGCAATTCACTCCATTCTTCATGGTCTACGGCGCAGAGGCAATCCTGCCATCAGACGTAAGGTTCAACGCACCAAGGTCGAAGCATACAATGAAGAGATGCAGATGAAGCACTCGAAGATGCAGTCGACTTGCTCGAAGAAGCACGCAACACGGCGCTAGCACGCACAGCTGTCTACCAGCAAGATCTACGCAACTATCACAGCCGTCGACTGCGTACCAGGTCCTTCGAGGTGGGTGACTTGGTACTTCGACTGAAGCAAAAGAAGGTGCATAAACTTGCTTCTCCATGGGAAGGACCCTTCATCATCACCGAGGTCATTGGTGGTGGAGCATACAGACTGAAGCACGCGAAGACCGGCGAACTCTCCACAATCCTTGGAACGTTGCGCAGCTGCGCCGTTTCTATGCTTAGATTGCTCAGTCGCATAATGTAATAGGCTCATATGTCGGATGGCTGCAGGTTTCAGACGCGCTCTTTTCCTTACCAGGGTACCTAAGGGGACTGGAAGGTTTTTAATGAGGCGGCCTGCAGCCTAACATTCATAAATGGAATATAGTCAATAAATTCCTCATACTTTTCCTGCTTACTACTCGCATAACTTATCAGCACAAACTTAGCCTCACCCGTATGCTCGGGGGCTGAGCTACCTCATAACATAAAGCTTTCGCTCCTTCAAACATAATACTCAGCCACACTCGAATACTCGGGGGCTGGATCATAAAACTAATACATAAAGGAAAAAGTTGCTCAACCCCAATCAATCACTCGGGGGCTGAGCCTGCAGGCATAAGTTGAAGCTTCAACTCTCATAAAATTCATAGCCTCACTCGAGCACTCGGGGGCTATAATTCATGAACTATGTAAAGTGCAAAATTACTCGGGGGCTGCATACATACAAGTGAACAAATATGTACCAAGTGGCAAAATTTACACTCGGGGGCTGCATACATACAAGTGAACAAATATGTACCAAGTGGCAAAATTTACACTCGGGGGCTGTTTCCTATACAGAAAAAACCTAATCTTCGGTTCGTCCTTTGCTGGAACAACAGGGCCCATAAGTTGCGCATGATAGCAATCAACCAATGTCCTCGCATGATCGAATGTATCGTCAAGATTCGACTAGGACAAGGACGATCCAGGCGCGGTTGGACGTAGCTGCAAATTTGGACGTTGACTTCGCAGATATGCCATGGTTGCGTTGGCGCCATCCACAAGCTTCTGGGTGATAAAGCCTCGAATGGAACCTGTTGACCGAAAGAGCTCGAGTAACGCGTGGATTCCTTGAGGTTGCGGCCCAGCTGGAAAAAGCATCTGGTTGATTCGACTGAAGGCCGACCTGCATAACTCAAGGAGCATAGTACTCCGCCACACTCGATCCTGCAGGGTCGCGAGTATCCGTGCTCGGTGCTTATCCAAGCGAAAGTGCTGACGGCCAGTCGTGGGTTCGTCAGTTGCCATGTTCAACTGCTCATCAACGTGAGCCTGCTCCGCCTGGAAATCTTGAACAAAACCTGCAACAACACAAGTTGGGTGAACAAAAAGGAACAGGCTGTGAACTCACAAGATCAAGGCAGTCATGCTTACACTCGAGCTGTCTGTTTACGATCTCCATCTCGCCAAGCACATACTCCTCCCGTTGGGTGGGTAAAGCAGGCCTTGCCCTCATCCTATCCAGCTCACTTCGGGCACTCGCCAGCTCTTGCTCCTGTTTCGCGAGTCGAGCCTTCATATAACGTATTACTGCGGCATCGTTTGCCACCTGAGCTCGAGATCGAGTAGGGGCACGATGCCGCGACGAACTGGATGAAGTGGCGGCTGGCCGTTTCTTTCCAAACATCATAAAAGTTTCATAAGAAACATCACAAATCTTAGGCGCGTAACAACACACAGCTTTACAAGCAGAATCATAACGAGGAACATAAATTCATACAAAGGTAGCAAAAGCACATGCATACTCGCACGGTCATAAGTTTAATTACAAGGCATAAAAAGGCGCGACTGCCCTACTTCTCAGATATCGACTCCGACCTAGCCCTACTCGCACGGGCGGCGACCTCTGCTGCCCGGCGCTCCATGGTAGCCATAAATGTTTCAGCCAACTTTGCGGCTGGCTCGTTCACATGCTTTAGGGACACCAGCTTCCCGCCCGGCTTGCGAGGAAAGTCAGACAGAGCGGCTTTGAAGTCACCCTCTATCCCATGACCTAAAAGGAGTTTGAGGGTGGTCTCTGAGCCGCGTACCGTCAAAGCGTGAGCAAAGTTCGTCATAGTCGAAGTTCCTGGGCCCAGGACGTCGGCGAAGCCATCCACAGTCGAAGGAGGTTGGCTAGACGGGAACACGTCCTTGAACACGGCACCGAGGGTGCTCGTAGACTTGGCGAGTGCATCCTTGGCTTGGGTGGAGACGACGTCCAAATCGCCTATAGCGCGGTCAAGGGACAAATCGCCACTCGACTGGTCTACACCTAGCGGTGCGCCAACAGCTCCTGCAAAAATCAGACAAAACACAAACTTTTACACAACCTTCAGTGCCAAAAGAAGGGGACAAAAGTGGCAAATTCAACTTACCGCCCACGTCTCGGGTGAGGCTAGCCAAGCGCTCAGCAAAATCTTTCTCGCGCAGCGCAGCGGAGTTCTTGGCGTCATCCAAGGCCTTCTTCGACTCCGCGCACTCCTTGGCGAGTGCATCTTCTAGCTCTTTAACCCGGGACTCAGCAGACGCCTTGTCACATGAGATAGATGGCCAGATGTCATTCACAGTCGACAAAGCAAAGACATACAGAAACCCAACACACTTACGGGTGAGCTGCTCCATAACAGTGCGCAGATTATCCCTCTCCTGTTCAACCTGGACAAATGCTTTACCTGATTCCACCAGGTTGAGGTAAAAGGGCTGCACGCACACGAAACCAACATAAGCTATACACAAATAGTCCCAGAAGGAAGAATCGACAAAAGACACTCACGTGTTCAAGCCAAGGCGCAGGCTTGGCAGCAGAAGTCCCAATTTGCGGAGTCGACGTACTCGCAATCTTGGCGGCCTCAATGGAAGTGGCTGTGGCTACTGTTTGCACAACCTCAGTCGCAGCAGGAGAAGCTTCAGGCTGATCTGGAGTCGAAGCTCTCTCGGTTGGAGGGGTTGGAGGTCGCGCAGTCTCAGCACTGCGAGTGACCAAAAGACATACAACATAAGAAACAGTACTCAACTCACAAAAATTGTAGTACAAAAAGGAGCAAACCTGTGCTGTTCTTCATCATCAGTGTCGAGCTCTTCAAATTTTGGGCCTCCAAAAAGGAGCTCCCTACCCGACTGAGGAGGAGGAGGAGCCGAGCTCAACGGGCTCACGTCCAAAGGAGCAGCTGTGGTCGTAGGAGACGAGCCTGAGTCTCCATCATCTCTCACATCTGATCCCTTGGCGGGTGAACTCATGGAGGAAGACACAACGTGAGCTGCCCGATGGCGCTTGCGAGTGGGGATCTCGCTCACATCATCAGTCGTGGCACGCTCCTTGTCATGTGCTTCTTCAACCTCTTCTTCTTCAACCTCTTCCGTAGGAGATGTAGTAGCCGAAGGAAGAGGTGATTCATCTCCTCCCTTCGCTTCTACTGTCACCTCTGTTTCAGGAGTTGGGCCATCTTCAGGAAGAGGAGGAAGGGTTGAGGTGGTCGAGTGGCCCTGCACACAGAAAAACAACAGTCGAATATCACAAAGATGCATAGCAGAATAACAAAAGAAGGAGATCATAAAATCGATAGAATCACTAACCTCTGGCAAAGGCTTTTCAGCCCCATAAGGATCGACGGGGCAGTCGACGTTGCAGGGCTCGTTTGTTTTGTACTGGTGATGGACCGCACATGTGACACCAGTTCACTCCTAGACAGCTCCTCCTTGCTCATTCGAGTAGAGTCGAGGGACCTTCGTACTCCCACATTGGGTGGGCACGAGCGCGTAGCGGCCACACCCGCATCTTCAAAAGGTGGCAATCAGATGTGTTAAGGAGCCCTCCAATCGTCTCCAGCAGAGGCGCTGCTTCCGCCACTTCTTCAGTCGAAAGCTCATGGTCCCAGGCCTTCGTCCTAGCGGCTATACCAGCAGTCGAAAATGCTGGGACCCATCCTGGTCGACACGCACATAGAACCATCTCTTCCTCCACCCTTGCGCCGAGTCGACTGGCTTTAGGGCGAAGTAGCGGGTGTCACTGCGCACCTGGATCTGGAAGCCGCCAACAGGATACGTGCGGCCGCCTCGATTGTTGGGTCTGACCATGAAGATCGACTTCCAGAGAGCCCAGCTGGGAGACACACCCAAGAAGCACTCGCACAAGACCATAAAACAGGCAATGTGCATAATGCCATTCGGGGTGAAATCATGGATTTGCACCCCGTATGCGTACATAAGTCCACGAACGAAGTCGTGGAGAGGAAACGAAAGACCTCTAGGCAGAAACTCTGTGAAACAGACACGCTCGTTAGCGCGAGGCTCGGGAAGTACCTCCTTGGGCGAGGGTGCGCGGACGAAGAGTTGGTCCGACGGTGGCAGCATCCCTTCCTCGCGCAGCTTGTCCAGCTGCGCCGCCTTGATGGTGGATTTCATCCAATCACCATTGGTCTTCTTGAGATCGACGACGGCCGCAGATGCGCTAGCCGCAGTCTTCTTCCCCTTCATCGCCGCCGCATCGGGCGCGGCAGCAGCAGTCGAGGCAGAGCGCTTGTTCCCGCCACTTTCTTCATTGCCAACGAACAGGTGGTGGAGCGCGCAAAACTCTAGCGCAGGAGCAATGGAGGCAGAGCGCGAGGAAGACGATGGAACAGGGGCGACGCGCAGAGCAAATGGCAGGTAAAAAACAATGCCAGCGCCGTTCCCCTATTTACCACAAATCAAAAGAAATCATAGCCATCCAGATCCAAATCGTGCGTTACACACGCAATCTCACCATACACGTGTCAAACGCGGAGAGCAACCGTCGCCGGCCACTCCGCCCACTACGCACGCAAAAAGAGGAGCCATAATCACCTCTTCGTCAAAAAGTGGGCCAGAGTGGTCAAATCAAGTCCAAACTGTGCCGTTGTTCGGTCAGCTCTGCACAAACGGGCCCACCTATGTGTCACGTCCCATCCATCACAGCGTAACGCACGCCACGCGTGTCAGAAATTGCAGTCGAAATAAACGGCATCCCTGACGTCATTGAAGCATCTGTTCAGAAATACATTCGAGTCTGCCCAACGCATATTGGTCACTCGATTGGCTTGTTTAGTTCGGGTGTGACGAATCCTCAACGCAAAATGGGTCACTCGAACGTTCCTTCGACTGAGTCATAATTACTCCCATCGAGAGCATATTCAAAAAAAATCTTCGACTGAAGATGCTCAAGACAATGATTGAGATTATCCTCCATTTACAAGTAATACAGCATAATCTCGGGGGCTACTCCCATCGGGAGCACTGTCGTGCACCCGATAGAATTACGGCACAAAATTATTCGATTAACAAATGCAGAGTAAGAGGATTTTTGAGATTATCCTCCATTGTAAAGCAATGAAGCACAATCTCGGGGGCTACTCCCATCGGGAGCGCTGTCGCGCACCCGATAGCATAACAGCAAATATCAGTCGACAAAGGGCACGACTCGTCCAACAAAGTTCAGAAATCATACTCGAAACATTCCCGAGTTGCGTCCGTCGCAAATATCTCGGATGCTGCACGCATAGTGCAAAGGTAAGACCCGCCGAACTTTCGAGCTGGGCTAAGGACCGTTCCAGCAACGTCAATCCTTATACTTTCCGTGTCAGCAGACATGATGAAAAATCCCGACGGACGCGTTGGGTAAAATTCAATGCTATACTGCAGATCGACTCAGTAAGACCTCAAACGGCCTAGTCGAATCTGACTAGTTTGTTCCAGATTCGAGTCCGGGGACTTGAGTTTGATTGAAAGCTAGTAAGGTCTTACCCGAATGTGTAGTTAACCAGTCCCGATCCGTCGAGTGTACTGGGCCTGCTAAGCTATTATCCCTTGATCATCATAATCAAAAACCACAGTCGATGAAATACTCGACATAGCCAATATGTGCTACTCATACAGGAATTCCAAATTATATATACAGAATACAAAGCATATGACGTGCACTTACGAAAGAGTCCATGCCCGATTCTTCGAGTCAGCCAAGTACTCGGGGGCTACTGACATGGGTATACATCTCGGGTACCCTACCATGAGGGTACCTGGTGCACGTGACGACTAAAGGCCCAATAGCGAAGAGACTACTCGAAGCCCAAGGCAAGAGGCCCAAGAAGATGGAGTACCCTCCAAGATTAGACATAGGCATAGTCGGTTTAGACTTTCCTTACGTGTAAACTAGGTCGGTTACAAACTCCCGAGACCCAGCCTATTTAAAGGCTGGGAGGGGTGCCGATCTGGGACCAAGCCATACTCGAACCACCAAAAGCTCTAGCGATATCGATACCTCGCCGGAACTCCCCTGTAATCGCATAGTCCACAATCAATACTAGACAAGCAGGAAGTAGGGTCTTTACCTCCACCTGAGGGGCCTGAACCTGGGTAAATCTTTGCCTATGCTTGTCAGCCGACGAAACTACCAGTACTACCACGTTCTCTCCCCATAATCTCAACCCTAGGTCCTTAACCATGGGAATTGATGAGGGTACACCTCATCAGTTTATGAACGAAAATTATTTTTGAACGATTTTAAAAGTGAACAGAAAATGGCAGTGAACGAAAACGAAAAGGCCATTGAACAAAAACTATTTTGAACAATTTTAAAATGTGAACAGAAAAAAGTCTATGGATGGAAATTATTTTTGAACGATTTTTTAAAAAGTGAACAGACAAAAGTCTATGAATGGAAATGTCTTCTGAACGATTTTAAAAATGAATAGAAAAGGTCGATGAACGGAATTTTTATTGAACGATTTCAAATCTGAACAGACAAGTCTACGAATGAAAATTATCTTTGAACAATTTTTTGAAAAGTGAACAGAAAAAAATTTATGAACGAAAATTATTTTTAAACGATATTAAAATTGAACAGAAAATGGCAGTGAACAAAAACTATTTTTGAACGATTTAAAAGTGAACATAAGAGGCTGGTAAACAAAAACTATTTAGAACAATTTAAAAAGTGAAGAAAAAGTGTATGGACGAAAATTATTTTTGAAGTTTTTTACAAAGTGACCAGAAAAAAGTCTATGAACGTAATTATTTTTGAAGTTTTTTACAAAGTGAACAAAAAAGTCTATGAACGAAAATTATTTTGAAACGATTTTACAAGTGAACAGAAAAGGCCAGTGAATGAAAACTATTTTTGAACGATTTTAGAAAAATGACCAAAAAATAGAGGTGAACAGAAAATATTTTTGAAGGTTTTTTTACAAATTTAACAAAAAATGTCTATGAACGAAAATTATTTAAAGCTGAACAAAAAAGACCGTTGAACAAAAATTAATTTACAATTTTTTAAATAAGAATAATTTTTAAATCTGAAGAATTTTCAAAATACGAACAACTTACAAAATCGGAACATGTTTTTAAATTTGAACATTTTTCAGAAAAATGAAAATTAATAATAATATCTAAAATTAACACAGAAAAAAGAAAAATAGAAGCAGCCAAAAACGAAAAGAAAAAATTGCCATAAGAAGCAGACTAGCGAGTAGCGAGAGAAGCAGTCGCCCAGTCGCACTCCTCCAAGAATGAATCTGCGGAAGAAAAGAAAAGGGACGAGGCTACACGGTGCGCGCGCTCATTTTTGCGCTACAGGGTGCCCCACCCCAAAATGGAAAAGTTCGGTCCCCACGTTCCCAAAAAGGCAAGTTCAGCCCACGTGATTGGCCCTTGCCCACCACGGACACGGAGACGGACGCGACTCGTAAATAAACACCCCAGAACGCCACCCTGGGCACGGAACCCTACCTGCTGCTGGTCCTTCTCTTCTTCCTCCCCGCAGCTGGCGGCTGCTTCTCTTCTTCCTCCAGCTGACGGCAGGAAGAATTTCTTGAGGAAATTACATCAGGAAAAAAGCAGCCACAAAAGCCACGGCAAGAAACACTCAAGATCCCCACCAGTTCCATCATCTACACCAACCAAAAACCTGCAGAAGTACATCAGTTTCGAAAATTCCCAGGAGGAAGGTGCAACAAATCCATCAGATTTGACATCCCAGGAAAGCTGCAGGTATGAACAGCAAAAAACTTCAGGAACTACCCCCTGGCTGCAAAAAATAGAGTAAATCTTCCCTCCCTGCAATGAGAAAATACAACACCCCCCACACAAAACTTCAGGAACTACATTTTCTTGTGAATTCCAAAAGAAAATCACAAATTGTTGGTAGTAGTTCCTGGGAAATCAATACTGCTGGTAGTAGTTGATGCAAAATAGTAGTACTGCAAAAGTAGTTTGGTAGTAGTTCATGCAAAACAGAGCAAAAGCATGGTTCAGACATGGATCTTGTCCAGGTTTCAGACATGGAGCATGTCCATGGAAACTACAGCTAAAAAAACATGGATGTGACCTGTAGTTTTCTCCCACCAGTCCAAACTTAGAAACCACAGTGATGCTTCCATTTGTTCTATGAATCATGTGCTAGACCCCTGAATTTCTGTACTGTAACTTCCTCCCAGAACTCTGTTTGTTTGCACAGAAGCTTCTTGTCAGTATCTTCACTCTTTTGGAAATGTAGAAGCTGTCAATTTGTGTGTTGCCTGCAACAAAAATTGATACAAAACATGTAAGAACAAGCATGAAAATTAAAGTAAAAATATGTCAACTGCATGAAACTACATGTATAGAGAATAGCAAAACTACTTGTAGTAAAAAAACTGACTTTTTTGCAGATATGGACACAGACTTTGTGATGGGTGGGATTGATTTGAACATGCCAGCAGTGGATGATGATAGTGAGCCAGTTGTGATTGAAGAAGGTGCAGGGGTTCCTAATGTGGAACCAGCTCATGCATCTGTGGACACAATGCCGTCTGGTGACACCGGTGCGGGCACAGGGCAGACGCTATCAACCGATGATTCGGGAAGTGAAGATGAAGTACAATCAACACCGAGCAGCCAGATATCCTGACATGATCTTTGAGAGCTGGCAAGAAGCTAAACTACATTACAACAAATATGCGAAGCAAGTTGGTTTCTCAATCAAGTCCAGTACCTCTAGGCAATCAGCTATGGACAAGCAGAAAGACAAGTGCCTATTCGTGTGCAACAAAAGTGGAAAAACAGATGACATCAATGAGCAGGCTGTGCCACCGGTAAGGCAGCGAAACCGGAGCATCACAAAGAAGACAGACTGCAGGGCACGTCTAAGAGTTAAGAGGAGAGGGGAGAAATGGCATGTGACCATGTTTGTTGAGGAACACAACCATCCATGCATCAAGAAGTTCAGTTTGAAGAGATACTTAAGGTCACATAGAGGCATTCCTAGAGAGGAGAAGGAGTTCATAAAGTTGCTACATAAGGTTAACCTATCTGCTGGCAGGGTGATGTCAATTATGGCTGAGTTGTATGGCAAGCTAGCAAATGTTCCATATGTGAAGAAGGATGTTAGCAACTTCATGGCTACCATTGATGAAGAGACCACAAACAAGGACATGAAGATGCTGGTTGAACAGTTCAAGCTAATTCAGAAAGATGATCCAGATTTCACTTACAAAATACATAAGGACCATGCTAACAGTGCAGACCGTATCTTCTGGGTTGATGGGGCAGCAAGGACAGCATACAAGACATACAATGACTGTTTGTCGTTTGACAGCACTTACATGACTAACAAGTACAAAATGCCATTTGCGCCTTTCATTGGGATAAACCGGTTCGGCCACTCTATTCAGCTAGGGTGTGGGTTCCTCCGGAATGAGACAGTGGCTGATTTTGTATGGCTTTATGAGGCGTTCCTTGAGGCTATGGATGGTGTTCAGCCACAGAATTTCATTACTGATCAAGATGGAGCCATGAGGAGTGCCATTTTGGTAGCATTTCCAGATGCATGCCACAGGAATTGTCGCTGGCATATCATGCAAAATGCGCAGAGCGTCTTGGGGAACTTTATGTCAAAACATGAGGAACTACGTCGAGATCTAAATGAAACAATTGATCACAGCATGACTGAAGATGAATTTGAGATGAGGTGGGCAGCGATGATCTTGAAGCATAATGTTGGAGATAATACCCACTTGCAAGATCTTTACGATCTGCGGACTACTTTTGTTCCAGCTTACTTCAGGGATCGCTTTTTCCCCTTCCTTCAGACTACTTCCCGCAGTGAGGGTTTCAATGCAGTTCTAAAGAAATACGTTACCCCAAACAATAGCATCACACATTTCTTCCTACAATATCTGAAACTACAGGAGAAGATAGAAGTTGCGGATGATGCTTCTGAATTTGAAATAGAAGATAAGGTACTTAGGGTCTGGTCAGATTACCCTCTGGAGAAGCAAGCACTGGAGGTTTATACACGAGAAATATACTTGCGTTTCCGTGGTGAGCTAAGGAAAATTACATCATATAATGCCAACCATGCTGGTGGGCAAATATTTGATGTTGTTCCAATTAGAGGGTCTGTTTTTGGGTATGGGAGGAGGAGTTACAGGGTGGATGCTAATGCAGATGAGGCAACTTACATTTGCGAGTGCTCGAAATTCAACAGGGACGGGCTGTTGTGTTGCCATATAATGAGGGTCATGGTGCAACTGATTGTATACCGGCACATTATATTCTACCTAGGTGGACAGCGCCTGAGGACGACATTGTGGCTAGTAAAATTGACTTGCCTGAGGTGCCAACTGACAGAAAGTTGACCAACAAGGAGAAGAACCTTCTACGCTATGGGACACTATGCAATGATTTCACAGATGTTGCGAAACTTGCATGTACATCAGACAAAGCGACGGCACTTGCTGATAAGTACATGCGTGACTTAGTCACTGCACTCAAATCTTTGAAAGTATCAGAATCAGCGAAGCGGAAAAACAAGAAGAAAGCTAACCCAACTGAGGGTGGGACACCTGAAGTGGAGATTCCTGATGTTGATGGTGAAGGTATCAGGGATCCTACAGCAACTACATCTAGAGGGCGTCCAGGGGAGAAAAGAAAGAAGTCAGGTCTTCATCTGAAGGCCAAGAAACCTGTGAAGTGTTCTGTGTGTGGTTCAATACATCATACTTCGGGCAATTGCCCCTCGAAGCTCACTCCTGGACCTGAACCCATGGAGCAGGATTTATTGCGAAATATGGTTTGAGATTTGAAAAGTAGTTTTCTTAGTTAATGGAAAACTGAATGGTACTTGAAGCTATGTAACTTTAGGTGATGGATGTATTCCCAGAATTTTGTGGTAAACAGATAACTATTTCATCTTACTAAATGGCCAATGTATGTCTGGTTTATGTGCTTTTATGTTGCATGGTGAAAAACATTGCGGGAAAATACATTGCAGACCATAAATGTAGTTTGCATGGTGCTATATTACACAAGAAGGGAAAAAAAGTTCAAAAACTAGGTAGATTGTACAAAGCCCAGCATGTACCTATTGCATGCTCAGTTGGGGAACAACAGCTCATGCCATGCGATCAAATTCTCTTGGCGGTCTAGCCACTTTTGCATTAGAAGTTTCCTCGTAGTTGGCATGTCTGCTTGAGTGAAAGCAGGAACCAATCTCCTCCCATCCCAGTGTTCAATGAACAGAAGCATGAAGTAGCCGCAGTCACAACTTGCGAAGAAGTAAACAAAAAAAGAGATCAATGGATGTAGTTCTAGCCCTGTATTGCAAACAAAACATGTAGGGGGCAACAAAATTTGCAGGAAAAAAGGGAATGGCTGATGTAGTTTACCTTGTTTTTTGCATTGGAGTATCAATGTACTCCGTTCTCCATTTGGATATGTCAATTTTCGATCCGTTGTAATTCAACGCCCACAAGTGCTTGATGGCGCCAATAATGGCTGCTGAGTCTGACATGAGACTAGGAGTCCCTTTTTTCCTCAATGAGTCCATCACTTCGAATCTCTCTGCCTTAAGATTCAAAACTATTAGGTAGTAGTGGCCAGTGAAATCTTTGTTCTTTCGGCGAGATGTCTCTCTGGTGTTTGGTCCGAGATCTTGGAGAACACTGAACATGAGCTGCACCATTTTGATAAAAAAAGAAGAGAATGACACCTCTTTTTAAAAAATCTATGTGGACAGAAAATGATGAACCAGTCTACAAATTGGTTGTAAGTACAACTGGAAAATGACAAGTGACAGCACTAACCAATTCCTTATGATCAAGACGATTTGTAGGCGAACACTCGAATGCTTTCTGTACAGCACGGTCATTTATGCATACTGCACTCCTCAGCTTTGTCTGCATAGAAAAACCACATTAGGAAAAAAAGAATCACGTGAAAAGAATAAAACAACAATTGGGAGATGAGAGTGGAGTAACAAGTAAATGGTTGTTGAACTAACCCCAATTGTAAGTGGCATCACAAGTTTCTTGTGTTTTGCCATTTCCTTAGAAAGAACATTTAAAGCGAGTTCGCATGTAGAGTTACTGAGCCAACCAGTGGGCTTGACAGAGTCTGCCAAATCTCGCACGTAAATGAACCAGTCGCCATAATCAACTATCTTCTCTTTGTTGATGTCATCTACAGTTCTGCCCCCATATGAACATAATTTGTTGTACACTTCCAATGTGGACTTCGAGGCAACAAGTTTCTTCCCACCTTGCATGTATGGCGACTTCTGATTAGCTACTGTCTTGACAAGTCTCTTTTGATGAGCTTGCGGAACTGGAGTGTAACTATTTGGCGCAGAGGGTGAGGATGTAGATCCTTGTAACCTTTTGCCCTTATCAATAACTTGTGTCTTTGCAGGCATCTCGATAGTAGCGTAGATCTTATCCAGTGAATCTCCACTGTCTTCATTGCTAGAAATCACAACAAGCTCTCCTCACAAGCAGCTGGTCCTTCATTTGCAACAGCTGGAACTGGGGAGTCATCAATACCAAGGTCGAAGGTGGGGCAGTCATCTATTAGTTCTTGCCGTTCTCGCTCTCTTCTCTGTTGTTCCGTTTCTGGTGCTGAGTCAGTGCTCCCAAATTCTAAATCAAGCTTCCTGCTCATGTTGTCCTTCATTAGTGGTGGTGATGACTGACCCTGTTGACCATCCACTGTCTGTAAGTTCTGTTTATCCATGTTCCTGCCTGCATTTATCTTCGCTGTAGCAAAGCGTGTTCGCCTTTGTGGGCTTCTGTTTGGGATGCCACTGGAACCTACATCCCAGTTAGGACTATCCTTGCTAGGTGATGGGGGTTTAAGTGGAGACATGGATCTTGTCACTGGTCTGCTGCGAGTTGGGCTGTCTTGAGCGGGTAGAAATGTGACGCGCTTGGAGCCAGTTCTCGGGCTGCATTTCGGGTCACCAGGTTGGATTCTAGCTTTTAAACTTGACTTTGGAGTCTGACACAAAGAAGTCTTTTGCTGTTCTTCCATCAAAACTACATTACTGCCATTTTCCACTGCTGGCTCCTTTGATGCCGATTTTAGCTGCTCCTCATTATTGCTTCCATCTGCACTAGACTGTGACCCTGTGCCATATATCTGAAGTTGCTTCAAAGCTTCAACTCCTGGCATTACTAGCCCAACAGTAGCTTCATTCGTACTCCCATTGCTGACTGCAACGTTGCTCAAGCTCGTCGGATTTGCTGCTGCATGGCCTGTGGCAATCTCCAAATCCAACTCAAAAGTATGTACATCTCCAGGAGCAGAAACTTCATCCACTTTGTGCTGCAAGTCGTTATGATTTTCCTCGAGTGGTTCAGTTTGCTGAACATGATCTGACTTAGGCCTTTTTGAGCTTCCACTGACAGTAGGCAAGGTCTCATCATTCTGTTCCCTCTTCCTGGTCCCCTTATGCAGAATTACTGGAACAGCTATTGGGTCTTTGGCTGTGTTGTTCATTAACATCTCAGTGTCACCATCCCCATCTCCGTTCACTCCTTCCGCTACCGTTTTTCTGGTGCGTCCATTTTTCCTGCGTCTTGTTCTATTACTGTGTTGATGACCTTCATGATGCTCCTCCTCAAGTGGGGCCTTTGAACTGCTTGTCAGGTTCTTCAAGAACTGAGCCAGCCCATCCTCAAAGACATTGCACATCTCAATGACAGCTACTCTGTATTTTGCCAATTCCTGTTCAATAATAAAATTTGTTACAGTTAACGCATGACAAGTGACATTCAGTAAACTACATGTGGTTTCAGAAAAACTACATGAAAAAGAAAAAAATACATGCAGCATATTAATTTCATGTAGAATCAGACATGGAGTTTACATTAAAAATACATTGTGGTTCAGTAAAACTACGTGTGATTAATCAGAAAAAGGCTACGAAAAACAGTGCAATAAATTTGTTACAGTTAACGCATGACAAGTGACATTCAGTAAACTACATGTGATTTCAGAAAACTACATGAAGAAAACTAAATGCAGCATATTAATTTCATTTAGAATCTGACATGGAGTTTACATTAAAAAACATTGTGGTTCAGTAAAACTACATGTGATTAATCAGAAAAAATTACGAAAACAGTGCAACAAATGCAAAAAAAGGAGATGGTCTCTTACGTCTTCTGTGAGATCACCCGGGACATGTGTTTTTATAAACAAGTCAAGAACTGACGGTCCTGCTGAGAATAAAGTCACCTTAATCCTGAAACATGCCTTCAACTATAAAAAAAAAAAAGTAAACAAGGTCAGATATTAAGTTTTGAATGCAGAACAAAAATGCAGTTTAGAAAAAGATAAAAAGAATGCGCAAAGGGATAAAAAAGAGTAGACTACAACTTACAGGTAGCTTTCCAAAAGATCCATCACTATTTGTATCCAATTCAACCGCAAGCCTAACCAACTTGTTGGTCCATACGCATATTCGAGTACCGTCTTCAGGCACATGTATTGCATCTGTTTCCAAAGAATCAACGTATCGAACCTGCGCAAAAAGAAAGAAACATCTTAGATGGCTTTTTGACAACATTTACCAAAAATAGCAAAGTGGTGCAAAAGCGCAAAAACAGAACACATATTGAACACCTAAACAGAATGAAGAACAGGAACTGACCATCAGATATGGCATGCAAGCCTTAAACCAATTTTTGGTACCCTTTGCCCTTGCAGTCTGGATCATTATGTCAATGATGAACTTTGGCCAGTTTAGACTGCGCATATCTTCTGTTTTAACCAAAGAAGGGTAGCATCTTGGGCTGACTCCAGTGCAAGTGGTTGGAGCAAAAACAGCGCATGACAAGTATATGCAAAATTTCCTCAAAAAGATCTGGTCAGGCGGATGTGTCGGTCCTAGTTCTTTTTCAAGCCATGCAAGCGATGGCTGCTTCCCATCCGTGATCCCAAACATATCCAGCATTGCTTTTGAAGCTTTAGTGTCCATGTAGTAAGAAATAGGGGTGCTGCCCATGGGCAGTCCTAGAACGCTGACAACTGACTGCAGGTCTATTGGAACCCTGCCCCTAGCACCAAAATCCAACTCGCACGTATCTGGGTTGAAGCACCCCATCAAGAATTTGCATAGCTCAGGAATAAGCTTCGAAACCTTCCACTGAAGAATGTCTCCCAAGTCTGCACTGACTATAACCTCACACTGGTCCTTAGTGAAAGCTTTGCATACTCTGAAGATTTCATTGGAGAGGCACGGTTGAAAAGACCACTCTGCCAGGTAAGAAAACATGAGTTTCCATTAGGTTCCAAAACTTTACTACAGGCAAAAATTAAAACTAGAAAAGAACTGAAAAATAGTTATGAACAAGCAAAAAAGACAAGCAGTACATTGTTTTTATTCCCCTGTCCAACTTCTTCATTCTGTGGTTCTTGGTCATCAGGTTGAGGAGGTGGGGCATCATCTTGCTGAGGGAGTTGACCATCTTCTATATCATCTTCAAGTAAAGGGTCTATAGGTTCTTCAGGGGCTCGCACTTTCATTTGCAGCCTTTGCTTCAATCTTTTAAACTTTGACAGACCAGGCTTGGGCAAGCTTATAGGTGTGCGGGAGCGTGTCTTAGATACTGGAATCATCATATAGGTCTGCCGGATTCCCTACTGAACTGAAAAAAGATAAAGCATGTTACCGAAACTACCTTTTCCAAATGCTTATGGATTCATTAACAAAACAAAACATGCAGCAAGTAAAAAAAAAAAATGGAGCATGACATGGAGTATACATCCTACATATTCAAGAGAAAAAATCAAAAAATGTTATGATAGTGCTTTCCATTAGCTTCTTTAATTTAAAACATACATTTACATGATATGTTAAACAAAATGAATCGACACGGCAAACTACATGTAAGCTGTATACATATACATGTGCTTTATACACCTAGAAAATTACATCAGAGTTAATGAGTGGAAAAGCTAAAATATAAAATACATAAGGACGCGTCTGAATATAGAAAAGTACATCGAGAATTCGATTAGCTACATCATATCTGACAGTGTAAAACTTACATGATAGCTAAGTCTGATATATCATACATGCTACACAACAAAATGCAAAAGCAACCAAAACTGTGGTTACTCTCCTAAACAACCACACCACCAAAAAAATCAGGCACATAGTTCAAGTAACCCCTTGAAAAAAATCTGTAGGAAACTACATGTAATACACATCGAAAACATCTAGACTAGTCGTAAAAAAAATTCAAAGGTCCTAGATAACTAGTTCTGGAACTGCACAAAGTTGATGTTCCTCATGTCCTAGATAACTACATCACAATGAACAACACGCCAAAATGGTGTAGAACACATAAAACAACATGTAACTAGGTTACTAGTCGTGTATTTTGTAGGGCAAAACTACATATATGATAGAACAAAAATCCACACGGTTTGCAACTGCTTAGATGAAGGAGATGTACCTGTAGATCCGGACTCAGCAGTCACAAAAATCTCACAAGCGCTTATGCACACTACCTGTAAACCAGTACACATATACTACGGATTAGAAGCCAGAAATGAAATCGCAAAAAATCCCACAAAAACCTCAACACCAGAGACAAAAACTAGCAGTACTTAGGGTTCTAGCTTGAATCACCTGTAGGAGAACTAAGGGGATTCAACTCGACGTGGTTGAATCGAACGAAATCCACCGGTGCGCGACTCCGAGGCGAGCCCGAGTAGAAGAAGCCAACGAATCAACTCCGCTGCTCCCACACAACCAAATCGACCGCGAGCAGTCGATGAAGAAGCTCCAAGCGCTCTTCCCTCCGGTATGTAGAAGTCAGCTCCGGCGGAAATCGTCGCCGACGGAGCTCGATTTCGCGGCGGGCGCGGAGGAGAAGACGGGGTCGGGATCCACTACCCTGTTCCCAACCACCAAATCGAGCACCGCCAGTAGATGGAGGAGCTCGTCACGGGGATCCCTCCGGTATTTGGTGGCCAGCGGCGCCGGGAATCGCCGGCGACGGGGAAGATTTGGAGCGCGAGCTGCGGGAGAGAAGCTCCGCCTCGCGAGCGAGAGGTGAGAGGAAGGGGAACGGCACATCTACCGAGTTTGAACGGTCGGTGGCTTTTGTCCGGAAGCGGACACGCACGCACGAGTCGCTCCCCACCGCACGATCTCGATCGGACGACGCGCACGGTGGAGCACCGTGTAAGGACGAACGCGTGCCCGGTTACGAAATAGATTTTGCGAAAGAAAAGGACCTACGTGTACGCTACGTGGAGGAACCTGGTGGGGCAAATCTGAAATTGCCTGTATTTGCCAGGAAATAAAGGAGCTAAGTGAGTTTGTGTCTAGAATTAAATTTCTATTCGTAGGGCGTTTAGCTAATCAGGCAGCCCATCTGTGTGCTAGTAAGGCTGGTGAGGCTAGAAGGAGGTGCGGTTGGATCAATTTTACTCCGCCTTTTCTAGTAGACACACTGGCAAATGATTGTAATCACTCTTCTGATTAATATAGTTCTTTAATTCGCAAAAAAAAAAAAAAAAAAAAAAAAGCAGTCGCATGAATAACTGGACCAGGCCCATACAACGTGGGGTGTGCGAGTAAGAAAACTGCTCGACCTGGTGGATGAATAGGATTTGCCGGGCTGACCCGGACCGGCTATCCTAACCGGAGACGCCCACCAGCGCGACCACCCTTCCACACTCCTTCCTCTTCACCGCCGCCGCCGCCGCCGCCCGTCAGCACCTGCCGCACAGACCGGATGGACGCCACCGCGGACCTTCCCCGCTCGCGCCGCCGCCGGAGACCCGCGAAGTCCGCCTCGCCACCACCAGGTAACGGCCACACCCTCCCGCACCCTGCCTCTCCGACGAACAGTCAGCGGCCGACTCGTGACGCTTGTACGCTCCCCTCTCTTCCAGCCACGTCCAGTGAGCACGGCGCCGGTCCGGAGTACGACCTCGACGAGCCCACCATGGCGGAGAAGCTCGCGGCCCTGAGCCTGCTGATACAACCTAGCTACAGAACTAAACTGAAGAACAGGATTCAGAGTAACACAACCGAAATAGCACCGGGATTCAGAGATCTGTATTAGCCGAAATAAGAGGAATTCAGTACATCGGGGCCATGCCACGAAGTGGCGGCTTTGAGGGGAAATAAACCCTAATACAAAGCTACCCTCTTACAAGCCGAATTGGCAACATATAGCAAGCAGGAGTTGGTGGATGTCGCTGTCGAACTGAGCTGGAAGGCGAGTACAGAACTGTGAGGCAACGATGCACTCGAGCCGTTGATCGACAAATGGACGGTCCACAGTGCAAGCTTGACGCGAAGCGGTAAGTTGCATTGTGGTTCGTCGATGTGGAGATCAACGCCTGACGAGAGCTTCTGATGCGCTACAGTTAACTGAACTCGATATGGAAGAAGAACAAGGCTTCAGTTAGCAGCTGGGGTATGACAACTCCCCCCTTTCGACAGCATACTTGTCCTCAAGGATGAAATGCTGGGAAGATGTTCTGGATGAATGTAGAATCTTCCCAGGTAGCTTGCTCGACCGGCAGGTTCTGCCACTTGATCAGCCATTGGACCACTGGGACCGTGATGGATCCTTGTTGCCGAGGAATGAGCTTTCTCTCCAGAATTGATTCAGGTGCCAGGAGTATAGTACCGTCAGGGTTGAGTAATGGTAAATGAGGGCTTGGAATTGCCTTTGGTCCCAAGTGTTTCTTCAGCTGGCTCACATGGAATGTGTGGTGCAGTTGACATTTATCAGGGAGAAGAATCTTGTAAGAACAGTTGCCCACTTTTTCGAGGACTCGAAATGGTCCATAATATTTTGAGTGCAGCTTAAGACAACGATGGATGCTGAGGGATGTGTGCCTGTAAGGCTGGATCTTGAGATAGACCATGTCACCAACTTGCAGCACTCTTTCCACCCTGTGCTTATCAGCTTGCAATTTCATGCGTTCCTGGGCCTTTAATAAATTTTCCTTGATTTGCTTTGCTATCTCTTCCGTATCCGGAGTTGTGGACACTCCTGGAGAAGAATCATCCTGTGGCAATAGAAGTTCAGCTAGCATAGGTGGAGGTTTCCCATATAAGGCTTGGAATGGCGTCATTTTCAACGAAGTGTGAAATGAGGTGTTGTACCACCATTCAGCCAATGCTAGCCAGTGGTGCCATTTTTTCGGTTGTAAGAATGCCATATTCCGCAAGTAATTCTCCAAGCATTGGTTTACTCGCTCGGTTTGCCCGTCAGTCTGAGGGTGATAGGAGGTGCTGAAATGCAGTTTAACTCCAAGGGATTTGAACAAATCCTGCCAGAGGGTGCTGGTAAAAATCCTGTCTCGATCTGTCACAATGACAGTGGGTAAACCATGAAGTTTGAACACATTTTCTGTGAAAGCTTTTGCTACTGATCTGACATTGATTGGGTGTTTCATAGCAATGAAGTGAGCGTATTTGGTGAAGCGGTCAACAACCACTAGAATCAGATCCTTGTTTTCTGATAATGGGAGGCCTTCGACAAAATCCATGCTGATGTGAGTCCAGGCAAAATCTGGTACCGGAAGTGGTTGCAGGAGACCTGGGTACTTACAATGCTCAGATTTATTTAACTGACAGACAGGACATTGCTTGATGAAATCATTACTTGTTGCTTTAATCCTGGCCAGTGAAACAGCAGCTTAACTCTTTGGTAGGTGGCTTTTTCGCCAGAATGGCCACCTAACTCTGAGTTGTGCAGAGAGTCCAGCACCTTTGTTCTGAGATCAGTGGAGTTGCCAATGTATATTTTGCCTTTGTAGCGAAGGATACCTCTGGAGAAGGAGAAGTTGACAACTGCATCTGGGGAAACTGTTAACTGCTGAATGAGTTCTTTACATTTTGCATCTTCAGTGTACGATTTCGTCACTTCAGTCACCCATACCGGTACAGCAGCACTAGTGAAAAGGGAACACAGGGAGTTTTTAATTCGTGATAGTGCATCAGCCACGACATTTTCTTTCCTTTTTTATACTCCACGGAGTAATTGTAGCCAAGTAGTTTGACTAGCAGCTTGTGCTGGATACCTTGTGTCAGCTTCTGGTCTTGTATGTATTTTAGACTTTGTTGGTCAGTCTTTATGATCAAGGAAGAAGCACAGAAGTAATGTTTCCATTTTTTTAGTGCTTCTAGAATGGCCATAGCTTCCTTGTCATAAGTTGATAAACCCGCTGATCTTGGTCCAATAGCTTTGCTCATGAATGAGATTGGTTTGCCTTTTTGCATCAGGACAGCACCAATTCCCTGATCTGAGGCGTCAGCTTCGAGGGTAAACGGTAAGGAAAAGTTCGGCATTGCCAAAACTGGAGGTGATGTCATTGCTTTCTTCAAGCTGTCAAAGGCTGCTTGTTGTTTGTCTGACCAATAGAACTGATCCTTCTTGAGTGCTTCGTACAGAGGTCTGCATATAATGCCATATCCTTCAATGAACCTGCGGTAGTAATTCGTCAGACCAAGGATGCCACGAAGCTGCGTTGCATTCAGGGGAGTTGGCCACTGCAAAATTGCTGCAATTTTCTGTGGGTCAGTTGCAACTCCATTGCCTGTAATAATGTGACCCAAGTACTCGATTTGTGATTGCCCGAAGGAGCACTTGGATAGCTTAGCATAGAGATTGTGCTGCTTGAGGATTTCAAAGACTTCTGTGAGGTGCCTCAGGTGATCTTCTTTTGTTTTGCTGTATATCAAGATATCATCGAAAAAACTAAGGTGAATTTTCTCAATGTTTTCGCCAGAATTGTGTTCATAAGTTGTTGGAAGGTTGCAGGAGCATTTGTAAGCCCGAAGGGCATGACAACATACTCGTAATGACCCTGATGAGTGGTGAAAGCAGTTTTATCAATGTCTTCCTCTTTCATGCGTATCTGGTGGTATCCACTACGCAGGTCGATTTTGGAGAAGTACTGAGCTCCATGCAGTTCGTCTAACAAATCCTCAATTATGGGTATTGGGTATTTGTTCTTGACAGTTTGCAGATTTACCTTCCGGAAATCAATAACCTTTCTCCATGTGTTATCCTTCTTTTTCACAATCAGTGCAGGGGATGAATATGGGCTAGTGCTGTTGCGAATGACACCTTTCTGCAGTAAATCCTGGATGATTTCTTCCATAATTGTCTTCTGATGATGAGGTAGTCTGTACGGCCTCTGATTGACAATTGGAGCTCCAGGAAGGAGAGGTATTGCGTGGTCACAATCCCGCTGTGGAGGTAAGGTTGTTGGCTCTGAAAAGATACAGGAATACTTGTCCAACAATTGTTGAAATTCCTGTGGGGGGGAAGGGTTTTGCTTCTCTGATTGGTCACTAGGTTGTATCAGAAGAAGAGCTCCACAAATAGTATCAGCCAGTAGTTTCTGAGATAGTGCACTTTCAAGCATATGTGCTGATGATGGTAAGCTTTCGTCACTGAAGGTTACCAACTTCCCTTGTGGAAGTGTTGCTTGTAGTGTCATCTTTTTGAAATCCATTGTGACAGGACTGTGAGTGTAAATCCAGTCTGCTCCAAGAATAACATCATAGCTTGTTAATTGCAGAACCTTGAAATCAGAAGTGAATGGTTCATTCTGTATTGAGTAGTTGCAGTTTCGGCAATCAAATTCTGTCCACAGTTTTTCACCATTAGCTACTGTGACCTTCATTTTCTTGCAAGGTGTTAAAATGCAGCCAGCAGCTTGAGCAAAAGATGGTTTCATGAATGTGCTAGTACTGCCGGTGTCAACTAAGGCTGTTGCAGTTTTGTCACCAATGTTTATGGCCAGAGTGAAAGCACTTCTAGTTGTCTTGATCCCGTGAAGAGCATGCATTGAAATCAACAGTTTAGCTGGAGGAACAGGGTGTCCTCATCACTGTCGGTGTCTTCATTGATGTAAACTATGTCTTGCATAACCTCTTGAAGTGCTTGAATTTGGGCTTTGTTTGCCATTTTGCAGACTTTTTGTGACCCGGATACCAAGGTTCATGGCACTTAAACAGAGTTTATTTTCTTTAGCTTTTTCATCCAGCTCTGCTTGTGTTGGTGATCTTACTGTTTTTGTATCAAGCACAGTAGGTTTCCTGACCATATATGGTTGGTGAGTGTAATTCTTTTTGGAGGGTTTGCTTGCTCCATTCTTCTTGCCATCCACATTGCCTTCTGAATACTGTCAGGTGTGTGACACTGCAGGTGAGCTTGGATGTAGTCAGACAGACCAGAGATGAAACTGTGCATGTAATACTCATCAGGTAAGCCAGGACTATCTCTTCTCATTAGATTCATGGCTGCTTCAAATTTCTGTATGTACACAGCAACTGTGGAAGTCTGTGTCACTGCATGGAAGGCCTTAACGTTGTCACAGATTGAAGCTTCGGAAAACCTGTCTGTCAGGAAACTGCAAAATCTGTGCCAAGGGACATTTGTTGCGATATAACCTGTCGCACGCCACCATTGCATGGCATTGCCCTTGAGGTAAGTCACTGCAATCTCTGTGCGCTGTTCCAGTGGTGTTTTTGCTGCTGCAAAGTAAGTTTCTACTGTTTGAATCCAGGAGTCTGCCTCAGTTCCATCAAATTCAGAAATATTCATTTTTGCTGGCTTCACTGTAGGAGTTGTCCTTCTAGTGTCGCATTGCTGAAATTGTAGCCTTTGCCGAGCCTGAGGGTGATCATAAGTTGCTTCTTCTTCATGCCCCTCTTGAACTTGCTGTTCTACTTGTTGTACTGGTGGAGGAACTGGGGTAGGTGGGCGCATCCTGTTCTGGCTGTTGTGAATCAGAGCTGTAACTTGACCAAAATTCGGATGGCGATAAGCTTGCTTTGGCGTGCCATCCGGATTGATGTTCTTGTCCTGATTCTCTTGCAGTTGAGCCTTCCCATGGGCAAGCTGTTTATCAGTTCCGGATGTACTACCTTGGCCTGGAGTAGTGGTCAAGGCGTCTTCTTTTTCTTCGTTGTCCTCCTCAGCAGCCACTGCAGTGTTCTTGTCGAAGAATTGGGTGAAGCTGTTGTGGAGGTCAGCAAAGTTCTTCTGGATTTTTGTGAAATTATCGTTGACTGTGTGGGCAAATCTCTGGAACTCTTGGTGATCTTCCTCCGGTGCCGCTGCAACGTCTGGACGTCCAACTGCAGGGACTTGAACTCGAGCGCTGCGGTTGAATCGGATTCCTCGAGCACCATCTTGTCAGCCAGAAAAAAATTCCTTCAGATCTACCGCCGCCAACACCGCCGCCAACGTCTCCCTTCTCCCAAGCTGCACCAACAGAGTTCAAGGCGGGGATTTTACTGCTACAGAATTGTTCTGCAGGAACCTCCTTGAGTCGTCTGTCTGCAACCGAACGTAGCCGCCGCCGCCAAACCGCCTCCGAGCAAGAACTCCGCCGCCGGAATCCGAAGCAAGGGGAAGGATTTCACAGGAGATCCAAACTTCCCCTTGTCTCCAAACTCAAATCGCCGCCGAGAATCGTTCGGCTCTGATACCAATTGATACAACCTAGCTACAGAACTAAACTGAAGAACAGGATTCAGAGTAACACAACCGAAATAGCACCGGGATTCAGAGATCTGTATTAGCCGAAATAAGAGGAATTCAGTACATCGGGGCCATGCCACGAAGTGGCGGCTTTGAGGGGAAATAAACCCTAATACAAAGCTACCCTCTTACAAGCCGAATTGGCAACATATAGCAAGCAGGAGTTGGTGGATGTCGCTGTCGAACTGAGCTGGAAGGCGAGTACAGAACTGTGAGGCAACGATGCACTCGAGCCGTTGATCGACAAATGGACGGTCCACAGTGCAAGCTTGACGCGAAGCGGTAAGTTGCATTGTGGTTCGTCGATGTGGAGATCAACGCCTGACGAGAGCTTCTGATGCGCTACAGTTAACTGAACTCGATATGGAAGAAGAACAAGGCTTCAGTTAGCAGCTGGGGTATGACACCTGCCCGCCGCCGAGGAGGAGCAGGCGGCGACAGAAGCCGTGGTGGTGCCGCCCAGCGCGGACTCGATCCACGTTGTGCTCAGGCAGGCTCTAAGGGCCGACGACCGCGCGGCGCTGCTGGGCTGCCTCTGCAACCGAGACGACAAGGTGCGTGCAAGCTTCGTCGTCTTGTTTTTCTACTGTCTCGCTTTGCTACCTGTGTAGTGTAATGAGGTTAGATAGCTACCATTGCATTGGCTGGTTACGGTTTTGTTCATAGGGTGCAGCACACACGCTGGCTGTTCTTCGGCATAGTCCCAGCTTGGTCTCGACTGCATGCGCACGATTTTAATTTGCCACGCATGTTTCTGTTTGCTGATTATGTATGGACTCTGTTGCTTAGTCGTGGAGACTTTATATTGTGTCCTGATTAGCAGGCCATGCTGCTTGTTATAAGTTTCCCATGGACAATTGCACTTGTGTTAGTCGAAATATTCAGAGAGATAATCAGGGCAAGTTTCGGTAATTTCAAATTTATCTAGGTGATGCTTTATTTGGTTGCTTTCTGCATTGCCCGGTGTCCAATGAATTCGTGTCCAAACTAAAGTGGAAACTTGAGTTCTACTAGAGACCTGTAGTACTCCCAAATAACATTGGCCATGGCAAATTGACAATTGGTGCCCGGACTTTGGAGCTGTTTCAGTTTGCGTTAACTTAACCAAGTACTCCTGCTCACAGTTTAACAGATGTTATATGCCACTTTTTTTTACCGCGATTAGGTCATCCATTCTGACAGCTTCGAATTCAATGTTGGATTACACGCAGGTTATCGTGAAGTCGATATCGCTTCTGACGCCAGCAGATGCTGTGAAGCTTCTCAAGTCCTTGATACTGCTTATGCAATCAAGGTATGATAATGCTCTAAGAGATGTTTTTCTGTCAATTTAGTACAGAAAACGGAACGCTTCGATTCGATTCATTATGTTTACTGGCATGTTTGACTGGATTTATCATGGGCCATTTCATTGTTTCTGCTTGTGTACTGCCATATTTTGAAACAGAGGCCTCATATCTGGCTTTTCCTTTTTCGTCTTCGCAGGGGTTCCGTGATGGTCTGCTTGCTCCCATGGCTACAGAATTTGCTTAGTAGACACATGAGCAGCATAGTGTCTCAGGAGTCTTCCCTGGTGCTGCTCAACTCGCTCTATCAAGTGAGTATTTATTTTAAAGTTTCAGCCCCGCTGATTTCCTGATATAAAGTAAATAATCAATGTTTCTTTCTGGACTGTAATATTACTCCGTCTATTTCATTTCAGCTGATTGATGCAAGAACGTCCACCTTCGCATTATCGCTCAAAATGTCTACATGCCTAGATTACCATTTTAGTGAGGTAAGTTTCCTCCTGTCAGAAATATCGACCATTCCCAGCAATGAAATAGCTTGCATAATTCGAGAGTCTATATTCCAGATCGGTGATGATGAATCTGACGAGGAAGAGGGAGCCCCTTTAATAATCTACGAGAACAAGGATTCTGATGAGGAAGAGTCTGAAGTTGAGGATGCTATGGAAACCGAGGACAAGGAGACGGGCGAGGAAGAATCTGAAGTGGATGATATGTGAAGACGAGGGGAGAGAAAAAAAACACTGCAATTCAGCTTCTGCGCCTTGGTTATACTAGCTGTTTTGTCATGATCATGAACAATGGAGACAGTCTGCATTAGCGCAATTTGTTCTAAAAAACTACACCAGCAGCAGTAGTTAAGATGATTCTGATTTGTGGGCTATTGCCAACGCTGTGAAAGTTTTGTTGATCCCTGGTAAATGCGTTAATTTTGTCGTTGACCTTCAAGACTCGCATTAGCTATATTCATACCGGTTTTGTGATAACAAAGTATCATTCAAATTTCAGATGGTGCACAAGAAACAAATTCCTGATAGATTGGGGCTAAACGGCAAAACATATCCACGTCACTCATTGAATAAAGCAATCTGTAGAGTTAAACCAGGTGCACAACTTCCATTGCGCATGGTACCAAAATATATGAAAGAGGCAGGCAGAAACACCCACCGAGTTCTAAATAGAACCGCAAAAAAGTAACAAATGAAGAAAAAAGAAAGGGTAAGAACAGCATCTAGTTCGAACCTTGTTGGTAACAAGGGCACACTTTCAGAATATACATGGCTTGAAGTGAACCTCCTGTCCACCTGTATCTGTTTTGAGAATCCAGAATGCTTGACTGTTCATACATAAACTACTAGAGCCACTGGAGGTTGTTGGGGCAAAATTTTCAGAACAAAGGTACTCTCCTTTCCACATCGACATAGACTCATGTTTGCGACGGCATGTTGGCGTAGAGGAACGTGTAGAAGAGCTCCACCTCTGGCATGCTTCGAATGGTCTGGATGTGCTTGTTCTTGCTTGGCTCCTCGAGCAACGTCGAACTCAGTTGAGCTACTCTGGCCAAGAGCTTCGCCAAGGGCAGTCCTGATGGAGGAATTGCTGCTCCAACCTGTGCGCCCAAGTCTTGTATCACCTCATCGGCAACCTTCCTCAGTGACATGTCCATGATACTTCTGAAATCATCGCTGCAAGCAAAAGGTTCCAGTCGATTGTGTGAGATACTCATGTTGTCTCTTTAGGAACACAAATACAGCTCTCAAAAGAATTAATCAACACATCACATTCACCACAATAAACATGGAAGATTAACTACCTTGTAAAGTAAACAAGTAACAGCCTGGTTCAATATAAGACCAGATGCTGGCCAGCGGGTAACCGGCTTCGTAGCAGAAAATTTCTGTCATCAAACTGGAACTCAAAATATGAATATGAGCGGTTTTGTGCTGGTTGGGGCTCAAAGAACTGACGGCTCAAAGAACTGACAGTCATCAATTTAAATTCTCGTCTCAGTTTCCTCTCTATGTTTCTTGGTTCTCTTAAATTTTCAATAACAAACAACACATTTAAACAGGTACTATACTAGCTAAACCAATAAAAACAATAGCTCAAAACAACATAGCAATGCCAGAGCTACAATGCTACTAGTACCCACCAATACGTCATGGTATGCAACCAGCTTTTTTTTGTGCCTGGCTGCCTGCTCCAGAACATGATATAATCATACAAATCGAACCCAGATGATAAAAATATATTACTTGTATTGCTCCAGTAGTAACCCCTACTAAATATGAATATCATGTATGTTGCTAACAAAAATAAATTCTACAGCAGCACATCCTTGCATTAGCATTGCTCTAGTTTTAATATCATCAACCCTCCATCATAACACATCTAAAAACACAAATGAATACACTAGTTGCTTGTACATGTGTTGACCTAACATTTTTAAAAGTCAATTGCTGAAAGAGAAGGAAATAATGGGTAGCCATGTAAAAGATTTGAGAAAGCAGCAGCACTCTGGTGCAAATTAGGAATTTACGATGTTGCTAAAATCTGCATATATTACGAATAAGCAGTACAGAAAATTACATTACCTTGCCAGCACTATGCGTGTCTCAGCCATTAGCTGGTCAAGCTTTCTAACATCCATTACTAGAGATGAGTCATCAAAGTCGCTACTGGACACAGCCATCAACTGTGCATAACGATTGGCATTCTCAGGTACAAGGTAATTTATCCATGAGTTATCTTCACAGACTCATGAACTGATCCGATATCTGTAACATCGTTTGTAATACTTGGTCCATGCTCATGGGATCTTTCAGTTGCTTCCTGTATATTTTTCCACGAGAGTATATCACTACCAGAAATACACCATGTAATACAATACTTGGAAAGTTAAGCTAGATGAGAATGTCAGTATACTCTTGATGAGTCAGAGCTTTGCTATAAAGGGATTTCGTCATGTAAATGTGCAACAATAAATTAAATGAGAAAGTCCGTATACACTTGACAAATCAGAGCTTTTCCCTAAACAGATTTTGCCATGTAAAAGTGCAACAATAATTTCCCTAGGTAATCCTTAATTTTGCTAGTATCTATTCATTCGGTGCTGAACATGTTGGCAGTACGACAATTGGCAGGAATGTTGGTAACATAATCATATGAACAGGGAAAGAAATATTTACTCTTTCAAGATTTCTGGTGCAGCATGTTGCATTCGCGTGATTAATGCAGTGATACCATATGTTGCAAGGTAGTCAGCAGTTGAGAGAAAGTCCTTGTGTCCGTTTCTGCTGAAAGTGTCAGATTCAGCCTACAGAAAGGTGAGATAATTTAATGTCAGGCTGCAGCTTGGTCTCAACTGGAAGTCACCTTTGTAGCATAATTCAACTATTTAAGTGTCTCATGTGCAATGATCAATACCAGAGAAAAAGATAAAGAAAGAGCCCTAGCGGGAATCACTCGAGCACAAATTTACCTGTAATTGTGCACCATCAGTACCACGGGCAAAGTCCAAATAGAGATGTCTGCCTAAGATGGTGACCTGGACTCTAACATATAAGCTCAGCAACGTCATTGCCCACATAGAAGACACTGTCCTTGTGAAACCTAGCAGCACGAAAAACACATAAAAAACAGTTAAGAGCATGTATACTAATCTAACGCTTCATGCTTGCTGACGAGACAATGAAACAAAAACAACAATCCATGAAACAAGATGAGATAAGCCAGATATGAACCATACTCAGCACTTTAATCTTCTCCCAGGTATCATACTTCTCCTTTGTTGTCAGCAGACCGGATTCCCCCTTCCCTTGCAGCAGCCTCTCAGTCAGGTGCGAGATATCCAGTTCCTCCATTATCCGCGAACGTAGGTAGTGCATGGCGAAGGGCAGCGTGGTCGTGTCCGAGATCCTCTGCACATTCTCGAAGTGAGCCTGCAACCTGACAGAGAGTAGCATCGAATTAACGATCGTTAAGGGATCCGTTTTACTGATTTATGTGCCAAGAGATATCTAGTTCTATGGATCACAGGCTACTTGACATCACCACCGCTAAGTCGATGAACCAATGTATTGATTGTTTGTTTTCTAGTTAACATAGCTGTGAATCCAACAAACGGCAATGTGGTAAGTAGTATCCGAGTTCCTCTGTGCGCTTTCAAAGTGGGCTTGCAACCTAGCTGAAAGTAGCATTACAGATGTGCCACAAATTGATCTCAACATCCTGCTAGTTCTAAGAATCACAGGCTACTCTATAGTCTATATCACCACTCATTCAAGCAATCAATGAATCGACTGTTTGTTTCCTTGCAACCAGACAAATAAGACCACAGACCAAGGAAGCTAACTACAGACAGCACTGCTGATGGAAAAACAATCTGGTGGTTCGTTGTGTGATCACTCACTGGTTCTTGACGAGCTCATCTGCGGCGCGCTCCTCGATCTGGCGCTGCTCGACGCGGACGAGCCGCCTCTGGTGCGCGTCGTAGAAGCGGTAGGCCGCGTAGCCTGCGCCGGCGACGCCGAGCGAGAGCAGCATCTTCCACCGGTGCCGCGCCCAGAACCCCTTCCCGGGGGCGGAGCTCAGCTGGAGCATGGCGAGCGGCAAGCTGGAAGAGAGGAACAGAAGTTTGGGTCAGAGCGAGCCGGAGAGCACAGCGGAGTTGACCTAGGGTTGCTCACCGGCGAGAGGGGTCGAGATCGGTCAACGCCGGTATAGTAGCAGCAGGGCGGGTGTCAAGACCATGGATGGATCATGACTAGAAACAGAGTAATCGACAGCTAAACTGGAGCAAGAAGATAAATTGCAGGAAGAAACATCCGAAATTGGAAAGATAAACAGGAAAAGCTAGGGTTCTAAGACAGGAAAGGAAAGGTAAAGGAACAACATGTTTAGGGGTTTGGATATCGTGCCACCCATCCGCCGTTCTCTGGGGTTATATGGAGTCCCCCGCACTCCCGCAGAGCCACGATTCCATAATTAATACAATGACACTGTCTTAAGCATAATAAGTACTTAACTAAGACTATTACATAGTAGCCGTTGGATGGAGTCCAAACGGTAACGGGCAATCCTAACCGTAGGTTAACTGAAGAAGATGGCAGTGTCGATGTAGAGGTTCAGACAGTGTCAGTTCTTGACAATACTCCCGCTGAAAACTAGACTTCAAGGATGGAAAGATGGAAACGTTGCCTGGATAAATTTGGCATCCTCCCAAGTTGCTTCTGCTGGGGTCATGTTTTCCCAATGGATTAACCATTGAGGTACAGGAATATCAATCTCTCCTGCACGTCGAGGCACCTGGCGATATTGAAGTACTGCTAGAGGAGCCACTTTGATCTTACCATCAGATGTGAGCAGAGGTAATGTAGGGTTCGGTACAGCAACAGGACCCAAATGGCGTTTGAGTTGGTTAACATGGAAGACATCATGAAGAAGAGTACCTTCTGGGAGCTGCAGCTGGTATGCTACCTTGCCAACCTTCTTGATAATGCGAAATGGGCCATAATATTTTGATGAAAGCTTGAGGGCATTGCGTAATCCCAGTGCTCTCTCTCTGTAGGGTTGCATTTTCAAATAGACAAAGTCGCCCTCAGAGAATGTTCGCTCAGTGCGTTTTAGATCAGCGTATTTCTTCATCCGATTCTGTGCTTTCTGTAGATTTTCTTTCAGGGACTGCAACATCTGGTTCTTTTCCTGAATTGTAACATGAGCTTCAGGAGTGACATTGCAGGGAACAGGGATTGTTTGTATCTGAGGAGGAGGATACCCATACAAGGCTTCAAATGGACTACTTTTCAGAGAAGTATGATATGACGAGTTATACCACCATTCTGCTGTGGGAAGCCACTCTGCCCACTTTTGAGGTTCTTTGAAAGCCATGGTTCTTAGATACTGTTCTAAGCATTGGTTGACCCTCTCCGTCTGACCATCGGACTCAGGATGATAAGCTGTGCTATAGTTGAGTTTTACTTGCAGTGCAGTAAAGATTTCTTGCCAGATTTTGGATGTGAAAATCCTGTCTCGATCGCTGACAATCACTTGAGGTGGTCCATGCAGTTTAAAGATGTTATTGATGAACAGGGTTGCTACCTGATGAGCAGTGAAGGGGTGAGCAAGAGGAATAAAATGAGCATACTTAGTTAGTCGGTCGACTACCACAAGTATCACATTTTTTCCTTTGGATTTGGGAAGTCCTTCGACGAAGTCCATGCTGATTTCTGCCCACTTGACTTTAGGAATGTGCAAGGGATCCAGTAATCCCGGATATGGCACCCTTTCTGTTTTGGAGATCTGGCAAATGGGGCAAGTTGCTATTTTATCCGCCATGAATTTCTTCATGTTGGGCCAGTAGAAGAGTTGTTTCAGTCTGTGTAATGTCACACGATTGCCTGAATGACCTCCCAGGGCTGAAGAGTGAAAAGAGTCAAATATCTTCTCTTTCAAGTCAGTACTTGAGCCAATGACTATTCGGTTTTTGTATCTGAGGATTCCAGACTGCAGGGAAAAGTTCAGGTGACTGTCAGGTTTAATGGCCAGTTCTTGCAGCAATTGTGTGCATTTTTCATCATTGTTGTATGTTTGTTCCACCTCTGTAACCCAAGAAGGTATTGCAGTCGAAAGTGCAAAACAGTTGTCCTCTGAGGTGAGGTGTTTCCTGGAGAGAGCATCTGCGGCCAAATTTTCTTTCCCTTGTTTGTACTCGATAGAGAAATCAAATTCAAGTAACTTAAGCATCAATTTATGCTGAATTCCCTCAAGCAATCTCTGACTGGTTAAGTACTTGAGACTTCGTTGATCAGTTTTGATCAGAAGTTTGTTGCCGAGAAGGTAATGCCTCCACTTGCGCAATGCTTCTAATATAGCCATGCCCTCCTTTTCATAGACAGATTGGGCCTCAGCTTTCGGTCCTAATACCTTGCTGTAATAAGCCAGGGGTCTTCCTTTCTGCATTAGCACTGCTCCTAGCCCTGTACCCGAAGCATCTGTTTCCAATGTAAACGGTATATCAAAGTTGGGTAAAGCTAACACAGGAGGAGTTGACATTGTGAGCTTCAGTTGGTCAAACGCCTGTTGCTGAGCTTCATACCAAGCAAACGAAGGTTGCTTCAAAATGTCAAGCAATGGTTTACAGATAGTTGCATAGTTTGCAATAAACCTCCTGTAGTACCCGCAGAACCCTAAGAAACATTTGAGTTGCTTGAAGGTTGTTGGAGTTTTCCAACTAGTGATCTCTGCTATTTTTGATGGATCAGTAGCTACCCCTTCCCCTGAAATCACATGACCTAAATAGTCCACTGAACTGACAGCAAATTGGCACTTAGACATTTTAGCCTTCAGTTGGTGCAGTCTCATTAATTTCAGCACTAGTGTCAGGTGTTGCTTGTGCTGTTGCATATTGGGGCTGTAGACCAGTATATCGTCAAAGAATACAAGTACAAACTTCCTTAAGTATTTGGAGAATATGTTATTCATCAGTTGCTGAAAGGTAGCTGGAGCATTGGTCAGGCCAAAGGGCATCACTAGATACTCGTAGTGACCCATGTGTGTTGTGAATGCAGTTTTGGCAATGTCTTGTTGCTGCATTCTGATTTGGTGATAGCCTGAGCGAAGGTCTAGCTTGCTGAACACCGTTGCGCCCTGTAATTCATCCAGTAAGTCCTCGATGACAGGGATCGGATACTTGTTTTTGACTGTAATAGCATTGAGCTGTCGGTAATCAACGCAAAGCCTCCAACTTTTATCTTTCTTTCTGACCATAATTGCCGGAGAGGAGTATGGGCTTGTGCTTGGTCTGATTTCAGAATTCTGTAGCATCTTGTTCACAAGTTCTTCGACTATATTCTTTTGCTTATGCGGCATTTTGTATGGCCCGACATTGGGAGGGTTTTCTCCTTCTTTGATAAGTATTGGGTGATCACAAGATCGCTCAGGGGGCAGACCATCAGGTTCTTGAAATATATCTTGGAATTGTTGCAATATATCCACTACTTCCACTGATATCTCTGGTTTGGTTGGGTCTTTGGTGTCACTGTTTGTGTTGTCAGTTAACCTGATGATGTAAGCTTGAGCTCCTTGGGCAATAAGCTTGGAACATGACTTTGCGGAAATGAAGCAGTTTTCTGACGGAACAGCTCTATCAGTAAAAGTGCACCATTTTCCATTTACTGTAATAGAGATAGTTCTTTGTTCCCAATCAGTGTAATTGGGGCTGTATTTTGCTAGCCAATTGGCCCCTAACACCATATCATAGCCCTTCAAGGATAGTATCCTGCAATCATAACTGAATTCAGTGTTTTGTATGGAGAACTTGCACTCAGGAATGTGTCCTGCAGATTGTAACTGCCCTCCACCGGCAACCATAACAGGTTGTGCTTCCGTGGGTATAACCTTGAGCTTTGCTTTTACAGCGAATTCCTTATCAAGGAATGTTTGAGTACTGCCACTATCAATCAAGGCGACTGCTCTATGGTTGCCAAACTTAACTATGACAGACAGTGTGGTTTCTCCAGGAATTCCATGCAATGCCTCGGCAGAAATGTGCATACAAACTGCTTTGGGAACTGGTTTGGGAGCTGGCTGAGGTATCGCAGCTTGTTCTGTAGCAGTTTCAGAAGTTGGAGGAGGTAACTCATTGACTGCATCTTGAAACTCCTTAGTCACCGGTGTGCTAGCATCATCATCATGATCCTCAAAATGATCTTGCGAATGTAGTGCATGTAACATATTCTTCACTATACTGCATTTGTGGCCAAAGTACCACTGCTCAGGGCAATACCAACACTTGCGCTGTTCTTTGGGTTTATCATTGTTGTTTCTAGCTCTGTTTTCCCTGAAAGCAATGTTTTGCTTAGGGAATTGCTGTACTTGAGCTTTAGGAGCTTGCTGTTGCGTGACTGTTTTCTTTGTCATTGATAGATAAGCCTGTTCTTGCTGACGAGCGTGCCAATATGCAGACTTAAGAGTAGTGGGCTGGTGACTCTTTACCATGTGCTTTACTGAATCTTTTAAGCCACTGATGAATCTCAGCACGAAGAAGTTTTCTGTCAGATAAGAATGATCACGCTTATCTGAATCATATATTCCTCGAAGGTATCAATGTAAGTATTGACAGTGGTAATCTGCTTCAGAGTGTGAAATTGTTCCATGGATTCATGTTCTCCGCTGCCAGGAAATCTGTCACACAAGAGTTCACAGAATTGTTGCCAAGACATCAAATTCAAGTCTAGATCAGAGCTGTTCAGCCAGGTTTTAGCTCTGCCACGAATGTGTGCATTTGCCCATTTGATCTTACTCACATTACTGATGCCAGCCAGAGCAAATAAACTCTCACATTCCTCAATCCAATTCAGTGTATTGTCACCAAAGAATAATGGCAACTCAATCGAGGGAGTGCGGATATAGGGTTCCTGATTGGTGTTGGGGTGATGGTTCTCCTTCTGGTTTGTGGGAATGGCTGGAGAATTGGGCTGGGTGGGTGAAGTTGTAGAATTTAGGTTGTTGTTGGGAAAGGCCGGAAGTGTAGGTTGTGTTGGGGCATAAGTTGGCTGGATAATTTGGTTTGGAGGAGGAGGTGGTTGGGTGTAGTATGGTGCTGTTTGTGTGGGAAAATACTGAAAATTGGTTTGGTAAGCTTGCTGGTATGGGTTGGGTGGGTAAATTTGAGGAAAAGGTTGGTAAAGGTATGGATTTGGCTGGTAATAAGGCTGATGAAATTGTGGTGGGTGTGAGTTGATAGGTTGATAGTACTGTGTCTGTGTTTGAGGTGAAGTATGCTGCTGGGTGTGGTGAATTTGAGCTGTTGACGAACTACCCGATGCAAAAGGAAGGGACTTTGCAGGTGCAAATGACATATTTTTGCATCTGTGCAGTCGAAGGAAACTCAGGATGAGGTAATTGAGCAGGAGATAAGTTACCAAACTGAAGCGGTCGAGTTGCCGGAGGTGTAGAAGAAGGCATTGGTGTAGAAACTTCCGGAATCGGGCTCAGATTCGGCACATAGTGAGGAGGAGTATTAGCTGCCGCTGTTGTTGATGATCCTGTGTCAGGCTTGTTGGTGAAGGCGACCCCAATCTGGGACACCATGTCCGTGAGCTTGGAGATGTTCTCTTGGATGAGATCCACCGAAGATTGTTGTTGGTCCAGGCGCCTCTGGATCGAGAGCACCTCGCGAGGAAGGCGGTCACGAATAGCCTCCTCCGCCTCGGCCTGCGCTTGCGCCGCGGCCAAGAGAGCTTCCTCTTCCGCGGCCTGCTCCATGCGCTCTTGTGAGCGTGTTCGGATGATTGATACGCTCGGCATGGTGACCAGGAAACCCTGGGGCGAAAATTTTGGTCGCAAGACTTGCTCGTGATACCAATTGTCAAGACCCTGGATGGATCATGACTAGAAAAAGAGTAATCGACAGCTAAACTGGAGCAAGAAGATAAATTGCAGGAAGAAACATCCGAAATTGGAAAGATAAACAGGAAAAGCTAGGGTTCTAAGACATGAAAGGAAAGGTAAAGGAACAACATGTTTAGGGGTTTGGATATCGTGCCACCCATCCGCCCACTCTCTGGGGTTATATGGAGTCCCCCGCAGAGCCACGATTCCATAATTAATACAATGACACTGTCTTAAGCATAATAAGTACTTAACTAAGACTATTACATAGTAGCCGTTGGATGGAGTCCAAACGGTAACGGGCAATCCTAACCGTAGGTTAACTGAAGAAGATGGAAGTGTCGATGTAGAGGTTCAGACAGTGTCAGTTCTTGACAGCGGGGCGATCGGGGAAGGACGGCGAGGATGATCGCGGATGCGGTGGCCGGCGGTGGGAGGAGATCTGCGTCGGATCGACGACGTCACCGGACGGCGTGGGGAGAAGGTGGGGATAAGCCGGGGCTACAAATTTGTTCGGATGTCAAATCTTTTGAATACAAATCAAACATTTTTTTTAAAAGAATATGAATACAAAACTCTAACATGAATACTAGAATATTTTTTAGAATAATTTGAAATTGAACTGAATATCTACTCCCGTTACCCAGATAAGTACCATCTTGCAAAGTAGGTATATTAATGCGGTGGTATACTTAATAATAGAAAAATGTCACATTTTCGCGGTGAACCCCGATGGTATTATTTATCTCGCCTAATAATTAAAAATATTACATGTGAATCCAAATATAGTGCTTCACGATCCATTAGAGGTCCAAAAGGCCTTTCGTTGTTCTTCGCATCCGTTATATTGGCACAAGTTTTTTTGGTTCTAAAATAAATAGTTTAAAAAGATTCATTTGTACGGAATGCATTTCTAGGTCCCGGGATTTCTTACCGTCAAGTTGTTACAAGACTCCATTTATTGGCATTTGCTAGAATTAGCTATGATCTATTTTGGAAAAAAAATTGTTTACGTTTTTTTTTGCTTACGTTATGTCTTGAATTCTTCATTTCTATCTCATGCAAACAAAGAGAATCGAATCTAAGTAAGATGAGAACAACTAAAAAAGGGATATGTTCCTTGTAGGAGGAATTGCGGGGCTTCTTAGTCAATCCTCTATTCGTCAAGCCTTTTTCTTGAGCCGATTCTTCTTGTATGAAAATAAGAATATTTCTTCTTCCTAATTCGTCAAATATTACTATGCTGTTCAATCAAGTTCAACTTTAAACTTACAGAAACGATATAACAAGAACATAAACTCTTCCACTGAAGGGTGATTTTTATTTTTAGGATAATTGAGTATTTTTATTAGTCGAAACTAAATCAAAGATTTTTAGGATACCTCCTTTGTGAAATGAAATGTTGGATCCTCGAGTGATCTATATTTCTTGTTGGTTCATAAGAGTGAATCCTCGAGTGATCTATATTTCTCGTTTGTCAAGATTTTCTTTCACTATTTTTCTGTCGTTTGGAATAAGTCATAGTCTCGTTGACACTTATGGAGTATGTTCTTTTTAACATTTGTAGTAGTATTTCACTGGATGTTTTTTGGGAATTATTTCTGGAATTATTTTATTCCGGAATTTCGGAGTATGTCGGTGGAATCGAATTTGGGCCTGGGGTTTGTTAGAGCGCCGCCGCCATAAGTCATAGTCTCGTTGACTCCATTTTCAGCAGAACATCCCGGTTTCCACTGGGCGAGACACGGGGAGCAAGGCTGGCATCAATTTGTGTATGAGCTCGCCATCGAGCCCAAGTCCATGTGCTGGCGGGATGGAATAGCCTCTCTGGCCGCTGCTCCATCAACTTTTATCATTGACGACCCACCGCTGGAACATCTGAACCCAGCCCCAGGACCGATAGTGATTGATTTTGTTGTGGAGATGCCCCCAGGGATGGAGCCGTGGAACATCCGAGGCCACCACGTCGTGCACATCGGAGCAGACACTTTCGTCTGCATCCTCTTGCGCCATGAT
Organism: Poa pratensis; assembly: GCA_947311845.1. Taxonomy (NCBI): domain Eukaryota; kingdom Viridiplantae; phylum Streptophyta; class Magnoliopsida; order Poales; family Poaceae; genus Poa; species Poa pratensis. The sequence continues at coordinate 27,299,030 of CAMZMU010000114.1, forward strand.
GAAGACCAGCACCATGTGGAGGTACGTCTATTCAAGCTCCACGTGGACGCTCATGGCAATGGGATTATGCTGCCAGCAAACACCATTGGCAATAATGCAATATTCCTTGGATCAAACCAAGCTTTCGCCACCACAGCAGGTCTTAGCATCACCCCGAATACTGCTTATGTGGTAGATGACGACGGGGCGGTTCACGGAGCACGAGTTCTCGCCATCGATCTTTTGACAGGAGAGCAGCACATACTCCTGTACCCTCCAGAAATAGGACCGGCTGATTCCTTCATGCCAGCAACTTGGCTGGGGCCGCTCCCGGATGATGAATTGCAAGGACATTGCGTAGATTAGTTGGCTGGCACGGTTCCTGGATGCAGGATTGGAAGCGCACCGTGTTGAGTAGATGAATTCTGACACACAACTTGTATAGTATTCATTGTACCATTTCAGTACTTGACACTTGTTCATTAGTCTCTGTGTACGATTGATGCTACGCAGACCACTTGTCTAGCATTCATGTACCATTCCAGTACTTGACACTTGTTCATTGGTTGCCGTTTCTGTGTACCATATTCTTTTGCAAATGACATATCCCGTGAGGCTTGATCTTAGTGTTGATTAAGCCGCATCAGAGTCCCCTGCTCAGTTTTGTCATGCTTGCTTTTGAGTACTTGATCCTCATTTTTTTGCAAATGACATATCCTGTGATGCTTGCTTTCAGTGTTGATTAAGCTGTATCAGAGTACCCTGCTCAGAGTTCTGTGATGCTTGCTTTCGAGTACTTGACACCTGTCCTCATTTTTTCGCAAATGACATATCCTGTGAGGCTTGCTTTCAGAGCTGTTTAAGCTGTATCAGAGTACCCTGTTCAGAGTTTTGTGATGCTTGCTTTCGAGTACTTGACACCTGTCCTCATTTTTTTGCAAATCTGTATCAGAGTACCCTGCTCAGAGTTTTTGTGACACCTGTACTCATTTTTTTTGCAAATGACATATCCTGTGAGGCTTGCTTTCAGTGTTCATTAAGCCGCATCAGAGTCCTCTGGTTGAGCTGCAGGGATCGGCGCTCACTGTCGCCAAGAAGATGGTCTGCCGCCCAGATGCAAGCGCTCACCCAGCTGGTTGCTTCTGCCTGCGGAGGGCGACTGTCTGAGCTGGTTATCTCTGTATCCTAGGAGTTCTAGTTCTTATGATTAGTTGCGATATCTTCATTTGGAATGTCCGGGGCCTTAATGCCCAAGCGAAGCGTGATTCTGTTAGAGCTATCATTTCCCTAAACAGTGCAAGCTTAGTGTGTTTACAAGAATCCAAGTTATCTGTTGTTGATCTGAATATGGTGGTTGATATCTGTGGTCCAACCTTTTCTGGTTATTCTGTTAGATTGAGTTTCTGGCAGAAATTAAGGCAATTGCAAGCACCTGCTCTGGTCCACTTGTGATTCTCGGTGACTTCATCAATGAGCAAGAGTTAAAGGATATGTATATGTTGGGTCGCCGTTATACCTGGAGCAATGAACAACTTGATGCAACCCAGGTTCGTCTTGACCGTGTGCTCTGTAATCAGGATTGGGATGAGTGCTTTCCGAACGAGCACTGTTTGGAACTGAAGAAATCAGACACTTCACCACTGAAGAAATCAAAAAGGCCATGTTTGATATTCATCCTGAAAAAGCACCAGGGCCAGATGGATACACAAAAGCAAATTGAAAAACTGCAGCGAGCATTTCTTTGGAATGGTTCTGACAAGGTCAGTGGGGGGGAAATGTCTGGTCAAGTGGTCGCAGGCGGCAGTATGGTGGTCTTGGAATCCCTAATCTAGTATTCCAAAGCAGGGATCTCAAGCTAAGATGGCTTTGGCAAAGCAAAGCTTGCCCTGACAAACCTTGGCACGGCTTGCGGATGCAATTTTCACAGGAGACTCTGAATTTGTTCCAGGTATCCACAACAATCATCTTAGGGCCGGTATGGTGCAGAAACCTCCTTCTGGACGGACCACTGGCTTGATAGCATGCCACTGAAAAATAGATTCACTGCCATCTTTAAGCACAGTTCAAGCAGAAAAGAAAAATCACAGTGGCACAAGGTATCACTAACCAGCGTTGGATCGGTCTTATCAAGTCAAACCCTCGGAGCAGGTGATCAGAGAATACATTGAGCAAGCACCTCACTCAAGTTGTCACCCTAACTGATGATCAGGACACTATCAAGTGGAATTGGACCACGGATAGCGTTTACTCAGCTTATGCTGTACCTGTAACTTCTACTTCATTCAGTTGCTCTCTCTTCGTATAAAAGATCACAGTGCTCACTGTTTTGATCGTCAAAAAAAGAGTCCCCTGGTTTGAGCCAAAACACGTTTTTGTTTGTTTGTGTTCTCCTCTCAATGGGAGTGCAGGCATGTAGGTCTTCTAAGACTATCAGCAGCATCTACTCACCCGGCTTCTGACAGCACATGATCCATTTAAATAACTTACCAGCTCAGCAGGAACCACCAAACCTGCATCAGCTAGGCACCATCAGCTAGGCACTGAGGTTGAGGAACAATGCAAATGCTGTCCCAAATATACATGGCGCATTATATCTATTTACTCACACTTCAGGATCACAGAAGCCAGTTTTTTTTTTTAAAAAGGATCACAGAAGCAGACATGCTTAGTAGTGCTGTAATGAAGAAAATTTTGTGGATGCAGATAAGCAAAAACGAGCATGTCAACGGCCGCACATCCCTGTCTTTTTAACGTGTGTAGACCATACTGTAGATGCAAGAGTTGCTATCATTCATTCACCGGCACACAAACTTGCTAGTTGAGCATGATAACTGATCAAGTTTCCTCTGTGAAGCATTTCCAGAATCCAGATAAAGCTTGCTAAAATAAACATTTAACCTTAATCAAGCAAAGGAGGTTATCAGTCACCCGCTGGAGCAAACTGAAATATCCTTACACAGTAAAATACCCACACAAGGAAAACAACGTGAAGCACTATTTAAGCTAACCACACAAAAACCAATATACATGTAAACGCCAAGCAATGGCATTATGACATAATAATTATTTTTTAGAGAAAAGGAGGTTTCCCCACGGTTCCATTCAATCAAAAGTGAAACCAGATGTTCAGGTATTACAGCTCTCAGAACAGACCAAAAAGTAGCTGTTCAGAATTTTTAAGAAACTTGCAAAAAGGAAAGATCACAGGCTACCACAGACCACATCTATCCCATTACATCAGGGGGAACTTGCGCCATCAGGATCAGACTGCAGATCTTGTCATCTTTTGCCAGCGCAGGACTCGTCTCCAAGCGATCCGCAAAAGTCCCCCCTCTTGAAGTCCAGCAGCCGAAGGGCTCGAATTAGCAGCTCCCACTGAGACCTCAGGCACAGAATCTTCCATTGATGGTAGATGAGATCTCATATTCCCCAGGATGTCTTTTACACTTCGCCAAACACGCCACTGAAAACACATCCAGATATGGAAAAGCCAAATGCACCACAAGTTAGCAGCAGTCAACATGTTCAAAACAGCACATCGATCTCTCATCAACAACCAAATATAAAGATCATTCAAATTATCAGGGGGTTCAACTTCGAAAATCTCAGCCACATACAACCAAATCTGTCTGGCCACAACACATTCCATGAAAAGATGGACAACCGTTTCATCTTCACGGCAAAAGAGACAAGGCTTATCCTCAACAACTCTTCATTTGCTCAAATTATGTCTAGTTAATACTATTCTATTAAAATGCATCAGCCACAGTTTTTTTAACCTTAGCAGGGGCTTTGATTTTCCACAAGGAATAACCCAGAGAGTACACCACACCACCAAAATTAATAATTTGGTAAAGGACTTGGAGGAATATAACCCAGATTTTTCATATCTCCAAATAGGGGAATGAAACTCACCTGATAATACCACAGTTCGCATGATAGGTAGCAAGTCATCTCATAACCTCATAACATGTGTATGGAACGTGACATTCAGCAAATTATAGACCATTTTTAGTTAGAGAACTAACTTTAGATAAAGCCTAATTGGTTCTTCCACAATAAAAAGGAAAACTAAATGTAAATGAATCAAGATGAGCATGCTTCATGTAATTAGGACAACCAATTCTCTCAAGCTAAAAATATAGCCATATTCTGTTGTAACCTGTCATAGATTTAGGGCGTATACTTTAGAGAAGGGCAGATTTTTCTTATGGAAAGATAGTTATAGCATCACAGTTCAAAACAGTGTCTAGGGGTACATTCAAAAGAGCTCTCATACCTTGTGATCTGCACATGGATACCCATAAGCTGCTGCTTCTGACTTACACATACTACAGGGATGATCTGAAGGTGTACACTGCTTGACCAATATCATCCACATAATTATTGTTCCTCCATGAGCAAGCTATGCAGAAGTTTAAAATAAGAGGGAAATAATAAAATTAAATACCCCCTCTGTATAGTTTGTTGGAACCAAATCACTTAGCTCCCTTCCAATGAGGTTGTGCTTCGCACACACACCTAGCTCACTCTCTTACACAGTCACACCAGGAACATATGAAGCTCTATGTATCTTCTCATATCATACAAGCTTGAGTTTTCTTACAGGGGGTACATCCTTATATAGCCTAGCTAGGTCGGTACTGTTCACTGAACAGTAGGTCGGTTACTGTACTCTAGAAGGTACTACAGGACTGCAGACTTACTAGGACTCCTACATACTCTAGATACTTCCTAACATCTACTAGGACTCTTACATACTCTAGATACTTCCTGACTAAGCTAGAAACATAATGCATATAGATATGACAAGATTACTTCTAACAATCTCCCCCTTAATCTTGTCATATCAATTAGATTCTCTAATCCAGATCACCTGGACCATGTGCTTCATCTCATGACGGCCTCACACCGCCTCTTGTCTAGCAACGGCATCACACCGTGCTTGTCAGCCTCACACTGACTCCATATAAGATGGCATCACACCACCGATTCGGTTTCACACCGATCTTCCATGTGCCAGTGGCCTCACACCACTGTCGTCGGCCTCACACCGACTTTTCTACTTGACGATGGCATCACACCAGCGTCGTTGGCTTCACACCAAGCTTTCCATAGACTATGGCATCACACCATAGTGGTCGGCCTCACACCGACGCTTTCTATGACGATGGTATCACACCACCGCCGTCGCGCGCAGCAGCATCGCACCGCTGCCGCCTCGTAACGGCATCACACCGTCGTCTTCTCTTGGCAGCATCACACCGCCTTCTCCTCCTAGCAGCATCACGCTATAAGCAGCTAGTGGCATCGCACCGCCAACAGCCTCCACCTCACGTCGTCGTCCTCCACATCGCATGGAGTCCATCTTCGCCGCCCTCAGATCTTGAGGCTCTGATACCAATTGTTGGAAGCTAAATCACTTAGCTCCCTTCTAATACGGTTGTGCTTCACACACACTAACACATATGCATATATGACAGACACATACACGCTCTATATTTCATAGATATGCTTGAGGCTACATCTTGGCTTACAAACTTTCCCAACTTCCAATCTTCTTAGCTTTCTTACAACAGAGGTACATGCTTATATAGGCATCTAGGTCGGTTACTGTTCACAGAACAGTAGGTCTACACTACTCTAGAAACTACTACAGACTTGCTCCCTTAAGCTATTCAAACTAACTTGAACACAAAGTCATCAGACTTTTACTCCTACTAGGACTCCTCCTACGAATCCTGGATATTTCCTGGACCTTCCAGAAACTTCATGCATACATATGACAAGATTACTTCTAACAATCTCCCCCTTAATCTTGTCATATCAAGTAGATCCTCTAATCCAGATCACCCGGACTATGCGCTTCATCTTGTGACGGCCTCGCACCGCCTCATGTCCAGCAGTGGCATCACACCTTGTCAGCCTCATACTTGACTCATATAAGATGGCGTCACACAACTTGATGTCAGTCTCACACCGACCTTCCAAGTACCAGTGGCATCACACCACAGTCGTCGGCCTCACACCGACTCTTCCACTTGACGATGGCATCACACCAGCGTCATTGGCTTCACACCAACCTTTCCATAGACAATGGCATCACACCATAGTGGTCGGCCTCACACTGACGCCCTCTACGACGATGGTATCGCACCACCGCCTGTCCACAATCTCCAACAGTATCAAATCGTTGGGCATGCACTTTGAACACCCCCTTCACAGGAGTGTTGGCTCATCCTGGACTTACATCTTCTTTGGGCTTTCTTCACTCTTCCACATCTCGCTGCATGCATGCAGTAGCTTCACCATGTTGCCTTCACAGCTCCAAAACCACCACACCAGCATGCCACAACATCACATTGCTCTGTTGGCTTCGCACCAACTCTCCATGATGACGATGGCATCACACCACAGTTACAATTCTCTCGTTCAATTTGAACTACAAAAACGTCTTATATTTAGTTACAGAGGGAGTAGAAATTAATTGGGAGGGGGGGGGGGGGGGGGGGGGGGGTGCAGCAATAATAGCGTGGACACAATCTCTGTTTTCAGAGAACAGTGCTGCTTTACTGCAGGAACTGTCTCAAAATAAGGAAATTAAATTCCCACAATTCCATATCCAAATGACCCTATGTGTAAGGGAAGTGACATTCAGCTAACCATAGACCATTTTTAGTTACAGAACTAACTTTAGATCCGCCCTAATTGGTTCTTTCACGGTAAAGGGAAAACAAAATGTAAACGCCTCAAAAACCAGCATGCTTCATGTAATTAGGACAAAAACCAAGTTTCTCAAGCTTTCTGTTTTTGAAGAGCTGAAGAAACAAATTGGTCTTCGACCCATACCATACCATACTAAACATCTTATTCGGATCAGTAATTTTGAAATCCACAACTACTGAACTACGAATCAGTTTCCAATTGTTGCATTGTTCTTCAGGAAACCATACCAGGAGTTCTTCCTCCCACCTGCTGCCATTCCTGCATCACAGAATAATTAAAAACTAAATCATTTGACCACATATACTCAGCACGTAAATGAGGAAGTGACTCACTGGAGATGAATGATAAAGTGGTTCTCTATGGACCAACATCACCTAGGTTACAATATACTCTGCTAACTTCTGAAATCCACAACTAGGACATGTGCAAGCAGCCAGGTAAAGTGCCACATTATTGGGATATGTGCGAAAGGCTATTTTCTTATACGCCATCATAGCAAATAAATTTAAGATTTTAACTCAGCCACTGTTTTAAACTTATATAAGTAAACATATGATCTTTGGTTTCTGAGCTCTGTTCCTAAAATATTAAATGAATTAAACCAAATATGAGAACAGGTAAGCACGTCAAACGGCGGAAAGCAGGAAAAGTACAACTACCATTGCAGTAGCCTATGCATCATAAAATCACAAGTTTTGCCTTTTGTGGTGCTTAGCTCAGAAAACCCAAGTTGAGCAGGCCTTGTACCAAATCAAGGGGGAAGACAATTCCAAAAAACTGCTCATACTATGATTATAGTATAATCACGAGCGGTTGTATATGGCCTTAAGATTTATGCAGGGGAATTGACACCTGGTAGTTGACAGAGTGGTTGCGCTGCCTATGGTTGCTGGATTTTTCACCCATCATCTGCAACTTTCACGTATCCATCCAGCACCAACACCAAGGGCCTGGTCACCACTGTTGTTTGAGCTATGCACAACTTAAGCACCTAGGATTTACAAAATATTGAGCATTAATAATCCAAGAGACCAAAACCAAAATATTTATCCATTAACAATGCTCATGACGCATTTACCATATCCATCAATATGAAAATACAGCTATCATCTGACAAAACTCTTATGTTATACACAAATGCACCTCACTGGAAATAACATGAGAACTTTGATAGGAGCGGCAACCTAACACGACAAAACAAAGTACAACTAAATTTTACTACCTTGCAGCTTGCCTTTCTAGGAACTTACAATAGTAAACTGCTAAGCAAAAGGAATTGCAAAATTAGTGTAACCAACACGTCTAGCCAACATAACAGTTAAGTCAAGAAATCAACATAATATTAACATAAATGGGTAAGAAGACCCTGATTACTCACATGCAATCAACGTTGAATTGTGAGTTGAATCCCAATCGCATCGTCCATTTGAGGTTTTAATGAACATGACGGCTGAAGAACAAAAAACAATAGTTACACCAAACCAAATGCAAAGTGAAGCTATACGCTGCAAAGAAATAAAGTTGCTACTTATTCACTTGTACTTGACCTATAAACTGAGCCATTCACTTGTACCCCTCCAAGGTTCCTCGGTGATGCTCTCGAGCTACAGCTATGATGCTGTGGGAGCAGGAGCAGCTGCTGTTGCACCTAGTCGTGGTCGAGAAGCGACCGGTGGTCGAAGGAAATCGAGAGATGTGAGGGCGAGAGAAATGTGAGGCACCAAGATTTTACCCTCGGTGGTCTAGCGAAACCACAGCTGTAGCCAACGTCTGTTACTGCTAGACTCTATGGAATATAGAAGCACACCCTCTATCAAGCGGGCCCAGCAAGAATCAGACCCCAAAGTCAGCGACATGGGGTAGGATAACTAGCAGTGAAAAAAGAAAACACTTCACTCAACAGTCAAAACGGACGCGCGTGATCGATTTCCTACCGAGATAGGACGGTAAAGAAGTCCACATGCCCTGGGAACCTGAGAGTATGCACAGTTTTTTTTTTCTTTAGATTGGCTAGATAAAATTCATTCAGGTTCTTCAATTCTCAATCTCTGACTCAGCATCGAAGCATTGCCAGCTACATTAACTTTTAGTGTTCCCTAGAAGTCCATATGTTCAACACAAACTGGAAAACTACTTGTAGATGAAATTATACATGTGGACTGATGATAATTTCAGAAAAATCAAAAGGTGGTTCATGTCACTACAAAGAAGGGTTCATCATCATAAACAATAAATCATAATATCACAGTCATCCATTGTCATTCACCACCGCGTGGTATGACCTTATTCTGACCATAATACAAAGATGATAAATGATGTGATGTTCAATCCAAAACACCAAACTTGCTAGGAGCTAAAGAACAAAGGGTGGCCGAAAGATAAATCTACTGAACTAATCTGAATTTACAATAATAATTACCAAGCTCTCAAGATATATAGCAGATTGGCCTAACAATTCTATAGGAAAATGTGGAACTGATGAGGGCACATGCTTCAATTTATGGTTGATTGGAGGAGTACCGCATCTCCTAATTGTCAGGTCGAATATCTGGAGCGACATCATCTATTATTGGCGATGTTCAGATTATCCAAAGCCCAAAGGAGGTGAAAAATCTCTCCTTTTTTATTTGCTGCTGATCAACCCGGCAGGCCTGTTGATGAGCACAAAATAAGTTCATACACAGCTTGTTGGTGCTAAAACGATGATGGTTGACACATAGATAGCTGAATGGGACATTATACCTCATAGGGCCTGCTCCTCGAGGAAGGGCCTTCTGGGGCAGAACCAGGAATAGGCGAGCCAGCCACTGGCTTTGCTGCCGCCCTCCCTGTGCTCTTCCGGGTGGGGAATTCGTTCCAAAGCGTTTGACCCCAAATCAAACACGACAAGCCACTGCTCATGCTCGTATGTATCGTGCTCCACAAAGTATACACAGTTTCTCCTGATGGCAGGGAACTCCTTTGCAGAGAGGGCGAGCGAGTCACCCCGGCCCAAGAAGAGCGAGTGGTCGCCGAGATCGGTGACCTTCTCCCCCCGGAGGTCGAGGAGCTCGGCATCCCAATCTGGGCAGTGCACCTCTACAAGGATCACGTCGCGGCGTGGTCCGCGGTACACCATAACGAGCAGCATCTTGTCGTTGCAGGCCACGACGTGCGGCCGGGGATGCCCTGGGAAGCGCGGATACCGCGCTTGCAGAGGAGGGCAGAGGTAGATGCTCCGGAGACGCTTGGGAGGATATTGCTGCTGGAGGTCGTATATGTGGAGGGACATTTTCATGGTGGAGACGTAGAACCTCTTCCCTAGGTGGAAGGCCGCGCCCTCGATCCTGCAGCTAGGGTACTCGCTGTCAGGCCCCGTTTCTGTATCTCTGAAACTCTGAAGAAATGCTGCTGTCTCGCAAGCTCGAAGGTCAAGATCTGAGGATAACGCTTCATCAGGATCCAACGGCGGAGAAGACCCAAGTTCGAAACTACTGTTTAGTTTTAAAGTCCGGCCTTAATCTCTGTCAAGCTTGTAATCGCACTTAAGAACTAATAGCGTGGTCCTGCTCTTGTGGTTATAAAGGGCAGGAGAGGGAGGATGGGTGGCACGCTAATAAACCCTAGTTTTATTTTTCTATCTTGTCTTTCCTTTTGGTTATGTTTTTCCTTGTCTGAGCACCCGAGCTCTGCCTCCTTCCTTCTTCTTCTACCTTCCGCTCGTCGGCGGCCGCCGGGTCCTGACAAAACTGGTATCAGAGCACGGTCCCGAGCACCGTTGCCCCTCCCTTCCCAAGCCCAGCTACCCCTACAATTCCCTACCTCAATTACCTTCCAAACACAGAAATCAAATCCCACCCTCTCCACCCAAAAAAATTCAGAATTTCCCTTCGAGGTTGCTGGATCCGCTCCGATCTGGTCGTAAAATCCCTCCGAGACGATCCTTGTTTCCATCCATGGCCGCAGGAAGAAGGTCACGTTCTGCCTCACGCGAGCGGGCGGCGGCGACCAACAAGAACGTCGACACCTCTGTTGCGGATGCAGAGAAGCAAGTGGAGACCGGTGAAAAAGCGGATGTGGTTGATGTAGATCCGACTGACGAGCTCGAGCTGGAGGAGAAGATCCGGGTGAACATCCCGCGCACGGTCCTCAACATCGGGCGCCGCCTCGAGGAATACCAGGAGGAAACATCCTCGGCCTTGTACGCTCTCCAAGGTGATATGGCTAAACTCACATCTCTCATGGCAAACATGTCCTCAACCATGGCTCGTCAACGACCTGAACCACCGCTAGAACCACCGAAAGTTCATCGCTTTAACACCCCACCACCACCCCCAAGCCACTCCCTTTCGCCTGTCATGGAGCACATCACACCTTCTTCAGCCTACACACCACCACTGTATCCTCCAAACCTTGGTAAATTAACACCTCAGCAATTACCACACCCTCTATCCCCACTTCACAACACCACCACAGTTTTCCAAAATCCTTGCAAACCTATCATGACCACCACAGCTCCTATTGTCACCACAACCCAGCATCCTTCTGCCATAACACACTACACCCAACAAACAAACCCGCAAACTCAACCCCAGTACTACCAGCAACAACCACCCAACAACTCTTATCCTAGTCCATCTACTTCTGCCTTACCACCAAACCACCAAATTACTCAACTTCAACCCACCCAGCCACCACCAACTCCACAATCCTATAACAATTCCTATGAGCCACATATTCGTACTCCACATGTCGAAATTCCACTGTTTATGGGAGACAATCCACGAGCTTGGCTGCTCGAGTGTGATGATATTTTCAATCTGGTCAACATTCCCACTGAGAACAGAGCTAAATGGGGTATCGCTCACATCAGAGGTCAAGCCAAAACTTGGTTGAACAGTGCAGGCTTTAATCTTCAGAGCATCACTTGGCATGATCTGGGTACTATACTGGTGGAAAGGTTTCCTGATACAGCAGCTATCGACCCAATGGAGCAGCTCCAACACTTGAAGCAGCAGACTTCAGTAAATGCTTACATCGATGCCTATGAAAATTGGATGACCCTCATGAAAAGAGAGAAACCATATCTATTGCAGGACTTCTTCGTCGAAAGATTTATCTGTGGCTTAAAAGAGGGAATTCGACACACGGTGGTGGGTCAGAAACCTGTTACTTTGATGTCTGCCTACTGGTATGCTCGTCTCTACGAGAAAGCTTACCTGGCTACCACCAAACGACCAGCTACTGCACCTCACAATCCAAGAATGAATGCTCAGGGTGCAAATCGACCAGTAGCACCCAGAGATAACAGGCCCAGAATTCGTGAGCCTCGAAAATGTTGGTACTGTCCCGAGAATTGGTCCATTGGACATAAGTGCCAACAGATGCAGCAAGCTCTGAATGTGATAGAACTACAGGGGCATTTCGTGGAAGCACCTGATCAGGAAATTCAACAACCTCAGCCGGTTGTGCCGGAAGAAGCACCTCCAGTTGAAGAACAACAACCTCCCCCAGCAGATGAACAACAACAACCAGATGACGACTGTTACAGTATCTCTGCCGCAGCTTACAGTGGTTGTCCGTCAGATTCCACACTGTCCTTCTTGCTCAATTTCCCGAAGGCACAAGCTTTAGCTCTGGCTGATACAGGAAGTACCAATACATTCATGTCTCACTCCTTTGCGATGAAACACAAGATTCCTGTGACAAATGTTACTCCAAGATCTGTAAAGGTGGCAGGTGGAGGCATTCTTTCATCAACTGCAATTGCAATGAACTGCTCCTTTTCACTGCAAGGCCATAAATTCAAAGGTGATTTCAGAATACTGGAGTTACATGGATCTGATATAATATTGGGAGTTAATTGGTTCAAATTCTATAATCCTGTAACATTTGACTTCATTGAGAGAACAATTCAAATACCAATCAATGGATCATTGCACACCTTTCATGATCACCTCTTTCCAAAGAAGAATTTCTTGATTTCTTCGGATAAGTGCAGCAGTTTGATAGCTCAAGGTGCACAAGGGTTTTTCCTGTACTCTGCTGATGACACACAGTCAGAACCAACCAACGATGATTCCTCCCTCATACCTGATGAAATAAATGAGTTACTGCATCAGTTTCAGGACATCTTCCAAGCGCCAACAGGGTTGCCTCCTGAGCGAGCTTGTGACCACAAAATTCCTCTTGTCCCAGATGCAAAACCTCCAAATATCAGGCCTTACCGTATGTCTCACAGTCAGAAAAATTCGGTGGAACTGTTGATCAAGGAAATGCTCAAAAATAATGAGATTCGGCCAAGTCACAGCCCCTTCTCATCCCCTGCTATATTGGTCAGAAAAAGGGACAAATCCTGGAGATTATGCATCGATTTCAGAGGACTAAATGATCTCACAATCAAGAATAAATTCCCAATCCCTGTAATTGAGGACTTACTTGATGAATTACATGGAGCTGCAGTATTCTCCAAATTTGATCTGAGGTCTGGCTATCATCAAATAAGAATGAACAAGGCAGATATTCAAAAGACAGCCTTCTCAACTCATCTCGGCCACTACGAATATGTAGTGATGCCCTTCGGCTTGTGCAATGCCCCTGCAACCTTCCAGGAGTTAATGAATACCATATTCTCTCCTTTCCTCAGGAAGTTTGTATTGGTTTTCTTTGATGATATATTAGTCTATAGCAAGAACCTGGAGGAACACAAGAAACACTTGCAGCAAGTGTTACAAGTTTTCAGAGAGCACTCTCTCAAGGCCAAGCTTTCAAAATGCAAATTTGTTCAGCCTCAGGTCGCTTACTTGGGTCACATAATCACTGGTCAAGGAGTACAAACTGACCCTGAAAAGATAGCCGCCATTGCTGAGTGGAAAACCCCAACTTCATTGAGACAACTCAGGGAAATATTAGGCATGTCTGGCTACTACCGACGGTTTATCCAGAACTATGCCACAATATGCTTTCCCCTGTATTCCATACTCAAGAAAGACTCCTTCCATTGGGGCCCTGAGCAAGACAAGGCTTTTGCACTTCTCAAAAGAGTTATGTCTTCACCACCACTGCTTGCTTTGCCAGATTTCTCCAAACCCTTCATACTTGAAACAGATGCTTGTGCATCTGGTCTGGGTGCAGTACTGATGCAGAGTGCCAGACCCCTGGCTTACTTCAGCAAGAACCTCGGCCCCAACAATAGTGCCAAGTCCATTTACGAAAAAGAAGCTATGGCGATCTTGGAATCACTTAAGAAGTGGAGGCACTATTTTCTGGGAAATAAATTGGTGATCAAAACAGACCAGAGCAGCCTAAAATATCTCTGCAGTCAGAGGTTATTGGAAGGTATTCAGCATAAATTGATGCTCAAGCTGCTTGAATTTGATTACCAAATCCAATACAAGAAGGGTGTGGACAATAAGGTAGCAGATGCTCTGTCTCGAAAATATGTGGAACCACCTGTGGAAGGATCCCAGCAAAATGACAGTGAATCTTGCTTGGCAACATCAGCAATTATTCCAGTCTGGACCTTGGAAATAACAACCTCATATGCCAAGGATGATCACTGCCTCAAATTGTTACAAGAATTAGCAGTACACAAGGATGCACATCCCAACTATACACTGCAATCCGGCATTCTGCGCTACAAAGGCAGATTATATGTGGGAAATTCATCTGACCTGCAAAGCAAGATCTTCAGCTCTTTTCACTCATCTATCTTTGGAGGACACTCTGGGAATAGAGTCACCTATCAAAGAATAAAGCAAGTATTTTACTGGCCAGGTCTCAAGAAATACACTGCTACAAAGGTTGCTGAATGCCCTGTCTGCCAAATTTCTAAAACAGAAAAGGTGCAGTACCCTGGTCTGCTGGAACCCCTTCCAATACCGAAAGCTAAATGGTCAGAAATTAGCATGGACTTTGTGGAAGGATTACCCAAGTCCAAAGGGAAAGATGTAATATTAGTCATTGTCGACCGATTGACTAAATATGCTCATTTTTTACCTCTCTCTCACCCATACACAGTACAGAAGGTGTCTCAATTGGTCTTGGACAATGTTTTCAAACTCCATGGTCCTCCCACAGTTATCACTACTGACAGGGATAGGATTTTCACTAGCAAGCTGTGGCAAGAATTATTTTCTGCTCTGAAAATAGAATTGCATTTCTCCACTGCATACCACCCTGAGACAGATGGACAGACCGAGAGAGTGAACCAATGCCTGGAGCAATATCTCAGATGCATGGCGTTTGCTGAACCTAAGAAATGGGTTGACTGGCTCTCAGCTGCAGAGTGGTGGTATAACAGTTCTTATCACACTGCCATCAAAATGTCTCCATTCCAGGCACTCTATGAGTACCCTCCACCATTACTCAACCAGTTACTACAACAAGACCAACTTTCTGATGAGGCTCACACCACACTGACAGCGCAGCAGGACATGATCAAAGTTCTGCAACAGAACTTAGCAACAGCTCAGAAAGCCATGAAAACACATGCTGATAAAAAGAGAACAGCAAGATCATTTGCCTTGGGTGATATGGTATATCTCAAAATGCAGCCGTACAGAGAAACTGCTTTGGGCCGTGGAAATCCATTGAAACTCTGTTCTAAGTGGTATGGCCCTTTCAAGATCATCCAGGAAGTGGGCAAACGAGCCTACAAGCTCCAGTTACCTGAAGAAACCCAGCTGCATGACGTTTTTCATGTCAACCAGCTAAAGAAACACCTGGGAAGTCATGCTGTTCCAAATCCGAATTTGCCACTTGTGACTGCTTCAGGTAAACTCAAAACTACCCCAGTTGCTGTCCTCGACAGGAAACAAGTTCCGCGTTCTGCAGGTGCTTATGATGTTGCAGTTCCGCAATGGTTGGTGCATTGGGATACCATGTCGCCGGAGGAAGCCACCTGGGAGGATGTTGACTTCATGACCAAGAACTTTCCAACCTTCAAGCCATGATGTCTTGAGTTGAGGAGGGGGGTATTGTCAGGCCCCGTTTCTGTATCTCTGAAACTCTGAAGAAATGCTGCTGTCTCGCAAGCTCGAAGGTCAAGATCTGAGGATAACGCTTCATCAGGATCCAACGGCGGAGAAGACCCAAGTTCGAAACTACTGTTTAGTTTTAAAGTCCGGCCTTAATCTCTGTCAAGCTTGTAATCGCACTTAAGAACTAATAGCGTGGTCCTGCTCTTGTGGTTATAAAGGGGCAGGAGAGGGAGGATGGGTGGCACGCTAATAAACCCTAGTTTTTATTTTTCTATCTTGTCTTTCCTTTTGGTTATGTTTTTCCTTGTCTGAGCACCCGAGCTCTGCCTCCTTCCTTCTTCTTCTACCTTCCGCTCGTCGGCGGCCGCCGGGTCCTGACACTCGCGCTGCATCGTCCAGGCCGCGTCTCCGGGGCGCCAGAAGAAGAGCCTCTGCCCGATCTGCGCGCCGGGGACTCTCTGGCTGGCGACCGCCATCCAGTCAAGGGAGGCGAGCGGGTCGGCGGAGAGGAACAGCTGGGCGACGGTTGTGAGAGTGGGCAGAGGGATCTGAGCTTTGGAGAGGGGCTCCCAGAGGACGAGCCTGGTGGGGGATCGCAGGTGGTCCGCGAGAGCGAGCCAGCCACGGGCCGTGCCGCAGCAGTAGGGGAGGCCGGCCGGCGCCCGGGGGTCTATCCTTGCGCCGCCGCCGCGGGGCAGCCACAGGGAGTGCTCGCCGACGGGGTTGGCGGCGGTGGAAGCGTCGCGGTGGCGGTCGTGCGCGGCGACGATCCACGGGCGGCGGGCCGCGAGCGGCGCCGTGGAGGCGCGCCAGTGGGAGCATACCTGGCGGATGTGGATTTGGTCGGCGTCGGCCGGCAGACGGTCGGAGACCTCCTTGAGGAGCTCTGCCGGCAGGGAGTTCCAGCCGCCGGCCGGCGGACGGTCGGTGAGGAGCTCTGGCGGCATGGAGATCCAGCCGCCGCCGCCTGACATCAGCCTCACTCCCATCTTCCAACTCTTCTTGAGAGAAGTCCAATTTACCCCCCCGAACTTGTCTGATAGTTCGATTTACAACCCTCAAGTCTTATTTGGTTCAATCTTCAACCCTTAATTATGAAAACCGGTCAAATTTACCCCTCCGGCCGTTTGGCCAGGTTTTGAGCCGGGTTTTCTTGCCACGTCATGGTTTTTCTCCGTATGCATTAACAGGTACATGTATATGTCGTACGCTTCTCCGTACATGCATGCGCCAGAAACACACCCAATCGGCCTCGTATCCCATCCTCATCTTTTCACGTGAGAAAGGCCGGTATCCTCGCCAGATCACCGCGCACCGCCGGATCAGCAGATCAGAGCGCGCTGGCCCCTGCCTAGGTCGCTGCCGTCCACCAACCTGCCCCTGCCCAGGCCGCCGCCGCTAGGGCTGTGGTTAAATCACCGAGGAGCCGCTGGGTTGCCTCCTCCGTTCTAGCCTTCTAGGTGAGGAACCTATTCATGTTGTACGTGATAGGAACATGAGAAGGATCATCCGTTCTAGACAAGGAGCCGCTGGGTTGCTATCTCCACCTAACCTGTTGATTGATCAATTGAGGCATAAATTTTCAGATACCCACGGCGACGCAGCCGACCGGATCAAGCTGATCCAGCACCACTCCGTACCCTGAGCTTCCTCTCCCCTCTGCTGTATCATCCCCAGCTGGAATGGCAGCGCCTCCCCGCGACTTGCCACGCTGTGTTGTAGCCGCTCCATGATGACTGCAGGCTGGGCACGCAGGGGATGTCGAGAGCGGAGGCTAGCTAAAGGCGGCCGCCAGAGCGACGGAGCTTGCTGGCCGGCGGAGGCACTCGTCCAGTCGTCCGGGGTTCGCCATTTGAGGAAAACGAGCAATATGAGGTCAACGAGAACATTGTAGGGAGGTGAGGGGAACACGTTCTCTGAAGACAGAGTACATGTAGCTTGTATGTACTGGATTAATTAGGATCTAGGCATAGAAGAGATTTTGACCGATATACGTACCTATTCGCGTACAAAAAAAACAGTGACGTGGCAACAAAACCCGGCTCAAAACCTGGCCAAACGGCCGGAGGGGTAAATTTGACCGGTTTTCATAATTAAGGGTTGAAGATCGAACCAAATAAGACTTGAGGGTTGTAAATCAAACTATCAGACAAGTTCAGGGGGTACATTGGACTTCTCTCACTCTTCTTCTTACTCTTTTGACCTCTGAAAAAAAGTGTCTTTTTATTAGGGTTGGGCCTCTACGAAGCCGAGTCCCATATGATATGAACTCCAAACCGACTCCCCCGATGGACTCGGGTTTTATTAGGGCCGTAGTTGGGCCAATAGAACATCTCCGTTGTACACTAACCCCAGTCTCTACTCTACGAAATTGATTTCCTACTCCCGAACTCTTATAAAAAAATATCCACAACATATATTTATAAGTTTCAAAAAATATTTGAAAAATATATTGGATGTATCCAATGGCGTATTCCTCAAACATATAAAATAAATCAAATCTCTCGTAAAAAAATCAACTTGTAAATAGTATTTACAATATTTTTAAAATATTAGGATAATCGGTGCTCGAGTCAAAGACGCTTAACCAAAAGACACGCCTAGTTTACTTACCCACCAGTCATGTTGGCATCGCATCTTTTAGTATTGTGCATGTGGGAATGTGTGACACCCATCATCAGAACATAGGCTCGAGGGGAGCCCATCATGGATTTTTATAGTTTGTACTTGCACATTTTGTACTTGAATGCAGTTGTTCCTTTAATAACGTGCGGATGGGTGTATATTTTTTTATCTACGTCGTTTCAAATCTCCAAATTTATTATGGGACCGAGGAGAGAGAGGGGGGCAATTTGGTCCAAAATTTCATATTCATTTTATTTTATTGGGCTGAAGAGTCAACAGTGCCACGTCATCGCTTACAGGTGGGTCCCCTTGTCAGAAATCGTGTCAATTCACGTTCCGTTGACTTTTAGCGCACATTGCAACAAATTTCGTGAATACCGGTGGGTATCTGTGATCTTGGTGGGTCCCCTTGTCAGAAATCGTCAAAACACAATGTGGTGGTTTTTTCGAAATTTGGTTGCAATAGTGGTGGTTTTATGCTATTAACTCCAGAAGTTAGTACTATATTTTATCATGCTTTGGTAAATCCGAGTCTAGTGTATTTGGCATGAGTGACTACTAAGAACTTGTTTACTTAACGTCTGGTCATTATGATGTTAAGCCAATGTATCCTATTCATAAGTTAATTGCAATGTTGTTGATATGCTTCAAATGTGAATACTATTGGTTCTGATTCTTGTATGCAACCGATTGATACTCTAGAGTCCAGATGTTCTCCTGCCTTAAAAATCTAGTGGGACGATATACATATTTCCCGTGGTAATTCTAGAGATATCAATCATTTGCTTGCTTATTGTAAATTATTATGTCTTGCAGTTTTATGTTGAGAATGGGGAGCTATCGTGCCAGATGTATCAACGCTCTGCAGATATGGGACTTGGTGTTCCAACATTGCATCATACTCTCTTCTGACGTGCATGATTGCTCAAGTTTGTGGTATGCTCTTAATTCTAATCTACCTGACTACATGACTCTGGTTAACCGCCCGACTCAAAATTTGATGTCCAGTTGAAACGTTGTTTACTGTTAATAACCTAGTGTGTGGCTGTGCTGCATGACACTGCAAATTTTGATTGATGTTGGGAGCAAGTGTGGTGTCGTTTTCAACAAGCGCTTCTACATTACATTCCATGTTGAAGGTACTTGAGTTCACTCTGCTCCACCTGGAAAGCTGGTTTACTTCAGAAGAGCGGAAGGCTGATCTTGGTAGACACTACCCTGACGGCAACTTCAGTTTATCATATGCTGTCACTCTATCTGCCTCCTTGGTTTTTTGATCGTGCGGAAACGTTGCTAAGGGGTTCTTCTGGTCAGCAGCATTAGAAGCAAGGAAAGGACAGTGTACGGTGGCGTGGAAAACAGTTTGCACCCCTAAATCGATGGGTGGACTAGGGGTGAAAAACCTGCGTTCAATGAATTTCGCCCTACGCATAGGTGGCGATGGTTGGAGATGACAGACAGTGGGAAGCCATGGCAAGGGCTGGACCGCTGGAGTTCAAAATCCCAGCTGAAGCGGAGACGTAATTCCTAGCAATTAAGTGTCAGCTGTGAACTTTGGGACGGCAGAAACCTGAAGTTCTGGAGAGATCGGTGGCTGCATGGTTTTTCTGTCAGTCAGCTTGCACCCAACCCAACTTGATGCAGTTGGTCAGAGAACGAGACAAGAAAATGTGTGTGGCGGATGCTCTTCGCGATCACAATTGGATTTCCTCAATCAGAGGCAGAGGGGCACCTATGACCACGTCCAGCTGCTGTAGCCGGCCGAGCCGATCGCGTCAGAGCGCGTCGTGCGGGAGCGCCGGGGCGTGCGGATCGTGGTGAGTGCGTTGCGTCTGGACTCTGGAGTGAGTCGAGTTCGAGGTCGCCTGAAATGCAGAAAAGCGCCGTCAGTGCGCGTGGTGTTTGTGCGCATCCATTCTTTGTGTGTCCAACTCTTTCTTCTTCCTCCGTTCGAGCGATAGTGAGCGAGAGAGTTAGGGCTAGGAAACAATAACCTACAGTACCTGCCATCGTCGAGTTCATGGATCTGTGCGCTTTGGTGACGACCAAGGCAATCTCTGAAGCTGAGAGCGATACGATCACTTGGTGTCTCACTGCCAATGACATACAAACTTGTTGCCAATACAATGTTGCGTTGTAAGCGATCTCCATATTATGAGTGGGAATAAATGCAAACTCATACTGTAGTAGGGACACAATACACCTTTGTCGAGAGTGGGACAGAGAGGTTCGTTGCCAGAGACTTGTGTTTGTCCCGACGGTACAGAAAATTGCACACTGTGTGAAATTAAACCAAGCCCTTGGTAGAATCGCTTTTTCTTGCGTCCATGATAACGGACGGACATGTTCCGCCCCGTGACAACCGGGCCTGTTCGTACGTTCTGCATCTGAAATTTTTGGCCAGATTAGGGCAGCTAGGTGTTAAAACTATGCAGATGGACTCTGCAATCGAAAGTTTTTAGCCTTACTAAAACTAAAACCGAGTATATGAGGTGTAGTTTTATTAGCCACGAGGAGGAACGGGTTAGCCTTAATGGGTAGGCAGCAAATGAGAAAGATATCTTATGGTATTTGTGGTCTATGACGTAGAAGGATTGTGATAGCAATTAAGATATGAGCCATCAAATCAAAACTAGTTGATGAAGTGGTGTCAAACTGCTGGCAGATTTTATCGGACAACGATTGGACCTGTTATGTAAAAAAAAAAATTTACTTTTATTAACTGTCAAAAAAAATCTAGCAAAAAAAAAATCGCCGAAGAAAAAACATTTTTGTGACGTGTGGAAAAATGACAAAAAATCACGTACAAAGTCATGTCTTTTTTGCATAGCCCACACAAAATGTCTTTTCTTCAATAATTTTTTATGCTAACATAAATGCCATGTAGTTTATTCGAAAGTTTTATTTGGTATTTCTTTAATATTTAAAAAATGTATTTTAAGCAGAGACCTATGAACCGATATGGATATTCGCATGTTGAATATTATAACATAAGAAAAGACAGAGTCAGGAATTATGATGTACATGAGAGAATTACGGTAGACTTTTGTTGTTGTTCTTATTTTTAAGACATTATTACTGTTGCTGCACTATGTTTATCCCCTATCAGCTAACCTGAAAAACAATTTAAAAACCGACATTTAAAATAGTGGTTCCTTGGTTAACCTCTGCCTAAAGAGGTCTACAAGAATAGTGCATGGTCGATGAACAAGTGACATGATTTGTATCTAGGTACAACCGCGGCCGAGTTCAGTAAAAGTTCAAGTAGAGCGCACCGAGAACAAATATATTCAATTAACATTTTGTGCTCTTGTCTGGTAAAGACAAGTTGCTATGAACTGTTCGAGCTCAGCACCCCGGACAGGTCGTGTCGAGTGTAGACAGCGTCGCCGCCCCGCACTCGTTTTTGTCTTGAATATTACTGTACCTACTATGTCTTGTCAGTGCCACTAGTTTACCAAGGGATATTTAGGATAAATTACACAGAATTGTAGTACTGCTGATCAAAAAATAAAAAAATAAAACTTAAAAAATAAAACGTAGGATGGAACTGGGCCGGGCCGCAACCTATGTCTTATCGAGCCCGGCCCCTCACGGCCTCTCCTCCTCACCCGACCGTTACTGCCATCGATCCAAAATAGGAGAGCGCCGCCGCCGATCCCCTTTCCAATTCCGCCGCCGATCCCCCGCCGCCACCCGCCCCCGCCGTTCTCGAGAAGACTGACGAGTTGCGCCGCCACCGCCCCTCCGTCCTCGCCCAAGATCGGCTGCGTCGCCCCCCGCCCCTGCCGCCCAAGAGGAGCCTGGCCCAAGATCGGCTGCGCCGCCGCCCGGCCCCGCCGCGATCAAGATCCGGCTACTGCTTCTTCTCACGGGCACGAGATCATCACATCTCAGGTCCATCTTCCACACCCCGTTTTCTCATGCTCGTATCCTAGACCGATTAGTCGAGTCGAGCAAGTCTGGTGTTAGTTGTCCTGTGCAAGCGGTTTGACAGTTCCAAGAAACACTAACAGTGGCAGATGAATCATCGATCCTGCTTGGTGTCTCCTACACCGATCCATTCCATACTACTGGACCCTAGTATTTGCTTTTAACAGTAACAGTGCCATGAATTCTGTTATGCCATGAGTACCCTAGTCTGTCTTTGTAGTTTCTGACAAAGGAATAATTTAGCAATGCGAGCTTGCTATTTCGAAGTCTAGTGATTCACCAATATAATGTCATTTGAGTTGCTGCTAGCGGTGGAGAGTATAGATGTGTAGCAAATGTACTTTCTTGGTGGTCCAGTAGTATTCAAGGTGTACAACTAGGTGCTTACATAAATCTGACGCAAAAACTTACAGCATTGTTTGTTTTATCTTGGAACCAGAGTAATCAGCGATGGCACAAGAGCAGCAATCTGCAAGAATGGACTTGTCCTGTTTTCCACAAGAACTTCTGTGTGCCATCGCCTACCGCCTGGTGCCGTCAAGATGGAGCATTGAATCGATGCGAGCAGTGTGCCGCCATTGGCGCGAGGCAGTTCCGCCCACGAAAGGTCCCTGGCTGGTCATGTCAGAGATGGACACGAGTCGGCCTACTGTGTTTCTGGCGCTATTGGGCGGCATTCTGGTTCGACAAAACCTTCTGTTTGAACCACCTTGGACTTCTTGGTGTTGGAGTTGCTGTGAAGGACTGATGGCGCTGAGCGTACCTGCACCTGACACTGGCTATACAATGTGCGTCAACTGCAACCGAAGAGACCCAATAGCACCAATACCTCAGAATCTGAACCTCACCAACTTGTCTTGGACTGAACAGCTGCTCTGCGCCATCTGCACAGATCAGCCCTTGATATATTGGACTTCGGAGCAGGCTGGGCAGTGGAACCCATTCCAGTACCATCTTGTGGGAGCAGCCCCGAGGTCGATTGACTGGCGTGGAGGCATTGCCTGCGTAGCTGCCGCGCCCTCGAGCCTTGTCATCGACGACATCTTTGAGCAGCGTCTGCTGCCAGTGCCGGATGTAGTGGTGGATGCTCACTATGAACTTGGACTGCCGGTTCCTCAGCACCCACCGCCTACCGTTATCAATTTTGACCTGAATCTGGACCCAACACAGGCGGCATGGGGTGCACGAGGCCACCATGTCTTTTCCAGTGGGATTCACACGTTTGTCTGTGTGCTCCTTCGGAACTTTGAGGACAACAGTGTTCAGGTACGGCTGTTTGAGCTCTATAACGACATCGGGAACTTCTCTGTCGTACCAGCAAACGACAACGGGAACTACTCTGTCTTCCTAGGTTCGAACCAAGCAGCTGCATCACTGTCAACAGGAGGTCTCATTCCAAACAGCGCATATATCGTAGACAATGATGGCCTCTTTCAAGCTGCTCAAGTTATAAACATCAACTTTTCCACTGGACAGCAAATGACAATTCCTTATCCCCTGGAGATCGCACAGAACCTGAACAACTTCATGCCGGCAAGCTGGCTTGCTCCCCAGCCAACTGCCGAGCTCGATTGGCACTGCAATGCATAGCTCGAAGACTTGGCCGGCAGCTCGTTTGCTCCCCTGCGAGCTGCTATGAAGCCATTCCTTAGTTTTGTCTCTCTTGATATGAGCCACCGTCTATTGCCAGCTTCAGTGGCATTGTAATCTGTAATGCTTGGATCGATACTTGGCCGGCAGCTCGTTTGCTCCCCTGCGAGCTGCCATGAAAGCCATTCCTTAGTCTTGTCGGCAAGTTGGCTTGCTCCCCAGGCAACTGCCGAGCTTGATTGGCACTTCAATGCATAGCTCGAAGACTTGGCCGGCAGCTCGTTTTCTCCCCTGCGAGCTGCTATGAAGCCATTCCTTAGTTTTGTCTCTCTTGATATGAGCCACCGTGTATTGCCAGCTTCAGTGGCATTGTAATCTGTAATGCTTGGATCGATACTTGGCCGGCAGCTCGTTTGCTCCCCTGCAAGCTGCCATGAAAACCATTACTTAGTCTTGTCTCTCTTGATATGAGCCACCGTCTATTGCCCAGCGTCAGTGGCATTGTAATCTGTAATGCTTGGATCGATACTTAGTGTCTTGTCTTGGTCTGTGTATGAACCATGTAGTCTGAAACTGATATGAAAGCCATTCCTTAGTGTCTTGTCTTGGTCTGTGTATGAACCATGTAGTCTGAAATCCTGAACCTGTATCATATCATCAAAATATTATGTCTTCTCCTTTTGTACTTCTTAGTTCTTTAACAGTTCAGATTAGTACTTGAGATTGGACCCTTTTTTTAAACTTTTGTCAAATGCATTGTATTGACCATCTGCAAGGCCACAAAGGGGAAAAATTGGGAATTGCAAGAAAGCATGTGCTTTTAGTGCTGCAATTTGTTTCATTATGCATATTTGATTACATCGTTTCTTTATTTTCTCCGAAGAACATATAGATGGCACAGTTCTAATTGCAAATGAAGCATGGTTGTACTGATTTCATAACCATTTAATAGAAATCATCCACCCACTTATCTCACAAAGCCATTGCTCTATATATGTAAGTAGAGTAAAAATTATCGGTCGACTGATCTACAAACTCATTACACATCATGATTGCCCAAACCAATCAGAGTAGAAGATATCCATCTACTGATCTGCAAAGCATACACATCACAGTTTGATCCGAAATATCCCCCATTCTGAGTACAAATCATCCATCTACATTTACAAAGCTAGTCAAAAGCCTGGAGCAGGCTATAACCTATCTACTTCTGGCACCGACCGACCCCCGCGTCGCTCCGCTTGAGCGACTCGGGGGATCCCAATCGCGCCGCCGGCCGGCCCCCCCCCCCCCCCCCTCCCCTGCCCCTCCTCCGCCGCTGCCGCCGGCCTGGCCACGGTGGCGGCGCCCCCGGCCTCCTCAAGGGCGGTGCGGGGCGAGCTCGCGGTGGACGCGGTGCGGCCCCGTTCTGCCGCGGCGGCGGTGATGTGGTGCGGCGGCGGCGGTGCTTCGGCGGCGTTGCTCGGCACGGCTCGACGACGACGTGGTCGGGGTGGGTGCGGCAGGTGGTGGCGGCGTCCTCCAGCGCGGCTGCCGGTGGATCGGCCGGGCCCGTTCTGGGCCCAGATGGGCTCGGTGGGCCGCTGCTTTCGGCGGCCTCGCGTGCTTCGCACCGCTGTGGTGCCGCACGGGGCTGGCTGCTGCTGTGCGGTGGTGCTCGAGGGATCTGCAGCGCCGTCGACGGGGTAGAGGCTCCCCGTCCGGTTTCTCTTGGCCGACACGTCGTGTTGGCTTCGAGGGCGGCGGCACTTGTGTGGCTGGGCGTGTGGCTGTCCTGCAGCGCTTGGACGTCGGGGCGGCGGCTCCGGGCTTGGTGGTGGCGTCGAGCTGAGCTAGGAGGTGGCTCAGTGCGAGATGGACCTAGACCCCGGGGTCTAGCTCTGTTTGGTGGCCGTGGACCGTCGGGCGCGCGGGGCTGGTGATGTCTGCGTGCGGGTCTGCGTTGGTGGGCTGGTCGGTCCCGTGTGGGCGGGCGGACGGAGACCGCCGGGTGAAAACCTTGCCTTGGTCGTCGACCAGGTCAGGCGACGGTGACGCTCCCGGGCGCCACTTCCTACTTGTAGGCGTCGTCGTGGCGGTGCTCCCTCTCCTCCGTCCGGAAACTTCCGGGGGAAACCCCAGATCCTCCGTGGATCGGGCGAGGGCGGCGCTTCGGCGTCGTTTTCCCCTTGGGGCCTCGTCTTGGATGTTTCGCCGGTCAGAGGGACCCGTGGATGTTTGGTGGCCAGCGGCGACGATCTTCTCGTCGTCGGCTAGGTGGTGCGTGGCCCTGGGGCCGGCGTGGATGTCGGAGCGGCGGCTCCGATCTCGCCTCCGCTGCGTCGCGTTGAGGTGTGTGGGTGTCGACCTTTCCTGCTTGGGCGGTTTCGTCGTCGACCTGTGTGGAGCGTGGCCCGTGGCCAGCGTGGATGTCGGAGCGGCGGCTCCGGATTTCGCCTCCGCTGTTGCGTTGAGGGCCTCCGCTGTGGCGTTGAGGGGTGTCGGCCTTGGCCGCTTGGGCGGTTAGGCCGTCGACTGAGTGTGGAGCGTGGCCTCGGGGCCGGCGTGGTGTGTTGTGTTGTTGTATCCGGTTTTCGGCTAGTTTTCCTTATAAACTGGCCAATTCACTTCTTCTATATATCGAAAAGGCAAGCCTCTTGCCGGGTTAAAAAAAACAAAAGCCTGGAGCAGCAGAGGCTCTTTGTTTCAGTCGACGACGTAGATGCAAGACCAGATGTCCTGGGCCAGCCAGTCAAAATCCTGGAGCAGTCCGTAGCCGGTGTAGGCGCTGCCCCCACAATCTTCGAGTGCCGGTCCTTGTTCATCACCTTGAGATTCAGAGCCTGAAAAATCAGCACGACGGAAACTTAAAACCCGATATCGCTTAAGAGATGCACACAGGAGGCAGCTAAGCATTTCGAACACACATCTTCCGAGGTTTCGGCTGTTTCTTCAAAGCAGAAGAAATCTGCCGACTAGTGATTTTAAATCATGTGCAAGGTCACAAGATGGTCATGCGACTCCAGGTAAGAGATTTTTTTACCAAGAACGTGCCAGTACAACTACATACTGCAATATACTTTACCTTGGCGATTTCATCGGGCTTCAAAGCGGATGTCCTGCTTATTGCGAAGACTAACAACGATGATCCAGCTAGTCTCCAGTATGAATGGATAGTCTTCTGTCCCTCGACATCCCAGATGTTCAGCGAGTACCTGCAACAATAACCATGTTATCAGTTCTTGGCGATTTGTTCGGCTGTTCCCATTTGACTGTACTTACTGCATTCTGACAATCAAGATTCATGACTGATGGGTATCAACCAGCTGCCGAAATTTTTAAACATGTAGTATAAACCCATATCCCAAAAAAGGTACCAGGAGTATCTATCAGCCACTTATAAACCCATATCACATATATCATTTGATTGGCACAAAACCATGATATCTGCGAGAGAACATAGAAAAAAACGCACTCCAGGAGTAGCACTTGACACCACAGTGACAGTTTGGAGCCTTAAGGGCATCTCCAGCCGTCCCCCCAGGAGCCCTCCAGGCCACTTTTTGGCCAAAATAGCGCAGAAATCTACCAGCCAGCCCCCAGGACTTAAAATAGCGCCGTTTTGCGCCGTTTTAGCGCCGGCGCACCCAGCACAAACCCAGCAGGCTGGATTCGGCCTGGGGGGCGGCGCTAAGCAAAAGGGCCCGCAGTTAGCCACTACCGCACATTTTCTCTCTTTTATTCTCTCCCCACCACCCACGTGACCTCTCTCTCCTCTTTCTCCCATGCTCGCACGTCACCGCCGTCCTCGCCCATCGCCGCCGTCCTCTCTCACGCCGCCTCCCCTCCGCCCAGCTCCGCCCCTATGTGAACGGCGCTTTTTTCCGCTTCTCCTCCACCTCGCCGCGTTCTTTCTCGCGCCGGCCGCCGGCGTCGCCGTCTGGCTCACGGCCATGGCGGAGCTCATGGCTCACGGCCATGGCAGAGCTCGCTGCCGACGCGGCTGGGGCGGACCTGCACGCGGCCGGGGCGGACCTCCACGCGCGAGCTCGCTGCCCACGCGGCCGGGGCCGAGGCCGGGGCGGACCACCACGCACGCGGCCGGGGCGCACGCTGCCGGGGCGCACGCGGCCAGGGCGGACCTCCGCGCGACACACTCTTCTGCACCAGGCAGCATCAGCACCAGCACCGACACACTCTTCTGCTTCGGCGGCTCACCCCACTGCCCCCACGCACAAGCAAGTCAAGGCCGAGCTGCACACGCTCCCGGTGGACGCCAAGTCGGTAGCTTCGCGCTCTGCCATGGGTGGCTTCGAGCGGCTGGGCAGTGGAGGCCCACGGCGACGGCGAGCTAGCGCAGCTCGCGGTCGTCCTCACGGCGCGCAGCTCACGGGGAGCTCCGGCGTGCGGGGCGGCGACATCGCCGGGGAAGCGCGCGGCGGCGACCGAGCAGTGGAGGCGCACGGGGGCAGCGTCCTCGTCGGGGAGCACGGCGCCGGTGAAGTGGACTGGGCACGCCCACAACTTGTTTGTTGAAATGACTCGTGTCCATCTGTGCCACGTCGACCCAGCTCCTTTTCTTGGGTGGTTAAACGGCTGGAGACTCTGCCTCCCCAGAAATCAAATTCGCGCCGATTAGCGCCGGCGCCAACGAAAATCACATCCTGGGGGGCTATACGACTGGAGATGCCCTAACTTTAGATACTTCAATCTTTTCATTTTCAGACACTAATAATATTAGCAGAGGTGAATTACTAACTATAAAAGCAGTGTGATTTCTCGCTCCCTCAGCGCTCGTGCACTGTAGCTAGCACAGTGTATACTGTAGCTAGCTACAGTGTTGAACAGTGCTTCGATCCGCACCGTCGCCTGCCGATCGGGCGGTCCACATGACATGCCCGTCCAGCTTTTGCAAAAAAACCCTCACAAGTCCAAAAAATGCTCCGCCCTCTGCGGAAAATTGCGGAAAATTGACGGACCAAATTGCAAAAAACAACCCTCACACCTCCCCCCTCTGCTTCTCCTCCCGCGCGAGGCCGGAGCCGCCGCCGCCGACGCGCACAGGCGCCGCTCCGCGCCTCCCCTGACGAATCCACGTGTTCAGCAAGCTTCGTCGTCGCCTCCTCTGCATCCTCGCCGACGGACGCGTGCCGGGACGCTGCCCGCACGGCGGAATCGTCGCCGGCGTGAGTTTCGGCCGCCGCCGCGTTTCCACGTCGCAGGCGACGCTCCGGCCACCGGATGCGGCCGCGCCGCCACCTGCGGGTAGCCCGCGTCGAGCCACGCCCGACGCGCCCAGCCGCGCCTCCCGGCTCGCTCGGACGCGGCGGCGCCGTGGTCGTCGCCGGCGTGGCAGTGGCAGGCCTGGCCACTGCTGACGTCATCGCAACGTCAGCGCGGGGCCAGGCTGTCAAATTTTTTTCCCACAGGAAAAAAACCAGAAAATGCAAACTTTTAGACATGTGGGCCCGCGTCTTTACACAAAATCCAGGAAATGAAAAAATATTACAAATTCACACGAATTACACACCACAAAAATATGAAAAATATAACAAAATGGTCACAAAAAATAAATGTCACCTACTTATGCCATACGAACAACTTTTAAAAATTGTAATAATTCAAAATTTTGAATGCATTTTGAATATGAACATTTAATAAACGCAAACAAAATTCAAATATAACAAATATGTCGACATGAGCACCAAAAAAAAAAACCTGGTTATTTATGATGTTCGACCAAACTGCAGATTCGAATATTTCGAAATTCCAAATGCCTTCGAAATCTGAACAATCAATAAACGTCAAACTTTAAAAAAAGGGAAAAGTTGCATAAAAAAACAGACAGGTGGACCCCAATGCTTCACACAAAATCCAGGAAATGTAAAATATTACAAATTCAAAAAACTTACACATCGCAAATACCCGTCGACAAAATATTTAAAATATATCAAAATGCTGGGGAAAAAAAATGTTAACTACTTTTTGGATTTTTTTTGACTAATTCAAATTGGCCTATATTTGGATATTGTTATTGGAAAAAAAACATATTGGACCATTCCAACTCAAATTACAAATTTTGATATCTCAAACTTTTATATGACTTCCAAACGTCATCATTTGGTAAACACTAACAAAAATCAAATTTTCATAAATTCCATATTGTACAATTTTGAAAACCTATTCGACTATTTGAACTCACATTTGACACTTACATATTTCAGATTTTTCAAAAAAAATCACCAAATCTGACCATTTTGTTACCATTTAAGCCAATTTTTTTCTCCAAAAAAGAAAAAAAAGAAACAGAAAACAAGAAAAATTCTATAAATACCCGTCGACAAAATATTAAAAGATATATCAAAATGTTAGGGAAATAAAATGTTACGTATTTTAGAAAAAAAAGTTTGACTAATTCAAATAGGGCTAGATTAGGATAATTTTATGGAAAAACACTCATATATGAGCATTCCATCTAAAATTACAAATTTGAATATTCCAGAATTTTACAGTTTGGTAAATACTACATCACAAGAATTCAAATTTGATTATATGACTTCCAGAATATATGACTTTCAAACCTAATCGTTTGGTAAATACTACAAGAATTCAAATTTGATTATACTATAAATTGTACAGTTTTTTAAAACTATTTGCTCACAAACATCACAAACATCACAAAAAAAAATGCTAACAAATTATACCAAAATGAAAACATATTTACACATCCCAATTTGGGAAAAAATAGAAAAATTGTACATACACTTGCTCCAATTATATGGAGTTCAATTTTTAAAAAAATCTCTACCTATGGAATCCAAATGAATGAATATGCATTTCCACCCATTATGGACTTACATTTAAAATTAATATTTTTTGAACATTTCAAATTGCTTAAAAATTAGAGATACTCCAAAATATATCAACATGCTCACAAAAAAATAATGCCAGCTATTTGCATGGAAAAAAAATGTTGAAACATTTTAAATTGGTGGATATTTGAAGAAAAAACAAATGCACTCACCATAATTATGTAGAGTTAAATTTAACAAATGCTCACACTACGTATTCCCACTGATTATGGACTCTAATTGAACACTCGACTAAGAAAAATATTGGCAAAAAACTAAATTAACTTCCTCTAAATATGAAATTCATATGCAATTCCTCAAATTATATACTCACTTTACTAAATGCTCATATAATGCACATCTTCTGATTACGAAGCTAAATTAATTATTTATACTAACATACAAACATAATCAAACATTCAAATTTGCCAATTATTCGAATTTACCGTACCATTTCGTAAAAAATTAAATTGGTCAACATTTGGATATAACTCAGATACATTTTCTCTAATTACAGTTAAGTATTCATGTCAACATAAAAACATATTTAAATACTTCAAATTGCTAAATATTTGCGTATTCTCTAAACTATATAACAAATGCTCATAAAAAAACAACACTAGCTATGTATGGCAAAACACAAAACATATTTAGACAATTCAAGATAACCAATATTTAGATGCAATATAAATGAACTTTCCCGAATTGTGGACTCGAATCCAAAAAATATGCGCTAGCACTAACTACGTACTTAAATTAAATATTATTTGAAAAATAGAAGCATATTTAGATATTCCAAATTGCTAGAATATTAAAGGTACTACAAAATATATGTGCATGCTCACAAAAATAAATGATACTTATTAATGCCAAAATACAAACATTTTTAAATAACTCAAATTGGCTAATAAACAATTTAAACTTATAAAAAAAACCATTCAAATTGTCCAATATTTGTATAGAATCTACGTGGACTTCATCTAATTATGAATTTAAATTTATACAAATTCTCTGATTATGAAATTATTTTACAAATTTAAAAAAAAAACAAATAACAAAAGCGCGGCGTGACGCCGCGCAAAATTCCACTAGTAACTTATCAAGACTGAATCACTTAAGGAGTACGCCACTTAAGACTAAATCACCAGGAGTACTGCATTTAAAAACATTTAAGTTGAGCAAAGTGAATTGTGTGGATGTTGTTTCCGCTGGACCTATTGCAGTTGTCATTGCAAGAGTACCATGCAAAATTCAGCTTCAGAATGTTACTTAACGCCATTGCACTTTGCAGTATATGCCTATTTGGATAGCAAAAGTAACAGTATTTTCGGTCTTTTTCCTCCATTTGCTCTGATGAAGATAAAGATTACATGGAACTCGAGTAAGGTTCGCATAAAACATGAAACGGTTAAGTCAAGACGGTAAATCACAAATCCATTATACTCCAACAACTTAATGTGAAACATTATGATGCTATTGTGAACAAATTTGAATGAATTTTAATTTGAAATGATGCATGTTTCTTTCTTGAAATAAAAATAGGTTGAGTAAATACATGGAAGAGCCAACCAAAAAATGGACTGTGTTTGACTTCCAATAAGGATGCAAAAACAGGATCCATTAGTCCCACTTTTCCTCCATTTTGCATAGCTAGTACAAAATTTTGGTCCAAAAGTGGGACAAACGGGTCCCGTTTTCCCATCCCTAACTTCCAACGATGCCATACTGAATGCTGAAAACAAATGGCATAACATTCAGAGTACCTTGTTAACAACAACTCTACGCCCATTACTTGGATGTGAAATTTCATTTTGGCCTCAAATGATAGTTCCATCCTGGAAAATGGAAATATACTGAGGAGTGTTATCTATTGAGAAGTAAGATGACACTTTGTTTAGAATGCCATATTCACAGGAGTGATGTTCAAAATAAAGACAATCTGTCAGTTTCCCGAAGCAACAATGATCTTAAATAGACGCACATAAATTTTCACCAGCAGGCTAGTAACAACTTGCATTATGTGAACAAAACTTTGTAACTGAGATTACCCATAGTTCACATCCAAGTGTAAGCCTCTCATTTGTGGATATCAGTGGAAGATTGTGGACCACACTACCACAGTCAACAGCTTGACATACTAATGCTACTCTAATACTCCTGAAAATACTCCAGTATGGAGCATTTACCCTATTACTTTCTAGCATGCATTTGAAGTAAAGTACGGATATCATACCAGGCCACAGATACTCTTAAGATTTTCACAATCTAAGATTTTCTTCCAAAAGAGCATGTTTCCAAAAAAAAACTACAATTACTCAAGACAGATAATTGGTGGATGGTTTCACAAAGCTAATGCATGTACCGAGGACAGATAACTGCTGCAAAGAGTAAGATTTTCTTCCAAATAAAGATGACTACAGTTACTCGAAGATTTTCTTCCAAACAATCTACTACACTTTGGTGGAGAAAATTGAGATTTTTAAGGCATCTCTGTGAGTACTGTACTCCATTTCGGTTGAGAAAATTCAAGCTACTCCTAGTGCATGACCAAAGTCCTGAGTGTTACTCAACAATAAGAACAGATTATACCGAATTGCCTATGCTACGCAAAATGAGATTCATTCTAGAGAAGGGTTCACCATCATAAATAATAATTTATAATATTACACTATTACAGTCATCCATCGTCATTCATAACAAAGATAACTGATTCCGGCCATAATATACACCTTATTCTGGCCATAATACAAATATGATAAATGATGTGATGTTCTACCCAAAGCAACAAACTAGCTCAAAGACTAAAGAACAAAGGGTGACCGAAAGACAAGTCTGTTGAACTAATCTGACTTTACAAACCAAGCACCAGAGATACATAGTGAACCGGTGTAGAAGTTGTATAGAAAATGTGGAGTTGATCAGGGTCCATGCTTCAATTTATGATTGACTGGAGGAGTGCAGCATCTCATAATTGTCAGGTCGCGACAGCTTCTACTACTGGTGATGTTCAGATTATCCAAAAGAGGTGAAAAATCTCTCCTTTTTTATTTGCTGATCAACCAGGCCTGTTGATGACACAAAATAAATTGATAAACAGCTTGTTGCTGCTAAAATGACGATTGACACATAGATAGGCGAATGATGAGCTAAAAAAAAAGGCGAATGGGATATTATACCTCATAGAGCCTGCTCCTCAATGAAGGGCCTTCTGGGACAGAACCAGGAATAGGCCAACCAGCCACTGGTTTTGCTGCCGCCCTCCGTGTGCTCTTGCGGGTGGGGAATGCGTTCCAAAGCGTTTGACCCCAAATCAAAGACAACAAGCCACTGCTCATGATTGTGTGTATCGTGCTCCACAAAGTAGACACAGTTTCTCCTGATGGCAGGGAAGTCCTTTGCAGAGAGGGCGAGCGAGTCACCCCGGCCCAAGAAGAGCGAGTGGTCGCCGAGATCAGTCACCTTCTCCCCCGGAGGTCTAGGCGCTCGGCGTCCCAATCCGGGCGGTGCACTTCTACGAGCACCACGGCACGGCCTAGTCCGCGGTACACCATGACGAGCAGCATCTGGTCGTTGCAGGCCACGACGTGCGGCACCGGATTCCCGGGGAACCGTGGATACCGCGCTTGCAGGGGAGCGTAGAGGCACATGCGGCGCAGACGCTTGGGCGGATGCTGCTGGAGATCGAAAATGTCGAGGGACATGTTCATGGTGGAGATGTAGAACCTGCCCTGGTGGAACGCCGCGCCTTCGATCCTGCCGTTGGGGTACTCGCGCTGCATCGTCCAGGCCGTGTCTCCGGGACGCCAGAAGAAGAGCCTCTGGCCGATCTGCGCGCCGGGGACTCTCTGGCTGGCGATCGCCATCCAGCCCGCCGGCGAATCGAGCGGGTCGGCGGAGAGGAACACCTGGGCGACGGTTGTGAGAGCGGGCAGAGGGATCTCGGCCTTGGAGAGGGGCTCCCAGAGGACGAGCCTGGTGGGGGACTGCAGGTCGTCGGTGAGGGCGAGCCAGCCGCGCGGCGTGCCGCAGCAGTACGGGAGGCCGGCGTCCCGGGCGTAGACCCTCTTCCCGCCGCGGGGCAGCCAGAATGAGTGGTCGCCGACGGGGTTGACGGCGCTGTGGGAGTTGCGGTGGCGGTCGTGGCCGGCGACGATCCAGGGGCGGCAGGCCGCGAGCGCCGCGGTGGAGGCGCGCCAGTGGGAGGATAGCTGGTGGATGTGGACTTGGTCGGCGTCGGTGGCCGGCAGGCGGTCGGAGACCTCCTTGATGAGCTCTGCCGGCAGGGAGATCCAGGCGCCGCCGCCGGGTGCCATGCAATCCTCACTCCCTTCTTCCTACTCTTTTGCGGAAAACTGGCTTCTTTTTTCTAATCCAAGGTGGGGAAAGCGGCGCCTGTTCTTACGAATAACTAGGGGACTAAGCGCGGCTTTTGCCGCGCCCGTGGGGTAAAATTTAAATTGTTCGATCGTAAAATGGTTGGAATTTAAAAATTGTTTAGATTGTGAAGTTGTTTAAATTTTTGAAATGATCAAATTGGGGAGCTATTGTATTTGTATTTGAATTGTTTTTACGTTTATTAAATGCTTAGATTTTGTGGCGACGATCTATCTGTAGTGTTCGTGGAAATCGCAGCGTAAAGAATTTAAATTTGGGGAAACTAACATTCAAAGCTCCTTTGGGTCAAACTTAAGCATGAAAATTTGTTTTTTTTTCTTTCGAATATTTGGAAGCTAACGGATTCGAAAGCAGGTTCATGGCTGAAAGATTGTTTAGATATTTAATATTGGTCAAATTGGCAAGTTATTTGGATTTGATTTTTTTCTACGTATGTAAAATGGTTAGGTTTTAAAGGTATTTAAATCTTAAAAGTATACAAATTTGCATGTCGCGAATGCGTTGTCATAATTCCATTTTTTTTCTTGTGGATAGTTTTAAATTTACTGATTTTGTAACATTGTTTTTTTTCAGAAGTGTATATAAATTAGCAGGGCCGACGCATTTTTTCCCCGAATTTTCGGTTTTTCAAAAAAAAAACTGTCAACTTGGGCCCGTGCTGACGTCGCGTTGACATATTTGTCATTTTTTTTTCTATGAACATGTTTAAAATTGTTGGTTTGCATTATTTAGAATTATTTCAAAATCTTATGGATAGTTCGGACTATTTTCCCAAAAAAAATGTGGACATTTTTAAAAATTATTGGGTTGCATTATTTGGAATTATTTTGAAATCATATTTTAGAATTATTTCAAAAAAAATGTGGACATTTTTTTAAATTATTGGGTTGCATTATTTGGAATTATTTTGAAATCATATTTTAGAATTATTTCAAAAAAAATGTGGACATTTTTTTGTTTGGTCTATATTTTATTTTTTCGTTTGGGATTTTTTTTTAATTTTTTTTTGGAAAATTCTGACACACAGTGGTCAACCCTGGACGCATCGGGTGCCCTAGGCTGGGCCTGCCGCGGCGGGGAGCACGGCGGCGCCGTCGAACGACGGCGAGGTAGGCTGCGCCCTGCACCGCGCTGGATGCGCACGGAGGCGAGAGGCCCAGGAGTGGCGGCGCCGCCCCTTATTGGTAGCCGGAGCGGCGCCGGCGAGCGTCGGGCGCGGCGGACGCGCCGCGGCACGGCGGCGGCCATTCCGGTGCGCACGGGCCGCCCCAGGACGCGGCTCTTGGGGAGGAGGCGGAGGAGGCGACGGCCCACCTCTCCGTGCCCGTCGATTTGGACGGCGAGGTCCGTGGCGGCGGCGCGCCGCGTCGATGCCGGCGGCGACCTGCGGAGCCGCGCGAGGAGAGAGAGAGAGGGAGGGGGAGTTCTCCGGCGATTTTGCATGGAAGTTCCTGGCATTTTCTCTTTTTGCGTGTAGGTCCTTCTGCGGGGGGGTTTCCGCAAAATTGTACGTCAAAAATCGTGCGAGGGGGTGTCACCGGCTGGAGACGGAGTGACCGGCCGGGTACCGGGGACGCGTGGCAGCACGGGATTGGAAGAAAATCACCTAGCTACAGTGCGCGCCCGCGGGGGGCGACGTGGTTCAATCTGGGCCGTCCGTCGCGTGGATCGGACGGCCAGGGGAAGTCCGCGACGTGGAGGGCTGGAGAAGGCTGCGATCCCACCATCTGTTATATATAGTAAGATAAAGGACACGAAACCAAGTCCGTGATGAACTCGAGAACGAGTCCCCAATGGATTCCAACTCGATCCAACGCGGAAACCCAGACCGTAAGTACTCTGTTAATTTGTTTTTGTTTTCTACAATCCTTTTTTTTATTCTGGGTCTTCGGTAGGGCTCGTGTAGAGATCAACACATACGAAACAAAATAAATAAATAAACAATACAAGGAGTACCTGGAATAAATTGTAAGGGTACCTGGAATAAGAGCTTGAACAAGTGGCAAGACAAACCAAATGCATCGACCAAATTCAGCAACCTTGCTAGGGCTACAGTAAGGCTGCGCGTTCGGTTAATATGGTTAATTCGGTTCGGTTTATACGGTTTTTTTATTTATACGGTTTCAATACTTCGGTAAATACGGTTTTGTACGAGAATACGGTTCGGTTTCGGTAATAAATTGCAGAAATGTTTTATAAAATGATGTTTTGCTACAAGTAGAAATTCTCCTACCCATGCTTGTGTCCCTGCAATTTAATCTTGCTGCAAGACATGAACTGTACACGGATGGACAATTTCCGAAATTGATGATGCAAGTTCTACTCCAACCGGGACACCGCGACTACTTCAACGTGAAGAGGTACCCCGAGACGTGTTATTTTCCTCGTATCCCGGAGTTTTATAGGGAAAATTTCTTTGCAAAAACAAACTTTGGGAATGGCTCTATCCCACAAAATTTTGGTGTTTGTGATCCCACCCTTGTGGCGCGAACATCGTTGTTTGAAAACAAACCTTGTTTCTTTTTCCGAACCGGTATATACATGAAAGAGGCACCTGCCATGTATGTATAGCTTTGGAAAAAATAAAACCTTTTGTTGTACGCACATGAAAGGGGCACCTGTTGTGTGTGTATAACCTGTCAAAAATAAAACCTTAGGAGAAGGTTATGATTAGCATATCCCTGCCTTTTGTTTATAAAGGTTTTTGAGTTCTTACTCACCCCAGTTGATCTTGTCAGATTATTTGATAATCTGGTTGTAGATCTTGTTTGATCTTCCCCTGTTTGTGCAAAACCTTAGATTTTAAATTCATAAGCATGTGAGTAGATCCTATGTTGTTTGATTGTATGAGCCCTACCATGCCATCCCTAGAATGCATTCAGTGCGATAAAAATGTCGAGCCTTGAGATACCAGGTTTTAGGAAAAATCTCGTTGAGTGTTAATCTTTCTATGCGATTCCAATTATAGTGGTTGTACAAAAGTTACGCAAAAGGGTTTTAAATATAGGGGTATATTAAGACCGTACAAGAAATATCTTGTGTAACCCCGGGAATCTCTATAAGTCTCCGAATCTCGGGACGAGATTCTTTTTAAGGGGGGAAGGTTTGTAACACCCCGAAAATTTAGACCGAATTTTAAATTTATTTTTGGACGCCGGAAAAACTTTTTCGGGTTTCTAAATGTTTTCTTCGAACCCGTTGGTCTTTGATTTGACCTTGGTTTCGATCTCTTAGAAAATTCCCCCACAATCCCCGATCTTTGTCGACCTCCACCATAAATTCCATGACATTGTTTTATCTGTTAAACCGTTGGTTCCAAAATCCTTCCGGTCTATCCCACTAAAGTCTCCACCGCAACTTTAGCTTGGAATAAATCCCACCAAGCTACCATATGCTTTCCTCATACATGTAGATCACTCCCATGGAAAAATATTTCGTAGTCCCACACAATATTCCAAAGTTAAATCCTATTTCCTATTATGTCGTTTCCGATCCAGAAATTATCCAGACACCTTCCACTCATCCAAAAATTCCACAATTTTGGGGAGTTGCATAAATCCACCTTCTGAACATTTCACTCCACTGTCCCAACCTCATTTGAGCAATATTTGAGGTACTTCCTTTGTAGTGCTCTTTTCTTGCCTATTAGCAAATTCCAAAGGAACCCCTCTTTGTATGTCTCCAAAAATTCTACAAAAATTCAGAGATGATCCCTAGGCAGCATG
Source organism: Poa pratensis (assembly GCA_947311845.1). Classification (NCBI taxonomy): domain Eukaryota; kingdom Viridiplantae; phylum Streptophyta; class Magnoliopsida; order Poales; family Poaceae; genus Poa; species Poa pratensis. The sequence goes on from CAMZMU010000114.1 coordinate 27,337,793, forward strand.
TAACCCATATATGTGCAAATATCCCATACCTTGTGGAGAAAATATTGGACTTTTTCCCTGTTTTTATTTCTACTCAAAATTTCAATAATTTTGGGAAGCATATAAAAGCCTTTCCCCTTTTCATGAAAACTCCCAAAATAGGTGCACATGACCAGCACCTATCTCAGGGATTTCTTTTGGCTCAAGCCCATTTACCTTAGAACCCCTAAACCTGTTTTTGCTTTTTGGCCAGTATCGTTTTTCAAAAAATTTACACAGACGAAGTTTCGAATTTGCAAAAACTTTAGTCACCAAAGTTGTAGAGTTTTGAATTTTGCTTGCCGTGGTGAAAACCCCATCGCTTTTGGACCCCCGAGTCGCCGGGAACGCGACGATGCCGCCCGTGTCACGCCCTAGACGCGCGCTTTGCTTAGACCCTAAACCCCGATTACTGCGGTGGACGGTGCCTAATCCGTCTGCTGCAGTGCACCTCGTGCCTCCCCTGTGCACCCAGCTCCTCTTATCCACTCCACCGACAGAATAGTGCCATGGAGGAGGTGAGAGCTTCCCGTGCTTTTTCCCCTCCTCTGCATTTAAGCAGACCCCGAGACCTCCCTGGAAGCACAGCTCGCTCACCTCACTTCCCTCTCTCCCCTCATTGCTAGCTACCCCATCCCCAGCTTCGGATCATCCGAAAAATCCACCAGCACCCGAAGCCCAATCCCAGTCCACCATGGTCGTACCCACCGAGCTCGCGTGCCTCCCGTCCATGCCGTCCCTGGCCCTCTGGAGCCCAGGCCGAGCGCGGCGCTGCCCTGCGTGACCGCCGCCGCCGTTGGCCGGAGCCCACGCCGTCCATGCGGGCAGAGCCGTCGACCTCGGTGTCTTCCACGCGACGGCGACGTCGGCGACGTCGGCCAAGCCGACCCCCGGCTTCCCCGAGCACCTTCCCGAGCGCGGCGGAACTCCAGCGCCTCGCCGCCATCCTCGGCTTGCCTCGCCGGGCTGCCGTACGCCGGCGGCAACCTCCCCGAGCCGTCGAGCTCGCGCGTGACCCGAGGGGAGCACCCCCACCGCCGTCTTTGCCTCCCCGGCCGCGGCCCAGCGCCGCCACCCCATCCTCGCCGCTGGCCTACGCCACGGCCATCCCAGCCGCCCCTCGCCGGCGTCGGTGACGCGGCCGAGCCGCCGTGCGCTATCTCGCGCGAGGAAGACGACGTGCGGGAGGTCAACGCCTCTGGATCGATCGATCCGTTATCTCCCTGGCGTAGCAGCCCAGTAGCAAGCAGCAGAAGCAGCCCAGCCCAGGTGGCCCACCAGCGGCCCAGCCCAGTGCACAGCGCAGTGCAGCACCGTAGCAGGCTGGCAGGCCCAACTGCGGCCCAGTCGCGCGAAGGAGCAGCCCGTGCAGTTTTTTTTCTGCGCGGTCCGTTTTCCTTTTTCTGGTATTCCGCGGTACCGGCAACCGAGACCCCGACCCATGACGTGTCCGTGACCCTCCAAGCCAAACGATGTCGATCTTCGGAGGCAAGCTAACCCCCTTGCTGCGATCAGTCCCGCAATGTTTGTTTGTTTGCTTAATGTCATGCCGTGTGTTATGTCTGTCTACTGTTATATTTTATGTCTGTCTCCTGTTCGATTGCTATGTCTGTCTGCTATTATCATTGCATGTCTGTATGCTGTCCATATTTTATATGAGCCTTGTATTGTTGTATGTATGCCATATTGCATTTAAATTATTGCACTACTTCCTAACTGCTTATCTGTGCATCACTCACATTCCTGAGACAATGGCCGGTGGTACCGCCTCAGTCAAAGGAATGGGGGAATTATTACAACTATGCGTCTCGCGCTTGCGGGGCTTTGTTTGCTTCTTTCTTCTTCGCCGAGGTGAGGAGCGGACGAATGTCGTCTTATGATCCTCGGAGTTGGGGGCATTTGCCAAAAGAGTTATTTGCCTTGTCCCTCCGTCAAATATGGTTGGCATAGACCACCCGGACTGCGACGCTTGGGAGCTGACTTTCCATTTGGTTCTTTTTGCCGAGATTGCTGACACCACGTCGAGATAACCCTCGAGTGGAATGGATGCTCTCTCATTCTTATGAGTGCTTTTCGGTTCATTCTTTTACGGTGACACCGGCCGGGTCTCCCGCCACCGTCATCCGTTTGAAACATTATGCTATTATTCTGTGAACACTAACCCCCGAGTGACACCGGCCGGGTCTCCCGCCACAGTCACCCGGGCATTGTTATTATTGTTACGTTAATATCTATACCTGCAAGTGTTATGGTTATTCAAGTGATGTTGTTGTTATGTGCTTACTGTATGTTGCTAATGCCTTGTTGTTTGATGGTATATGATATTGATATCGTGATTATTATGCTGGACTAATCCTCTGTTTTGTGACTTGTGGTGATGAAACTTGATTAAATAAAACACCCCTCCAAACAACGATAGGGTCAGTCCATAGTGCCACTAATCTGAACATCGAAAGCACTACCACTGTCGCTCACATGGGCGGGCCTTGACCTACGTAATCCTATTGAGCCTCCTTTGATGCCACCATTTTGGCAAGTCTAGTCGGTTACCATAGTTGGTCGGGGCTAGTCTTGCGAAGGTTCCGGAGCTAGGCGTCGCTCATGGGTTGGGGACGTGCCGGATTCACTTCTGCATAAGGCATATAGTTATGTCGGTGGCTATATAGGGAGTGTCTTGATGGCGTGAACGGTTGAGTGAGTGTATCAGACCGTCTTAAGGACGTGATCCTAAAGTACCGGTTGTTAATGATCCACTTGGATGAGTGAAGTATTGCAACCTCTCGAGAGTGTAAATCTGGATATCTAGCCTCGTTCCTGGGATATGGAACAACAGTTCAGTGTCGGTCACACTGTGTGTCCTCGTCGTGTCCGGAGGTTAAACTTAAGATTTGTTTGAAATAATTAATGAACGACCTGATTTCACTAAATGAACAAAGAAGATGATGCAGGGAATGTTTCTTGAGATGTGATTGTGAACCAAGTTTAGGGATGGCGGTGTGATGCGTTGGGAAGCCTATAGTTAGGCCAGAGCCCACATCAACCGTGCATGCCCAGAGTGAAACGATGAGGCCAGTGGGCCTAGCAGTGATCACAGGTGATGTGGTGTATTATTTGGTACCCACTTGGTACACCCGTCTTCTCGTCACAGGTAAGCTCGTTGTATGATTGTCGGTGCACGATCCAACCCCACCTGGCTTGGACTCTGTACTGGTGATACCCCCGTTGCTTGCTTATGACATGTTTGGTTGTCAATGCCATGCTACTTTTATGTCATGTATCTAGTATACACCTTGCCATGTTGTAGGATTTTACTTCCGGTATATACCTTGTTGCATGATTGTTGGATTGTTTGTGGTGAGGGGCGATACTTGCTGAGTGCATAATAATGTACTCACGGGCCTTGTGATTGTGGCCAGGTTTTGTCGAGGATTCATCTTCCACCTTAGTAAGGATTTGAAGCAAGAGCGTGCTAGGATCAGTAGCCCAGCCAGAACCTGTGGAGTGGAGCCGCTCCAAGCCGTAGCCTCTCATATGTCTTCCGCTGCCAGTTAAAAACTCTGTATCGTGCCATGCTGGGATTGATATTTCGTCATCCCTTGATGGCCTTGTAAACCAATTGTAGCACTGATGTGCCTGATTGTGTCATGATTTCCATTATGTTACACTGTTGTGACGTGCGGCCAGTTATCTTGGGATGGCGCACGGGACGACTGCCTCTCTGGTGATATGTGCCAGGGAGGGGTGTCACATCTGCCCTATTCTTCGCCATTGTTGGCCTAGCCGCACGCCCTGGTCCGAGAACACGTGGTTGACACCCTCTCTCGTTCGAGTTTGCTCTCAGGTCGACGACGTCATCCGAGAGCCGAGCATAGCAACCACGGCCACCTCGACACCTCCTGGTTCACCGACGAGCTCATCGACAAGTTCTGCGGCACCCCTCGACTCCGGCATCCACCCGCACCCCTTTCCGACCATCGCCATCCTTTTTCGTCGACCCTAGGTGAGGAATCCGTCCTCGACGCCATAGCTACTGTTCCGTCTCGCTCGCGAGCTCCGCGTGGGGGACGATGAGTCTCGGCCGTCCGATGCCAGATCCACGGCCACCGTTGAAAGATCTCACGTTTAATCCTGGCCGCCGATCTCCAGATCGACGGTGACTTAACGTTTCGCCGGCGCGCGCAGCCGCGCGGGCCGAATCGGCTTGCTGGGCCTAGCACAGTGCTAGATCTGGCCCAGTTCACTTTTTATTCCTAGGATTTAACCTTTTCTGTTAATGCATGTTTCTGGTGTGTTAGGTTTAGTCAAAATAAAATACCTAGATCTAAAATTTGTTCAAACCAAAAATCACAGAAGTAACTATATAAGTTTGGAACCACCTCCAACTTGCAGATATGGAAAATAATATTTTGCGTGTTCATGAAAAATATTGTTTTGCAACTGGTCAGAATCAGTATTTTATTCATAACTCAAGTTATATTGATCTAAAAATGGTGAATCAAATTGTGTTGGGAAGCTCTTGACAGTAACTTCCACTAGAAATTTACCCCATGTGATTTGGTTGCCTGGAACAAAAATTGTTTGCATGTGAAGATTATGGCAGTGAGAACTTTGTGCATTTTTGATAATTTCGGTGGAATTAATTTTTGAGCAAACTCAACTGTGATAGTTTCTAATTATATCAGAGAGCAAAACCCTAGTTTTGGAAGTTTGTTTGCTTAACAGAACTCTCTAGGGTGAATAAAAGGTGGAAATGTTGTTTTTGCCACTTAAAAACAGAAATTAATTTAATTACCTTGTTAAGTAAAATTGTGTTTGTGCTGAAAATAAGTTGTTTTGATACTGTTGTTTGCTTGATAGTGGTGTTTGACTTGTTAGTCTTTGTTAGTACTGTTAGTGTATTGTGTTAAAATAGTTTTGAGTTTAATTAGTATTGTTAGAATTGTGTTAGTGAATTTCTAGCTAAATAATTGACCTTGTGTGTGTTGCTTGATAATTAAGACAAGTTAAATAATGTTTTTAGCTTAGTTTTAGCTACTGGTTAAATTAAGTTTGTTAATTGTGCTTAGCCTTGCATACTTGCAAAAGTCCCTAAATGTTGACTAATCTCTACTTTAACCATACCTTTATAAAATGAATAAGTGTGGTGATTGCTAGCATTTTGTTAAATTTTAATCTTGTGTTTGTTTGTTGCTTGTTAGTTGTGCTTGATGATTGTTTTGTTAGGATACTTTGTTGTATGTTGATTGTGCTCTTTTTATTTTCGCGACGCTAGAAAATCATGAGGAGTTTTCAGCTGAGGGTTTTTCTGGAGATTACATTGATCAGGTGCAGCAGGGACAAACCTTTGACCAAGGCAAGCCATCTCAGAAAACTTGCACCCTTCACCTATTTTGTTTTTGCCATGCTATGCATATTTTCTTGCATGATATATATATATACTTGTTATACACCCCAGTTCTGGTATATACTCCAGATCGTAGTAAAAACTGTAGGAAACCCTACCCCAACCACCCTCTTACTAGATCAAGAAAGCATAATTTTTTTAGGATGGGCACCCTTGTGTTGTTTTTGGAAAAACAAAATGATTTACGAAAAACCCTTTTGGGAAGGTGGGACCTTGCCCAATTGGTGGTATGGACATGAGGATTTTCGGAGAAGTGTTTTTCTAAAAACGACACATAACCTAGTCTTCGCTGGACAACCATACCGTACAACCACATTACTCCAAAATGGGCACGGTGCTTGACGGAAGCTTGTTTGTGTTAGTCTGAGATTTTACCTCAAATGCTATAAGGGGCCGTGACCCTTGAACCGAAATGTCGCTAGGAGTGGGGTGACAGGGCATACAATGTGTGGGACTGTTATGATTAACTTTCGCCACCAGTTGCAATCGTTGGGTCTCCTGACGTGGCGGTGTGATGTTGGGAGTTTGATAAAGTAAAAAGGTATTGGAATGTTATGGCCTACACACTCGGTGTCGGGGAGAATAAACCCAATCGAAGAGGTATATCTTGTACTAGCATCGACATAGTGGAAGTTAGGATTAGTCATCTGATGAGTGCATGCTGTCTTGAACAGTTCGTGATTAAATCACGGTGGATGTACTAGATCTTGTGGTGAAAGTATACACACTCTGCAGAGTTAAAACTATTCGAATAGCCGCGTCCGCGGTCATGGACAGTTGAAAGGCCATGTAGCTATTATTGTGTCGAAGTTTTTAAAAAGCGGTGTTGTGTTGGAAAGCAAGTGAGTACATGGAAGTACTGGAAGATTGGGAATGATCGTACCTTTGAGGTACATAGGTGTGTTTTGAAAGAAAACCTAGAGGTGGCCCTAGTCCTAAGAAGTTCTGCAAAGAAAACTATTTTTAGGAAAGCTATTCAAAACCCTCAATGATACGTGGTATCTGCGAGAGGACTATTTTCTATAATGATATATCTTTTGAAGTATCTTTTTCAATAAAGATACAGAGATGTCAGCAACCATGGTAAATCTTACATTCACCATGGGTAGTGAGCCTTATTATTAAAGCCTTTACTACCACAGCCTCAAAACGCCATACTTGCATCTATTAGCTTGTTTTTCTGAGTAGAGCTTGCGAGTACATTCGAACGTACTCATATTGGTTTCGTCCCTGGCTATTGTCCTAGCCAGACTTGTATCCCGAGGAGTCTCAGGAGGAGACTGGAGAAGAGGAGGGCTTCATCGACGACTATTCCAACTAGGACGTCTCTCAGTCAGCTGCCTGTAGGTGTTGGGCGGTGACATGGGCTTTATCGCGTTACGTCGAGACTTCCGCTGTGTTTGTTAAGTCTGCCCTGCGTGGCAGTTAAGTGAACTTGGTCATGTGACCATTTGTTGTAAGACTGTGTTTGAATTCGTGTAATGGATGTTGTAATATGCAATGCCAACTCGAGTATGTTGTTCACGACACACTGATCATGGGATCGTGAATGAATGCATACTGGTGCTTTCTGGACAGCTGGTTTGGGGGCCCCACATATATAACACATAGAAAACACCTAGTAATACCTATCTAAGCATCGTCGTCGTCGTTAGAGAGGACGACAACGTCTTCATTGCCGGCTGGGCCCTTGCCGTTGCTTGAGGCCTCGGCATCGTCGGCGAGCGGGTTGCCGGAGCCTGAGGCCTCGGCATCGTGGCGAGCGGCTTTCCACTTGGCCAAACGCTTTGTCGCGGCGCCCATCCAGAGCCGCATTTGCTTCTTGGCCTCCTTCCTGGCGCGCAGCAGCGCACACACCCGGTCCTTACGAAGAGAGTTGAAAGACTCCTCGACCACGCGATGCACCACTGCTTCCTCACGCGACGCGATGGACACCTACACCAACTTATGCTCATGTAGTTCTTCTAGGCTGGCCAGCGGCTCATCCTCCGACGAACCCGAATTGCTGTCTTCGGGCTCCTCCACCGTAAGGTCAACGAAATTACCCCCGGCTCCGTGCGCTGGGGACAACTCCTCCTTCGCCTCAGTCGGCGTGAGATCAAATGAGCTACTCCCAACAACGGACGCTGTGGACAGAAGCTCCTCTGACAACGCCGACACGATGGCCAGATCTGCCATGGCTTCTGTGTTGTGAGGCATTGTACAAAATCTAAATAAACAAATATCCATGTCCGTCGACGAAATATATCGGCAAGCAGGAGTAGGCAAAATGGCGGGAACACCATGGAATTTCATACTAAGCGCAATTTCTGAAAGAAGTGGGAAGACGAATTATTAGACCACGAAAATCGTGTGTGAAGAAGGAAAAACACAAATGAAAAAGTCTTCTAAACCGTGTGCAATGAGGTGAGAAACACACACGGATATTCCCGCACTAATCGTGTGCGACTGGTGAAACAACACACATGGCTGTTCTCGCTCTGTCGTATTTTTCAACTTATTTCATAGATTATATTCATATTTGTAAAAAAAGACTTGCGAGGAAACATGCTACACATAAGGAAATGAGCAAAATAACTATTACAATAATCTATACTACTATTCCTCGTCGGAATCAGAGATGCAGATTATCTCCTTGCCAGAGCCTGAGGCCTCGACATCATTAAATGCGCGCGCTCTGTCTTCATCTAGCTTCTTGGCGATGGAGTCTTCGACCACGCGATGCTCTTCAATCATGACCAAGTCGTCCTCCTCGGTCTTCTCCGCCTCGCGCACAGTGGCCATGGCCTCCCCGGCCTTGAACTCAGCTTCCTCGGCCTCGCGCTCAGCCACCTCCCACCACTCGAGACACGCCTTGGCTTCGCACTCAGAGGAATCCTCCGACCTCTCCATCACCGCGTCCTCGCTTTTCTCCAAATTCACCTCCTCCTCCTCCATCTCGTGCTCCACGCGGCGACGACGCGCAGGCAGGGTGGAGTTCCCGGAATCCGAAGACGGGGAGGAGTTCCCGGAAGCCGCGGCGGGCGCGGCAATGCTCTATTGAGCCACACACACGACAGGCGAGCAGGGTTTTTATTTTCTTCTTTACTTTTTGTTATTTTCATGTTTTCTTTTTTTCGTTTTCTCAGTTTTGTTTTTCTTTCTTCCTTTTTCTTTATGTTTTCATTTTTCTCTATTTCTTTTTTGTTTCTTTTTTGTACTATTATTATTTTCTATTTCTATTTCCATTTTCATTTTCCTCATTTTTCATTTTCTTTTTTTGGTAATACAATCTTTTTGGACTCCGGAGCATTTTTAGAAAAACGTTGAATATGTTTATTTACCCATTAACATTTCTTGGACCTATCGATTTACTTTTTTGGTTCACTATTATTTTCGGTTCATCCGAATTTTCGTTCCTTTTTGGTTCACCGGCATTTTCTGTTCACTTTTATTTTCGGTTCACCTGCAGTTTTTGTTCACTATTATTTTTGCTTCATTATTATTTTTGTTCATCGACATTTTTGCTTCACAATTATTTTCGGTTTATCCGAATTCCATTTTTCCTTTGTTTTTAAAATTTTATATTGTTAAGATTTTAAATGTTCACAACTTAGAATTTTCGTTTTTGAAAATATTTTTGTTTTAAAAATATTCATATTTGAAAAATGTTCATTTCTAAAATGATTCCTATTTAAAAAATGTTCACATTTGAAAATGGTTCGGATTTTGAAAATGTTCATATTTGAATATGGTTCATTTTTAAAAATGGTTCAGATTGAAAAATTGTGGATGTTTGAAAAATGTTCATTTTTTGGAAATGGTTCGGATTTAAAAGTTGTTCATATTTTTTGTGCACTTAAAAATTGTTCAAAAATAGTTTCCGTTTCACGGACCTTTTATGTTCACTTTTTTACAATCAATACCATATATATTATAGCACCAAATAGTATATGGTAGAAATATATGAGCTGACTACAGTGATTAAAAAAAATAAAGACTAAAAGAGACGAGCAAATCTTCGAGATCTTCAAGCCCTTTCTTTTTTTATGACACAATCTTATACTTTTCTGAAGGCAACCGTAGACCAATGAAAAAGATACCAAACCACGGGCATGTGAATACCAACGAAGAAGGCTCTCCCATAATTTTAATTTCGAGCAGCAATGCCAAGGCTATGTGCATGCACACAACCATTAAATTAATCAACCAACATCGCCAAGATTATCAACACTGATATTACAGGGAAAAACAACCGAACAACTTGGTCGACGTCGTTGGGAACCGAGAGAACGAATCACCATTGTCAAGGACGTAGTAGCCGGGAAATATATTGCGAGGACAATCCTACTCGCGGTAACCATGAGAAAAAAAAATCCAAAATCCATCTGGCGAAGCAAGAACTGAAGAACCATACCAGACAAATATAATCTTTTGACACCACCATTGACGACGGGAAGGAGATCGCGCCGTCGAATGAAGGACTGAAGATTACTTATTGTAACAAAAAAAAATCTATTCATCGACGTTATTAGTTTACTAAAAAATCATAGGTATCATAATATCTAGATGGTCAATAAACATTCAAACATAGTTAGTGTTCACCCTTTTTCTATTTTTGTTTTAAAATCGTTTAAACATAATATCTGTTCACACACCTTTTTATTCACTTTTTAAAAATTGTTCAAAAATATTGTCTGTTCACCGACCTTTTTCTGTTCACTTTTAAAATCGTTCAAAAATATTTTCCGTTCACTTTTTAAAATCGTTAAAAATAGTTTCTGCTCACTTTTAAAATTTTGTGTTCACTTTTTAATATCGATCAAAATTTGTTTTATGTTAACCTTTCTAAAATCGTTCAAATATAGTTTCTATTCATAGACCTTTTTAAATCATTAAAATATAGTTTCTGTTCACCGACTCTTTTCTTTTCACTTTTAAAATCGTTCGAGGATAGTTTTTGTTCACCGACATTTTCTTTTCCTTTTAAAATCGTTCCAAAATAGGTTATGTTCACTTTCGTTAAATCGTTCAAAAATAGTTTTCATTCACAAGCTTTTTCTGATCACTTTATAAAAATTGTTCGAAAATAATATCCGTTCACCGACATTTTCTACACTTTTAAAATTGTTCAAAAATAGTTTTTGATCACTTTATGAAAATAGTTAATAAATAGTTTTTGTTCAAACACATATTCAGTTCACTTTTTGAAATTGTTCAAAAATAATTTCACTTTTTCTGTTCACTTTTTAAAACCCTTTGAAACTAAATTTCGTTCACCGACCATTGATATTCACTTTTTAAGATCGTTCATGAATAGTTTATGTCACTCATAATTTATTTTCACTTTTTAAAAATCGTTCAAAAAATAGTTTCTGTTCAAAGACCTTTTGTGTTCACTTTTTAAAATAGTTCAAAAGTAGTTTCTGTTCACCGACCTTATCCTGTTCACTATTAAAATCGTTCAAAAATTATTTCTATTCACCGACCCTTTTCTGTTCACTTTTGTAAAATCATTCGAAAAAAGTTTCTGTTCACCGAGTTTTTCTGTTCTTTTCTTAAAATCCTTCAAGAATAGTATTGTTCACTGACAATTTATTTTCGTTCACTATTATTTTCGGTTCACCTGCATCTGTAGTTTACTAGTATTATTTTTGGTTCACAATTGTTTCCTGCTCAACGGAATTTTCGGTTTTTCTTTATTTTCTGATGTTGTTCAGATTTAAAAAAGTTCAAATTTAAATTTTCATTTTTTTAAAAAATGTTCAGATTTGAAAAATGGTTCCAATTGTAAAAAATGTTCACATTTGAAAACATTTCAGATTTTGAAAATGCTTCATTTTTTAATTCATGTTATTTTTGCACTAGATTTTCTGGTGGTAGTACCATGCTGCAGCGAATGGAAACAGTCAGAGTTTTTTTTTTTGACAGATCACATCGCTTTATTGATCAATTTTTTTTTTTTGAGAATTGCTTTATTGATCAAATAGCATTGCGCGGACGGAGAACTTCGTCCCGCCTAACACCTGAAGTAGGAGCTCCCAACTTCAGGCCCGACTAGGCACTGCGGGACAACATTCCTCGAGTAGGCCCGAGTAGCATCTCGCATCGCTGCAACGTACCATGGCACGGCAGCGGTCACGTCTGATCTGGCTTCAGGAAGGAGATGCAAACACTTCCTACTTTCATGTGCATGCAAGCAACAGACGTCGGAAAAATCACTTGTTCAAACTAAAGAGAGGGCAGGTGGAAGCTACTACACAAGAGGGCATGAACAAAATAGCTACCGAGTTCTTCTAGCAGCTGATTGGGACTCCACAACCTAGACCAGCAGCACTAAATCTGAACCAACTGAATTTCCCGAGGGTGGAGCTGTCTGATCTAGAGAGGGATGTTACTGAGACAGAAATATGGGAGGCGATCAAGAGTTTACCGCCTGACAAGGCCCAAGGCCCTGACGGCTTCTCGCTGAGGTTTTATCAGGTTTGCTGGTCGATTGTCAAGGAGGATTTCATGCGGGCAATTATGCATCTGACAAAGAATGACTGGCGGAGTTTCCGGTCTCTGAATAGTGCTTTCATCACCTTACCGCCAAAGAAAATTGGAGCCTCAGACATCACTGAATTCAGGCCAATTAGCTTGCTCCATAGTGTGGCTAAGATCTTCTCCAAGGCTCTGTCAAATAGGCTCGCCCCCAAGCTGAACGAGCTGATCGCAACCAATCAGAGCGCCTACATCAGGGGACGAACGATCCAAGACAACTTTATGCTGGTAAATCAATCCCTTAAAACTTTTCATCAGAGAAACACACCGGCTATTTTTCTGAAACTCGACATTGCGCGAGCTTTCGATTCTCTCTCCTGGCCGTTTCTTTTGGAAGTTCTTCAGAGGCGAGGTTTTGGTCCGAATTTCTGTATGTGGGTGGCTGCGATGTTGGCCACTGCCAATACCTGGGTAATGGTCAATGGTTTCCCGGGAGAGCAGATCTTTCATGCACGAGGCGTGCGGCAGGGTGATCCGGCATCGCCTCAATTTTTCATCCTGGTTATGGACGTCTTGACTGCACTGTTTGGCAAGGCGGAGGAATTTGGAATTTTTGAGCCGCTGAATAGATGGGGTGTGCATCACCGCATATCAATCTATGCTGACGACGTAGCGATGTTCATCAGACCCAGAGAGCAGGAACTAGTAGCCACAAGACAGTTGCTTCAATGTTTTGGTGAGGCGTCAGGGCTAGTCACAAATATGGCAAAAAGCGCAATCATGCCGGTCAGATGTGAGGAGGTGATTACAGAGGATCTGGTGCTGTCCTTTCCATGCCAAGTCGCGGAGTTCCCCTGTAAGTATCTGGGTATGCCTCTATCACCCAGGGCATTGCGGAAAATCGATTGGCAACCTCTCTTGGATGAGTTGGCGAGGCGGCTGGCCGCTTGGAGAACAGCTATGCTGACGGAGGGTGGTCGAATAATTCTGATTACTTCGGTACTGATGATGATTTCAGTATATCATATGCTCTCTCTTGACCTCCCTCCATGGGTAATTGCAACAATAAACAAAATCTGTCGGCGTTTCTTTTGGAAAGGCGCAGAAGATTGTAAGGGCGGGCACTGCAAAGTGGCCTGGGTTCAGGTGTGCAAACCTAAAGCTCTCGGTGGACTGGGTTTTCATAATCTACGAATGCTCAACGATGCGTTACGCATCAGATGGAGATGTCTAGAGAAGGTGGGACAGCTTAGGGCTTGGAGTGTGCTGAGCTTCAAGCTCTCAAGAGAGGCAGAGGCTATGTGCATTGCTGCCACCGAATGCACGGTTGGAGATGGAGAACATACCTTGTTCTGGCGGGACCGATGGCTCAATGGGCAAAGTGCGAGCACCATTGCTCCTGATCTGGTGGCTTTTATTAAGCCTCGCAGCGCTTTGCAGATGACGGTGAACGAGGCTTTCACAGATAATAACTGGATTGCCAGGATCCAGGGCACGTTGTCAGTCCTGGCTATTGTGCAGTTCATCGAATTGTGGCAAGAGGTTCAGTTGTTTCCTAATCTGACGACTGAACCGGACAGTTTCAGATGGGTTCTTACCGCCAATGGATCCTATTCTGCACGCTCGGCATACAATGCTTTCTTCCTTGGCACGACATACGCGGATTTTGCGGAGCTTCTATGGGAGAGTTGGGCTCCCCTTAAAGTTAAATTCTTCATGTGGATAGCCCTCCGAAACCGGTGCTGGACAGGGGTCAGGTTGGCAGCAAGAGGGCTCCCAGGTCCTGATAGATGCCTTCTTTGTGACCAATGCATGGAATCGATCGATCATCTCATGGTGTGCTGTCCTGCTTCACGCTCCATATGGTTTCGAATTCTATCAGAGGCAGGTTTCAGTCAGTTTGTGCCGCAAGGATATAACAGTTTCAGGTTATGGTGGAAAAGCCTAGCACGCTGCACACCCAAGAGGCGCCGGAAGGAATTGGTCACGCTGATCACGGCCGGCTGTAGGCGACTTTGGCTGGAGCGGAATGATCGTAATTTTGAGCGTAAACAGGCAACAGAAGAGGTCATCATTCGTAGAATAAAAGAGGAGTTTCAGTTGTGGGCGCTTGCTAGGCTGCCAGCAGAGAGGCGTGAGTAGGGATGTAAATGGACGCTTAAATGGCGCCACATGGTCCCTTTTATTCCGGTCAACAGTTCAAAACGTTTTTTGTTTCTGGAAAAATTAACTACGAACGCATTTATACGGGAATATGTGGCGCCATTTAAGCGACCATTTACATCCCTAGGCGTGAGGAGTAGACGTAATTTGTTTTTTCGCGGGCAGCGATGCTGCTTTGTAAGCTGTATGCTGTAAAACTCTCTCTAATCTTAATGTCATGACATGCAAGTCTTGCATTTTCATAAAAAGACTATCCTAAAAGGCCTTGAACCCAAGCTTCAATGTCACGGTTAGGGACCGGAAGCCTTGTTTGGGTGGGGTCAAGCGCAGCTGCACTTTTATAGGCTGTTAACAGGCCGTGGCGTGCCGTCATTCTCGTATCCTGGGAATTGTTGAATGAACGAGATACAAAATTTGGCTAATGTGATGCAATGAGAGTACTCTGATTACCTGTAAAAAAAAAAGAGTACTCTCCTGGATACAAAATTCTCGTATCTTTGGAGTAGTTCTTTTCTCTTGTTTTACTTTTGGCAGTGAGGCCCTTTCTTTATCTGATTATATCCTTTATTAATGAAGTGACCAATGATCGTTGTTTCAGAAAACTGATTCTGAACACACGCAAATCGTATAGTACAACTGATTCTTCCAATCGAAATCAAAGGTACAGTGAACAAATTTTAGCAAATACCACTTGATCCCTAGCGTTTGACTAATCTTTGCTTCCTTCAGATTTTGTACTTTCGCCGGCGCGCGCATTCTCGATGGATCACTGCCTCGTCACCGATGCCGAGTCGGCTGAACCGTCGAAGAGCGCCTCCATCTCCTCGAGGCTCCTCCCCTTGGTCTCCGGAAGGCAAGCGTAGACGAACACCCACGCCGCCGCCGCGCACCCCGCGAAGATGTAGAAGCTCCCGGCCATGCCCACCGCCTCGTACAGCGAGATGAACGTCATCCCCACCACCGCGCTCATCACCCGGTTCATCGCCGTGCCGATGCCCGTGCCCTGCGCGCGCAGCCGGAGCGGCAGGATCTCCGATCCGTACATCCATATAACCGGCCCGAACCCCAACGAGAACGTCGCCATGAACACCGCCGCTGCCGTCACGCTCGTCGCCGCCGCCCACCACGCACCACTCGCGCCATCTGCCGCCGGCGACGCGCGGAGTGAGAAGCCGAGAACGAGCAGAGACGCGGCCATGCCTCCTGCACTTGTGAGCAGCATGGGGCGCCGGCCGAGGCGGTCGGCGAGGAAGAGCGGGACGACGATGGATACTGTCTTGACAAAGCCGAGGAGGATCGTAGCGCCCAGCACCGCGCTCTGCGAGGTGATACCAGCGCGGTTGAAGACCCGTGGCGCGTACAGCACGAGCGCTGAAACGCCGGAAGCCTGCTGGAAGAACTGGAGGCCGAGGACGGCGAGCAGCACGCGGCGCACTGACGGCGTCGGCCGGACCAGCAGGTCGCGCCACACGCTCGTCGACGGCCGCGCCTCCTTCTTGTCGTGTCCGGGGACGGCGTGCTTCGGGCTCTCCTGCTGGGCGGAGGAGACGATCTCGTGGAGGCGGCGGTTGGCGAGGGCCGCGTCGCCGGCGGTGCGCTCGAGGACTCGGCGGGCTTCGTTGTGGTGGCCATGGAGGACGAGCCAGCGCGGGGTCTCCGGCATGGCGAGCAGAGCGGCGAC
This sequence comes from Poa pratensis, assembly GCA_947311845.1. Classification (NCBI taxonomy): domain Eukaryota; kingdom Viridiplantae; phylum Streptophyta; class Magnoliopsida; order Poales; family Poaceae; genus Poa; species Poa pratensis. Next base: position 27,353,521 of record CAMZMU010000114.1, read on the forward strand.
AGCGAGAAATAGCGGTGGGACGGCGCCGACGCCGATCATGACGCGCCAGTTGAGGAACTCGGGGAGGCCGGCGAAGGCGAAGTCGGCGATGTAGCTGAGCAGGATACCTGAGTTGCCGGCGATCTGACGTGGCAGACATATAAAAGAGTGTGAAGAACAGCGTGTGTTGACAAATTTATGATGACCGACAACATGAGAGTGAAAATAAAACTCACCCATGTACAGCTACATCTTTATTATTCTTACACGTATAAACTTTGTATTGTTTCTAAAAAATTTATTCTTACACATGAAACTAACTTTTTTTGTCTTTGAGATCTTTATGACACCATGAGAGTTAAAATGATGCCCACATATATCTATATACTTCTTATAAAGCAAAACCCCACTAAGTGCAATTAATATTTTTATCTCCACATGCAAGCTATGCACATCACTTGCTCTTTTAGGCAATCAATTGTCCACGTCATCCCACTAATATTCATTACTCCCTCCGATCCAAAAAAATGTGTCGTGAAAAACTACCTAACTACGTACAAGTTTCTGAGCTGCTCACGACACTTAATCTGACCAGAGGGAGTAATTATTTTCCATCTCTACATGCATGCATTCACATCATTTTTTTTAGCCCATCAAATTTTCCACATCATTCTTTTTTTGTCCGTAGGAATGATAAGATACACCATGTCGTTACGTAGTTACTCAAGTAAATCATGTGCAAGTAGAACACCGGAATTAGTTTCGCCAGTAAAATTTTTCCTAATTATTTTCAGTGATGAAATCATATGGCTATTATTTGGAATTATAGGTTATTCTATATGTATCCACTCAAAAAAATAGAAATATTATGCGACACCATCAACAACATCCGGTTGAAACCCGTTGATATAATCTTATCTATATTAATCAGATACACCCTAAATCATAACAATCTTTAAACTATAAAATACACATACATTCCATGGCTCCAAAATTTAGCCTCTTTACTGCCATGACTAACTAAATCTTGCATATTTCCTTAGTCAAAATCAGGTTTCATATGTTTTATTAGATTTCTTAAAAGGTACCCGCTGCAACGCGTGGGGTGTTGTTTGCTAGTGTAACTCAATTTGCATGACACCATGGTACGATGAGAGTTAAAATTCCTATTCGGTGGTCGTCCTCGGACCTCAGCAGAAAAAAGGTGGCTACAATCCTCTCCCAAATATGGTTGGATTTTGTTCTATCAGTTAATTCTGATTGGAAGGTGTCTTCCAAATTATTCTACCAAGCGGCGGCTCTAATGGAATCTTGCTTTTTATATGAAGAGCACATGTAATATATGCAGAATCTTACACATCATAGCTAAAATCTTGTCTTAATTATGAATGTTAAATGTTCGAAATGTTTTATCTTCTCAACGGTTAATTCGATTAGGGATACGTATTCACAACTGAGTTTGTGCTTACCGATGATGCTCCAAAACTAGATCACATGTTTATATGTTTTATGGAAAAAAATGTCGCTCGAGTTGTCATTTTTTTACACCGTGGTTACCAAATTAACAACGAAAAATTGTCAAGATAATAATGAATTCCATATAATTTTATACATGTTTTTAAGCATCGCAATGTTATGCAACGGTAAAGAGTGTGCTGCTGAACAACGGTTATTAGGGGGTGTCTCGAGTGGCGTGGTTAATAGCGTTAATAGGGTGTGTATGTCGGCCTTACGACAAAGGTCAATGTTATCGATGCTTTTTAATTAGGTTGAATCGCCTCGTGGGAGCGTGGCTTAATCCTACGCTAGGAGAACGTCAAAGGGTTAGAGGATGAACTCCGAGTTGAACTTTTTCGAGGCGAAGGCAAGGTCCCGCACAACATCGATCCGAGTCGAACGAGCCCCCATTGATTCAACACTAAAGTTTCCCGAACAAGGTTTGAAGCCATAGCTCTCTCTACTTCTTGTATTTTAATGCGGAGTGAATGAACCACTAGTCGGAAAAGGCTTATAGCCACCAGCCTACCGCTGGCGGACGTCATTTCCGTCCGCCAGCGGTACTGGTTTTGCACGTACCGCTGGCGGACGCCCACTATGCCCGCCAGCGGTAGTAGCAGGAATTTGCGAGGAGGTGGGACAAACTACCGCTGGCGGACAGAATCCGTGCCCGCCAGAGGTACTAAACGTACCACTGGCGGACGCTATATAGTGCCCGCCAGCGGTAGTTCCCTCGGCTGAGCCCAAAAACTAGCAAATTACCGCTGGCGGGCGCCTAAATCGTCCGCCAGCGGAAAGTGCAATACCGCTGGCGGGCACCCCACACCGTCTGCAAGGGGTAACTTTATCACAAACTATGTGTTGGGAATTGACATATAACTTGGTCATTTGGTTCGAAACTTTATAGATGTTTATATATGATAGTGCTTTTTGTGAAGAATGTTTCTGAAACTTTTGTCAAAAATCAAGTTTTACGAGACATAACTTGGTCATTTGGTTCGAAAATAAGTTGTACGAGACATACTATTAAACAAACATTGCAACTTACGCAGACAACAAGAAAAGTGGTAGTAGCGACAACACAACATAAATTGAAAAAGAAAAGTCATCTGCCATCGACACAGCCTCCCGCATCATGCACTCTTCCTCTTCGACGATGCTTCACCCTTGTCCTTCGACGACGCTGCACCCTTGCCCTTCGACGCCGCCGCCGCTGCAGCAACTTTCTTGCTCGCTTCAGTTGGCATGAAGATATCATCTTCATCCTCGCTCTCCTCGACCCATAAACGAAGAGCATCCAACATATCTGCTTCACTCCTATATGTTACCTTCTTCTTCTGCCACCTAGCATGCAGCCTCAGAAGTTCTTTTTCTATTTCCTTCCAATTCCTACATGGCCACCCATGCCTAACTAGCTTCGCTGATAGCTCACGGAGATGAGGTGGATGACTAACAATATCCTCGAATGGGATCTCCTTATTGTCTACCTTGAACTTGGCCGTAAACCTCAAAAGTAGTGCCGACATTCCTCCCGGGAAACTACCATCTGAAGGAAATCTTGACATGTTCGAGTGAGTGGACTAGAATGCTTACCAAACTCAGTGCGCGGGGGGTTTTATAGGCCGAGATGAGAAGAATTGGCGGGAGAAACAGGCGGGAGATAGGCCAGCGGGAAAAAAGGGCGGGAGGAAAAGGGCGGGAACAATTGACCGGGAAACAAATTTTACTAAAAAAAACCCCATGCCATCTTCGTCAAAGACGACTAGGGCTTATCGTCTTTGTTAAAGCCGATTAAGTCTTGTCGTCCTTGTTAATGCCGACAGCTGCATTTTTGCCACTTAAAAAAAGAAAACTGATATTTATAAAAATAATTTGTAAAATTATTTTGAAATACACACATGTGTTTCAAATGTGTTTGGAAATGAAAAATGTTTTTGAAAAGATAAAGGAAAAAATAGAAAAACAGAAAAAAAAAACCTTACCACTGGCGGACAAGGCTGCTGTCCGCCAGCGGTAAGGTGGCCCCAAAAATTATAAGCCCGGGCCCACCCCTTCGCTCTCTTCTCACCGCGTGTGGCCCCCAAATCCCCCAAATCACCCCAACTCCCGCGCCGCCCCAATCTCTCTCCCCAACTCCCGCGCCGCCCCATTCCCCACGCCGCCACCGCCATCCTTTCCGCCGCCGACGACCCCCCTCTCACGCCGGCCGCTCCCCGGACCTCCTCCTTCCGTTGTCTGCCGCCACCATCGAGCGCCAACCGCCGCCGCCGTGCACGTCCCCGAGCGCGCCCACGTACGCCGCCGTCGTGCACGTCCCCGAGCGCCCCGCGTCGACCCCTGCACCACCGTGACCTCCTACGTCGACCCCTGCACCGCCGTTTCCTCCTACATCGCAGCTCAGCCCGCCGCCCCATGGTTCGGCCGCACCCTCTCCTTCTTGTATCTAGCACCCACAAGGTGTTTGTGAAAATGTCTAGCCCAATTTGTGAAGTTCAAAATTAGTTTTTAGGTGATTGTTTAGTTCAAAATGGTGATGGTGGCTGTGAACGCAGTCTTGTGATGGTGATTAATTTGTTGTGCTTGTGGTGGTGGCTGCGATTGCGGCCTTGTGGCTATGTATGAAATGTTTGCAGGTACCCTAGAGACCCTTGAGATTGCCGGAATGTTGATTAATTTCCATTCCGGCAAATTCGGGTGCTCCATATGCCATAATTTTAGCAAAGGTCATGCCGAATTTTTTCGTGAAATTAAACTGAAGTCATTTGAAGTCTCAAATGGTTTCATGGGTATATGCAAACTTTTCATCACCACCCAAGTGAATTTTTTCTTATAGTGTTGTTTTACTAACTACGATTTTTTGTGTGTGCGAAGATGGCTAACAATATGGAGGCCGGGACTTCTCGAGGTGGAGTCAACAAGGAGCCAGAGGATAATTATTTGATGATGGTTCGGAAGTCAATCGATGCCGAGCTGGATGCCGACGATGACGAGACCACATCTGGTGACGGCGGAGGTGGCCACGAGACCACATCTGCTGGCGGTGGAGGTGGCCACGAGACCACTTCTGCTGGCGGCGGAGGTGGCCACGAGACCACATCTGCTGGCGAAGAAGGTGGCAACGAGACCACATCTGCTGGCGGATCCCAGCGTGAACGTAAGCCAAGGCGCCCAAACAGGCTCCCTAGCGGTCGACTGACATTTACGGAGGTGAACTCAGATGGGATTCCTACGCAGCCAAAAAAATATGCAAAAGGGTACGGCTTAGCCTTGGGATGCATTGTGCGGGACTTCGGCAACATCAACCAGGAGAACATAAGGGATAAAGAGAACTCACATGTGGCCACACTCCTTATTTCCAAGTTGCACGCATCGTACTCTTTCCCGAAAGAGTACGACGACAATGATATCAAGAAGAATATCGTAAACACATACGCCCTCGGCAAGTTCAGCAAAGCCTTTTCAACTTGGAGATCAGAAGTGAGAAAGGCCATTCTTAATGGTGATGATTACGATAAGATCAACGCCAAGTGGCCCTCCATTTCTGAAGAAGAGTACAACATTTTCAAGGATAAACAAGGCCTAGCTTCAACAAAGGCGCTATCCCTGTGGGGGAAAAAGATGCATGGGAAGAATTTAGGTCCCCACAATCTCGGATGTCGTGGATACGAGGGGGCGGAAGATGTTTGGGCAAAGCAGGACAGAGAAAGGAAAGGGGAAGACCCCTATGCCAAGATCAAAGACCCGTTGGCGAAACGATATATCAGATCCCATTACAGGGAAGATCCCAAGAATAAAGGGGAACTTCTCTTGAACGCGACAGTCAAGGAACTTGAGAAGGAAATTCTGGAAGAAGAACAACTTGCTCAATCTCAAAGCGACTCATCGTCTGTGACGAAGGCCCCGTGGGACACCTCTTTTCACAGGGTGATGAACAAGAGAAAGAATTTGGAGGTGACACTTCCGCCGCATCGTGGCCGGGTGATCGGGGCCGGAGTCGGTCGCAAACGGTCACATTACTACCCCGAGTCCAAGGAGGAGCGTCATGATAGGAAGGCGGTTTCCATGCAGGCCACCATCGACAGCGCAGTGACAAAGGCCATCGCTGCCCTCCTTCCGACCATGCAGGCCACCATGTATGAGTCGTTTGGGAGTTGGCTTGAGGGGGGAAAAAGGACCTAGGCCCGTTCCCAGCTTACCAAACAGCATAATAGCTAGCAACAACTCCATCAATGTTCCACCCGCCAACCCTAATCCTGACAGATACGAACAAACGCCACCGCCAACCCTAATCCTGACAGATCCGTACATCGCACCGCGGATCGTAGCAGCCCTTCCATCTCTTGCACGCCGGGGGCCGTCCCCGGTCCGTCGCCATTAGACGAGCTCAACGCCCTCACGGTAATTTAATTAACCATGTTATATATTACTTCATTCTTGCATGGCACCCTATCTAACGCCTTACTTGTGAACGGTGAACAGGCCGACCATACAAGATGCACTTTGCTCCTAATTGTGGACGGTGAGCTGAAGGAAGTGGCACAAGCAACCGTCGAGACACCACTTAACCGCATCCATCACAACCAGCCTATTTCTGATGAATTTTATAAGGTTTCATTGGCTCGGGTGTTCCAGGGTTGTGGTTTTTTGGATCCTCCAACTCAACCCCTCGAAGCCGAAAGCGAGTTAAGCCTAGAGCAATGCTTGATTTGGCCCCTGCTATGGCCAAAATCACTAATTCGTTTGGACCCTTCCGGGTCGACGCCAAGCCAAGAAAAGGCCACTCCACCAGCTGAGCCCGCGATAGAGGACAATGTTAATGAAGACCCCATTGACTACCTCAATTTTTTGGACAACGTCAGTCCTCTTGATCAACCTGACCGTGATCTGATGGTGAATAGTCTGTGCCTACTCTCCCTGAGAAACATAATTGCACAAAGCGTCTATTCAGTTCTCAACCAACGCCTGAAGCTCAGCATCTGACGGTCTCAGCCAGGGCACACTCAATGATGTGCTCAAACAGACGATAGCTAAGCAGCCTAGGAAGGCGGTGTCGAAAAAAAGGAAGCAACATGCTCTTGATGAGTCCATGAGCCAGCCAGTGCCGGGATCTAAGTTGAAATCGCGCCGAGTTCAAGACAGGATAACCATCCCCGATTGGCATGCTACTCATGTGATGGCTAAACCGATCCTGCCGCCGAAGTGGTCCTGTTGTTTGTCTGGGGACATGAAGATGCTACATGAAAGTGTTCTTTATTCTGAGAACAAACTTCTCAGAGAATCACGTAACGTATACCCGCTTTACATAGCAAAGGTACCAAAGCTTATGGGTTTTTTCCATGAAACTCCCGGAGACATGCTCTTTGTGAGATTTGATGACATATTTGACATGTACCACATGAAAGCACTCAGCCGATCCATGGTCCGCCTGTTTGTGCTAAGTATGGCGCGCCAGCTCATTAATGATAAAAACTCGGACATCATGATAATCGACCCTACTACATGTCCGACTGCTTCGTGAACACCACTACGGGTAGGACACGCGTGACAAAGTTCATCGAAGATATCTTCGTGGCGAATAGTACCAAGAACATCTTTCTCATGCCTTACTTTCCCAAGTAAGTCATTACCTTGCCGCCATAACATCTATTCGTACATTTTCATCGTTAACTTTGCATAAGTGAGAATGATGGTCTCTTTTCATTGTTTTGTGCAGTAACCAAGACGGCACACTCATCGTTCTGTACCCTAAAGAGTCGTTTGCCATCTATCTCGACGCGGGTAGTGATGAGAAGAAAGACTACAGGCACATCAGTAGTGTTCTCGATGATGCTCTCAACGGTTACTGCTTTCTAAATGAAGGCATCCTAAGAAGAACTAATAATAAGAGAGGCAAGATGGCATTCACCCACAAAGTGGATCTAACCTGCATCAAGAAGGCGCATGGCAGTCCGACGGACGCCTGGTATGTCATCTATCTAATGCAGCAGTTCATACGGAGTCACCGAAGACTAGAATTTCCAGTTGCTATGGATAAATGGTGCAAGGAGCTGGCGAAAACCACTGATGCTGATATCACGCAAGAGTTTGCTCTAATCCAGAAGTCGTTTGCTGCAATAATCGTCAGGGATGTTTGTCGTGACACGCCACCCGGGTTGTTCTACTACCAAGGTGCAACACCATCTAACGTTGATCTACAAAATCGCATAGCACAACAGTGTGACTACAGGCCATTCAACTCTTTGAATGGTTCTGAACCGTTCCCGCCGAAGCCAATGTCAAAGCCGACCAAGATGATCAAGAACTGAAGGTGTGTTGACGATTTAGTACTCTTGTTAAATTAAATTGCCTAGCTCTAGTTTACACCATCTTTCTTAAATTGCCTAGCTCTAGTCTTCCAATAATACTTCATTCTTTTACAATGCCGATGATTAAAATGATGTGGCGCACTATATGAATCCTGATAGTTTGTTGAACCTTGTATCATGCACACATACAAGTTGTGTGCCTCCTACTTGGTTCCACAAAGCTATCAGGATTGCTTGTGTGTTTCCAATAATATTCTAAGTATGAGGCATAATATTTTTTTGAATCTTGTTTTCTCTAAGTCTTCCAATAATACTTCATTCTTTTACAATGCCGATGATTAAAATGATGTGGCGCACTATATGAATCCTGATAGTTTGTTGAACCTTGTATCATGCACACATACAAGTTCTGTGCCTCCTACTTGGTTCAACAAGGTTATCAGGATTCCCTTGTGTGCTTCCAATAATATTCTAAGTATGAGGCATAATATATTTTTGAATCTTGTTTTCTCTAAGTCTTCCAATAATACTTCATTCTTTTACAATGCCGATGATTAAAATGAGGTGACACTATGTTATTCAGGGGTGTTGTGAGTGAGACCTGTAATATGCAAGAAAACATATCTTCTGCATCATACTGGCTCACTCACACCATCCCTGAATTTGTGTGTCCAATCTATTATATGAGGCATTCTTTCGAGTTGGCTTAGTTTATTTCTCTACTTTGTTTATTTCTGCACGACATGTGAACAATTTAGTTGCCTAGCTAACATTTCTATTTGCCTTTTGTGTATACAGATGAAGAAGTGGGAGAGTATCACGAGGAGGCGGAGATAAAGACTTGAAGCCACTGAAAGAGAGCAACAACAACCGGATGATCGAAACCAACTTCATCGCGCCCTCTCTTAAACATTGTGGTTCTCTATCTTTTATGTGATGTATTTGTGTATGACAACTTATTTTCGTACTACTATGGTTTGTAATGCATGTGATAATGAACTAATGTATTTGTGTATCACAATTTGGTCATTTGTATGTGGAATTATTGTTATTTTGGTCGCTGTACCTGAATATACTGTATTTATATTCGATATACTGCTGGAATATAATTTTCTGGAAAAATAATAATAAAACCACAAAACAATACCGCTGGCGGACACAGAGGCGTACCGCTGGCGGACAGCGCTTCCAGAACCCAAACCAGCGACTAGTATCGCTGGCGGCCGTGGTGGCTTAACACTGTCGGGCGCTTGCCAGCCAGCGCTGTGGCAGATAACGATGGCGGGCGGAAATTGTGCCCGCTAGCGGTAACCAGCCTTACCGCTGGCGGGCGGGCGCCCGCCCGCCAGTGGTAGGCCATTTCCGTCCGCCAGCGGTAGGCCTTTTCCTACTAGTGAACCCTCTATTATTTGGGGGTTTAATAGGGAAGTTGTACTTGATAAATGACCAACGCCACCTTTAATGGTTGTAGATGGAAAGTGTACAACGGTAATGTTGGTCCACTAGTCCATGAACATATGGATGAGCGAAGAGATGTGTCATGGTCCTTGGTAGACTACTCAGCTAGACATTTAACTAATGAGTTTAGTGCTTCATGGGCTTTATTTTTATCGCTTGTTTAGATCTTTTACTTGTTAACCATGTCATAACCATGGGATTCTGTTGACCAGTCTTGACTTTACTCCACATAGACGCCTAGTAAGTAGGAGAGAGTCCTCTTAATAGGTTATATCATTTTTACAGTAGAGTGACTATTTCTAGTTTTTCAAATAACTACGAGATTATATTATTCCACTAAAAATAGGATCATGCAACATCACATTTTTCTAAAATGACATACATTAACTAAACGAAAGCAAAAAAAGAAAAGGTGATATATATACCAGCCCTTATTGTAATTCAGTCTTTCTGCCGTGTTGCATTGGTAGGCAACTTATGGTGCATTCACCATCTCCGTCCAAGTGCCAACGAATCACGTACTAGGATAATAACTGTACATTACATCAGAGAAGTTCGATCCGATTTGCTTTCCAGAAGAAAGATACGATGGATTTTGCTTTAATAATTGGCCCAGTTAGACGTGACCCAAAACTGATTTTCATCCATGTAATTATTCTGACTCTTGATCTCTCTCCTGATAGAAAACATCTTTTTCAGTAGTCAGAGCACTATACTCCACGTTCGAACTGATCCTGCAATCCTAGGATTTAATGTGGATCTAAAAAAATCGTCTTCAGCACGTTCGAACTGATCAAACAATCCGCGATCTCTCGAAATATTTATATTTTATACTCACATGGATATGCTCTTTCATTAGAAATAATGAACCCAGCCCAAATTAGCAATTAGCTAGCCCCACACAAGCATTGCACTCGGAGAGAAGCACCTAATAATTCGTTAAGCGATGAGATGAACACGGTGGAATCGAGCTAACCTCGGGGATGGACGAGAGGAATCCGCGGGACGCCGCCGGCGCCATCTCTGCGATGTAGACGGGCGCGACGACGAGGCCGAACCCGCACGCGACGCCGGCGACGAGCTGTCCGGTCATGAGCACCGCGTAACCCGATGCCGCGCTGGTGATGGCGGAGCCGGCGAAGAACATGGCCGCGGAGAGCGCCATGGTGCGGCGCCGCCCGGCACGGTCGCACGCCCATCCCGCCGCCAGCGAGCCGACGAGGGAGTAGATGCTGGTGGCGCCGATGAGCACCTCGATCTGCGCGTCGCTGATCCCCAGGTCGTCCTGCACGAACTTCTGCGCCCCGCTCATCACCCCTCGATCTGCAAACGGAACCAGATTCGCAAATTAATCACGACATGGAATTGATGCAGCACCACATGCATAATCCAGGTAAGACCAATAAATAGTTTCCAAATCTATCTGTTCACGCGATCAATTGACAGATATCTGGCACCGACAGATCAAAATTATTAATTGACACGCATGGCCAGCATGCATGCTACTAGCTTGCATGCAGAGGTTGCACAGGTTTGCTTACTGTAACCGTAGATGATTGAGATGGCAGAGGTGACGAGGGAGCAGACGAGCGCGTAGGCGCTTCCGGCCGCGGCGGCCGCCTTCCCGCCATCACCATCGCCGGGGACCAGCGGCGCCTCGAGCTCGTGCTGTTGCCGTTGCTCCTTCTCCATTATTATCTAACAAAAAAAAATACTAGTTGACCGCCACCGTCGCTCCTCAGGTAGACCGAGGTTGAAGCTTTAATTCTTTTCTAGCCTAGAGAAATGCCAGAAGGAGCTTCGAATTGAGATCGACCGACTGCGCCGGACACAGCTATATAGGACCCGCATACCGAATTGAGATCGACCGACGACGCGGTTCTTAATTGATCACGTGCTCATGCCGTGAAGAGAGATAAAAAAAACTTTTTACGCGGAGATGAGCACGGCTGCTGTAAAACTTGATTAGCCGAGGATCGGTTAACACTCACAAGTACTACATCGCCATTGCGAGTGTCGGCTCTGGGCAGTGGCGGAGCCAGGATCCAGGCAAAGCCTGTCGAAACAGTGCCAAACAGTGATAAATTGCTACAGCAATGAACAGTGATAAAAAAGAATTAGGCATCACGCCCAGGGCCATGGCCAGGGTGGCCTGGGGCCTGGCTCCGCCCCTGGCTCTGGGCTTCTGGCTATTACAGGTCGAGAAATGCTAGGCGTCCTCCGGCTCATGGAAGAGAGAAATCGATCCCCTCCCCACCGTTGGATCTCACTAAAATTTGAGATCTGGACCGTCCGATCTTTGCAGCATACTGCAACTTGCACAACAACTGTTTTGTACCATTGCAACATTTTTCTCCATAGTGGGTTAAACCGTACAAATAACACTGCAACAATTTTAAAGCACCAATGCATAAAAAAAATTGAGTATGTAGAAAACACTCACTAGTTGCACTAAATCTCCATCGACCTAAGCAAAATCGCCTAGAAAAAGACAAAACAATTCTGTAGCATGAAAGACCAATGTTTGCAGCACTTCACTGAATCATTTGCAGCATTAAAGAAAACATTTGCAGTAGTCGCCTAGAATCGTGGCAACACCTCACTTGTGTGTTCGCAGTAAACACCAAGTTTGGAACATATTAGGTGAAACATATGTAACATCCGAAAATCGCAAAATAGTAACCTTGATTAGGATCGATCTCGCCGATCCAATACTCGCGGGCGACGAGTCTGACATGCATCTAGGCATAGGAAAGGAACATTGTGCGAGTGAGAGACGCAACCGACCAATCGACCAATCGATTCATCTGGATGTTCGGCTGAACCGAATCATTTTCCTTATAGGTGGGCCTTCGAGCCAGAAAGATGGTGACACATGATATTGGAATAGTGCATGCGCACGTGATGAGTTTTTATTGGGTAGACACATTTATTTCCAAAAATACATGAGGAGGGGCCTAATTAGGTATTGCGATTAGACATATGATGAACGGTGTAGATGTTCTAATTGAAATGGTCATTACGATAAGCCGAGTCAGTTACTCGGTGTTGGTGACGATGACTCCTTTATGTATCATTTCCCTTATTGGAGGCGTCATCGTGGAGCCCTCTTTTTACATCATCTTGGTCTCAAGCTCAAGATGAAATCACATATCCTTTTGGATTGGGCCGCGATGGCGCTTACAGCCGGTTCCACTTCTTCAAGGCGTTACTCGGTTCTCCTTGTTTAATGTGTTTGTGGTCTTCGTACTAGTACTTAATGGAATAAGGTGGTGAAGATGTTTCTGCAGGGGCCTTAGTGCTGGTTGTGAACTTATCCGGTAACACCCTCATGTCTTTAGGACCTTATGACGCCACCCCTAACCTTATTTGTTAACTTGAGTTTGCTTGTAGAGTTGTAATCCTTGTCGTCCATAATGTTTTGGCATAGTTTTTTTCTCTATTTTTGATGAGTTTCAGCGTAAGTTTGTATCTCAGCAGTTATCTCTGGTGTTACCGTGTGCTCCTAGCTAGTTTTTTTTCTTTTTCCTTTTGCTGCTAGCTACTGGTGGCTTTACTAATGTAAAGCGGTGCTCACTCATTTCGAGCCATTCATCTGATTTTATACAGTGTTTCTTGTTAGCGATATTAGGTAGCAATCCTAACCAACCTCGTTGTTCTTATCTCATGTACCGATCTATCTCGAGCTATAAGGGATAAGATCGTATCTTACTGAACCGTGTAACAATCTTTCTTGTAAGCCACGGCGGGGGCTTTTCCTGCCTATATTAACACGGAACGGCGGCCTCGAACGAGGTAGATCGCCTTACACCAAAACCTGGTATCATCACATGGTATCAGAGCCAACCTCCAAACTCGATCACATCTAGAAAAACCGTCCTCGCCAATGGCATCCAGCTCCTCCTCCACGGCATCGCCGTTCACCCAAGCAATCTCGGTGAAGCTAGGTAAGGGCAACTTCCTCCTGTGGAAAGCCCTCGTGCTGGCAGCGATTCGCGGCGCACAAATGCTGAGCTTCATCGATGGCTCATCCAAATCTCCCGAGATGGAGATCTCCGTCGGCACAGGAGATGCCGCCAAGAAGGTCCCCAACCCGAGTACGCCAGATGGGCGGCTCAGGACTAGCAGGTCTACACCTTTGTCTTCAACTCGCTGGCTCGCGAGATCATGACTCATGTGCTCGCCACCCACACCGCGCAAGAGCTTTGGGAGGCCATCGTCACCACGTTCGGCACGCGCACGCGCGCCCGCACCGTCAACACACGCATCGCCCTCGCCACGACCAAGAAACTCCCCGGCATGACCATGGGTGAGTACGTCGCCAAGTTGAAGGGCTACAGAGACGAGATGAGCTCCGCCGGCAAGCCCCTCGATGATGAGGACATCGTCTCCTACCTCATCGCCGGTCTCGATGAGAAGTACGATGCCCGGCCTGGTCGCTGCCGTCCTCGCCAGGGACACGCCAATCACCGTGAGTGAATTTTATTCTTAGCTGCTAAACTTCGAGAGTCGCCAGCATCTTCTTCATGGTAGCAGCTCCTCTCAATCCTCGGCGAACGCCGCCACTCGCGGAGGACGCGGTGGCTTTTACCGTGGCAGTGGCGGACGCGGCAACTACACCAACTCTGGCCGCGGACGCGGCAACCCTCCGTACGGAGGGCAAGGCGGCAACAATCAAGGACAAGGCGGTGGCCGCGGCAGCTACAACAACACAGGCTGTGGCCGCGAGAGCCAGCAAGGAGGCGGCGATCGCCCTCGGTGACAGCTCTGCAACGTGCAGGGACATGTCGTGAAGAACTGCTGGTACCGCTACGATGAAGAATTCGTACCTCGCGAGCGCTTGGCCTCCGCCGCCTACAACAGCAACACCGGTGTAAAGAATTTTCGTATTTCAAAAATGAAACAAAAAATAACGATACTTTTTATTGAGTCGCTTTTTAGTGCGCTTCAGATGGTGCGAAATTGAATTGTCGTTGCGGGGCGGCTCCTCTAGCGGAGCCGGGCCCGGATAATACGGAAAAACCTCGTCCGCCCCAACTTTTAGGCCTGACTTGGCAGTGCGGGACATCATTCGTCAAGTATAACTTATCGTAGTTTGTAGAAGGCCTTGAACCCAAAGCTTCATTGTCACGGTTATGGACCGGAGGCCTTCCGTTCCTAGTTGGGCTTGTTTGCTCAGCCGGATTCACTATATATCGCCCTTTGTGAGTCGATACTCCGACTCACCTACTGTTTTTTTCTTCTGTTTGGTCATATTTTTTCTGTTTATTTTATTTCTTTTTTTTCATTTTTTTCTCGGTTCTTGTTTTCTTTCATTGTTTCTTCCTTAATTCAAAATTCAAAATCTGAACCATTTTTGTTTTCAGTTTTTCCCGAACCATTTTCAAAAGTGAACCATATTAAAAAATGAACCATTTTCAAAAAATGGATATTTAAATCAGAACCATTTTCAAAATTCTGAACCATTTTAAAAAATGAACATTTTTCAAAATTAGAACTATTTTTAAAAATGAACAATTTTCAAAATCTGAAACATTTTCAAAAATGATTTTTTGAAATCTAAACCATTTTTTAAAATGAACATTTTTAAATGTGAACCAATTTCGAAAATGATAATTTTTCAAAAATCTAAACCATTTTTAAAATCAGAACAATTTTCGAAATTCTGAACCATTTTCAGAATCTGATTCATTTTTAAAATGGAACATTTTTCAAATCTGATCATTTTTTTCTAAACCTGAACCATTTTTAAACTGAACCATTTTCGAAATCTGAACATTACAAAAAAAAAATCGAAATTATTTCCAGAAATAGAGAAAAAAAGGCAAGCTTGGAGAAGACGTGAGCGAGGGTGTGCGCTGGGAGCTTGTAGTGCGCTCATGTTGGGCCAAACCCATCTAGTGAGCGAGCGAGGCGCTCGCGGGCGAGTCGATCGTTCCCCAGGAAACGAGCGATAGGTAGGCGATCCCAAGCACAGCTGCCCATCTGCACCTTGTGGTTTTAGGCTGTTAACAGGCCTTGGCGTGTATCACTCGAGAATGGTTCAGTTTAATGAACGAGAATTGTTGAATGGCCTCACGGGAATTGTTGAATGAACGAGATACAAAATTCTTGGCTAATGTGATGAAATGAGAGTACTCTGATTACCTGTTTAAAAAGAGAGTACTCTGATTATCCTGGATACAATATTCTCGTATCTTTGAAGTAGTTCTTTTCTTTTGTTTTGCTTTTGGCAGTGAGGCCATTTCTTTATCTGAGTATATCCTTTAATAATCATTAATCAATAGACACAATGATCGTTGTTTCAGAATACTGATTCTGGACACACGCAAATCATATAGTACAGCTGATTCTTCCAATCGAAATCAAAGTTACAGTGAACAAATTTTAGCAATTACTACTTGATCCCTAGCGTTTGACCAATCTTTGCTTCCTTCAAATTTTGTACTGCTGGCCACGCGCGCATTCTCGATGGATCACTGCCTCGTCACCGATGCCGAGTCGGCTGAACCGTCGAATAGCGCCTCCATCTCCTCGAGGGTCCTCCCCTTGGTCTCCGGCAGGCAAGCGTAGACGAACACCCACGCCGCCGCCGCGCACCCCGCGAAGATGTAGAAGCTCCCGGCCATGCCCACCGCCTCGTACAGCGAGATGAACGTCATCCCCACCACCGCGCTCATCACCCGGTTCATCGCCGTGCCGATGCCCGTGCCCTGCGCGCGCAGCCGGAGCGGCAGGATCTCCGATCCGTACATCCATATAACCGGCCCGAACCCCAACGAGAACGTCGCCATGAACACCGCCGCTGCCGTCACGCTCGTCGCCGCCGCCCACCACGCACCACTCGCGCCATCTGCCGCCGGCGACGCGCGGAGTGAGAAGCCGAGAACGAGCAGAGACGCGGTCATGCCGCCTGCGCTTGTGAGCAGCATGGGGCGCCGGCCGAGCCGGTCGGAGAGGAAGAGCGGGACGACGATGGATACCGTCTTGACGAAGCCGAGGAGGATCGTAGCGCCCAGCACCGCGCTCTGCGAGGTGATACCAGCGCGGTTGAAGACCCGTGGCGCGTACAGCACGAGCGCTGCAACGCCGGAAGCCTGCTGAAAGAACTGGAGGCCGAGGACGGCGAGCAGCACGCGGCGCACTGACGGCGTCGGCCGGACCAGCAGGTCGCGCCACACGCTCGTCGACGGCCGCGCTTCCTTCTTCTCGTCGCCGGAGACAGCCTGTTTCGGGCTCTCCTGGGAGGAAGAGACAATCTCCTTGAGGCGGCGCTCGGCGAGGGCCACGTCGCCGGTGGTGCGCACGAGGACTCGGCGGGCTTCGTCGTGGAGCCCGTGGAGGACGAGCCATCGCGGAGTCTCCGGCATGGCGAGCAGAGCGGCGACAGCGAGAAATAGCGGCGGGACGGCGCCGACGCCGATCATGACGCGCCAGTTGAGGGACTCGGGAAGGCCGGCGAAGGCAAAGTCGGCGATGTAGCTGAGCAGGATACCCGAGTTGCCGGCGATCTGAGATGGCAGGCATTTCAAAGAGTGTGAAGAACTGCGTGTATCGACAAATTTACGATGATCCGACACCATGAGAGTGAATATCAAACTCACACATCGCTATATATTTATCAAAAAAAATCTACTTGTGATCTTTATGACACCATGTGAGATAATAAAATGATGCCCACACTTTAACTGAATCTTTATGAACCATGATATTATGAGAGTTAAAATTCCCATTTGGAGGTCATCTTCGGAGTTCGGACCTTCGCAGAAAAAAGTGGCTACTATCATCTCCCAAATATAGTTGTACTTTGTTCTATCGGTTATTCTAATTCAAAGAGGTCTCTCAAATTATTATACCGTTCGGAGAATTTAATGGGACCTGCCTTACACATGACCACTCGCATCACTGTATTAATTCCGAGTTTTTAATATGTTTAAAAATCTCCTAAAAGATTAATCTGGTTAGCCGTACATATACACCGCTAAGTTCGTATCAACGAGGGCTCCAAAAATAGTTCTCATGTTATTTTTTTACACAAAAAATCACAACAGTCGCATTTTTATACGCCGTGGTCACCAAATTAATAAAAAACAATTGTCGAGATAATAATATATCATTTGAGATGATATTCTACATGTTTTAGGCATTGCAATGTTATGCAAAGGTAAAGAGTGAGTATTTCTAATGTTTCAAATAAGTAAGAAATGATATTATTTCACTAGCTCTAAAATGACAGCACATGTACCTCACAACAAAGTTATTATAATTTGGCAACTAAATTGGTGTAATCTAACAACTAATTGATAACAATTTGGTATCTCATGGTAAAAAAAGTTATCAATGTGAGATTGATTTTCAAAAATCTCGTCGCCACAAAGCAGCTGACCATCAATAAGAATATCAGTTGAAGTGATAAATGTTGTGAGTTTTAAGCACAAAGAAAATATTGGTGATGTATGCATACTTAGGGCCGCTTTGATTCATAGGATAGTAAAAGTGTAGGAATAGGAAACCTAAATGATTGGAGTAACATGTCTAATTAAATTCTATGAGAAGAGAGATTCTCTTTGATTGTGGTGAAGTAAGTTTCCATGAGGTTAGACCTAATGTTTTTTTCCTATGTGATTTGCACTAAAAGATCCCTATGTGAATAATTCTTATCGGATAGGATCCTTTGAATCAAACAACTTCAATTTGAAAATTTCCTATATAAACCTTTCAAAAGCAAAAGGGTAGATAAGCTCTCATTGTAGTTCAGTCTTTCAACCGTGTTGCATTGGTAGGCATGACTAGTCGCAAGACAACAACTTATGGTGCATTCACCCATGTCCGTCCAAGTGCCAACTAATCACGTACTAGGATAAGAACTGTACATTACATCAGAGAAGTTCGATCCGATTTGCTTTCCAGAAAAAAGATCCGATCGATTTCGCTTTAATAATTCCATATGGCCCAGTTAGACATGACCCAACTAATTTGATCTCTCCCTATAGAAAACATCTTTTTCAGTAGTCAGAGCACTATACTCCACGTTCGAACTGATCCTACAATCCTAGGATTTAATGCGGATCTAAAAAAATCGTCTTCAGCACGTTCGAACTGATAAAAGAATCCTGGATCTAGTGCGATCTCTCGAAATATTTATATTTTATACTGACATGGGTATGCTCTTTCATTAGAAATAATGAACCCACCCCAAATTAGCAATTAGAGGATTCTCGAAAAATTAGCAATTAGCTAGCCCCACACAAGCATTGCACTCAGGAGAGAAGCACCTAATTCGTTAAGCGACGAGATAAACAAGGTGGAATCGAGCTAACCTCGGGGATGGACGAGAGGAATCCACGGGAGCGACGAGATAAACAAGGTGGAATCGAGCTAACCTCGGGGATGGACGAGAGGAATCCACGGGACGCCTCCGGCGCCATCTCCGCGATGTAGACGGGCGCGACGACGAGGCCGAACCCGCACGCGACGCCGGCCACGACCTGTCCGGCCATGAGCACAGCGTAACCCGATGCCGCGCTGGTGATGGCGGAGCCGGCGAAGAACATGGCCGCGGAGAGCGCCATGGTGCGGCGCCGCCCGGCGCGGTCGCACGCCCATCCCGCCGCCAGCGAGCCGACGAGGGAGTAGATGCTGGTGGCGCCGATGAGCACCTCGATCTGCGCGTCGCTGATGCGCAGGTCGTCCTGCACGAACTTCTGCGCCCCGCTCATCACCCCTCGATCTGCAAACGGAGCCAGATTCGCAAATTAATCACGACATGGAATTGATGCAGCACCACATGCATAATCCAGGTAAGACCAAGAAATAGTTTCCAAATCTATCTGTTCACGCGATTAATTGACAGATATCTGGCACCGACAGATCAAAATTATTTGCGGACGCAACGCATGGCCAGCATGCATGCTAGCTTGCATGCAGAGGTTGCACAGGTTTGCTTACTGTAACCGTAGATGATTGAGATGGCAGAGGCGACGAGGGAGCAGACGAGCGCGTAGGCGCTTCCGGCGGCGGCGGCCGCCTTCCCGCCATCACCATCGCCGGGGAGCAGCGGCGCCTCGAGCTCGTGCTGTTGCCGTTGCTCCTTCTCCATTATATTATCTAAATACTAGTTGACCGCCACCGTCGCTCCTCAGGTAGACCGAGGTTGAAGCTTTAATTCTTTTCTAGCCTAGAGAAATGCCAGAAGGAGCTTCGAATTGAGATCGACCGACTGCGCCGGACACAGCTATATAGGACCCGCATACCGAATTGAGATCGACCGACGACGCGGTTCTTAATTGATCACGTGCTCATGTCGTGAAGAGAGATAAAAAAAATTGTTTACGCGGAGATGAGCACGGCTGCTGTAAAATTGATTAGCCGAGGACCGGTTAACACTCACAAGTACTACATCGCCATTGCGAGTGCCGGCTCTGGGAGTAAATTACAGGAACATACCACAATTGGCGGGCAAACCACGAGTCAGTACCACCTTTGGTGATTTTTTCGTGTCAGTACCATTCTTGAGGCAAGGAGCAACAGATGACGCAAAAAGGCTGGTTTAAGCTGCAGATGACGTTCTGACAGGCCTGGCCCACCTATCAGCGCTGACGTGGCCAAACGGCCGTTAGACGCCTCCGTCCCGACCGCTAACCTGCTCGCTGGTCAAGACCGACCCGGTCGGGCGACCGAGCCACTCCCTCACTCCACTCCCTCACTCCACTCCTCTCTCTTCCGAGCCGGACGAAGCCCGACGAGCTCTGCCGCCACTCCCCGCCGTACCTGCATTGCCGCCGCCGCCGTCGAGATGCCGAGCTGGAGCGACGACGAGACGTCGAGCGAGGGCCCGTTGAGTGCTGAGGTAAGTCATTTTTCACATTTGGGGCTAGGTTTAGGGTTCTTTGCTAGGGTTAGGGTTCCGATTTGGGAATTTGAAATTCCATCGATTGAGCCTCGATTTTCTTGTCTGTTGGTCAATTCTTAGTATCCGGAGGGGGGATTTATTCCCGGCACCATCGAGGATCCAACCTGGTGTGGCATTGCTGTGGGTTCAACGTACCGTTGCTGCGTCCACAATGAATTGCCAGAGAAATTTGTAGCTTATCAAGGAAGGAACACAGGGAGACGTTTTCTGGCGTGCGCAGTTGAGAACGTAAGTTCTTGCAGTCCATGTTTCTGTTTATTAGTTAGTCCATGTTTCTGTTTATTAGCCAGTGTTAATAGCTTGGTTATTATGTCTCTGTTTATTAGTTAGACCAATAAACAGTAGTATGAATTGTCCTAGTCCACTCAGCAAGTCTGTATGAATTTACTGTTATGATGTAGCAAAATAACCATTTTATGTAGTTGTAGAAATTTGAATGTATGCAGTATTTTAAATGTATGCAGTAATCTAAATCTCACATGATGAATACTTATGTAGTTTTTTTCTGTGTGTTAGCAAGTTGAAAATTGTGGATTTGTTGAGTGGATAGATGAAGAATGGCCAGAGTCACTACAGCATGCATTGCATTCTTTGTGGAGCAAGGTAGATGAGCTCACTGTTCTCAGATTGGAGGAGCAGCTTGATCATTGTGTGGTCAGCGAGAATCTGGCTGAAATGGAGAAGAAATACAGTGATTTAAAGGATGAAGTCAACAAGATGGTGGAGGACACTGTGAAAAAGGTTCAGCTGGCAAACTACTATGCCAACTTGAAGGAAAAGGACAAGGATGAAAGAAAAAGTGAAGAATGTGATAAAGCAAGGATTGAAGCTGAGGCTAAGGTGGCAGAGATGGTGGAGGAGAACAATAAGCTGGAGCTGGAGAAGAAAGCATTGAAGGAGGAAAAGAAAAAGCTGGAGTATGCTCTATTTGATCTTCTGAAAGCACACCATGTTAACAAAGATAAGCTCAAGTGCATCAAGGAGATCTTGGATGAATCAAATGCGAAATGAGATGTAATAGTTTAGATTTAAATCAGTGCAAGAATTAGTTTCCGGACCTGTGTGTCCATGAACATTTATACTAGTTTCTGAACCTCTGTACTGATTTGAAAATATCTATTGTCGAGCCGTGTATGGATTTAAATTATCTATGTGTACTAAGGATTTGAGTTTGAATGTTAGTTTCACTGATGTGTTTGAAGTATTTGTGTATTATATTTGAGTTTATACTAGTTTATGAACCTTTGTTTTACATAGTTGTCGCCGACGCACTCGTCGACGATTGTCGACGACAACTGTCTTCCCTCAAGTTAACATTCCTTGTTGATGCCTTAGTACATCTAGCGTCGACGACAATCGTCGACGAGTGCGTCGGCGACAACTAGATGTACATACAAAATCACAGCATATTATCAAACAGATGTACATAAGAAGGAATGACAACTAGATGTACCAAGGCATTCAAATTACCACAGAAATAACACAGATAATTAGGAGTTCATCATCCAACAGCATTACTAGATCATTACAAAGTTCAGCTACCAACAGCAGTGGTAAGGCATGAATTTGAGGTACATGTCCATTACAGCACTCTGCATCACCAAAAGCATCACCAACAAGTTGTGTTAACCAACAAGTTTAGGGGTTTGTGGAATTACAACACAACATTGCACCAAAATAACCAGCCATGTTTCTGGAATTACAGTCCAACAGCCAGGACAAAGGCAAATTTAGTTGGAAGAAGGGCCAGCTTCTCCATCTCCATCTCCTGCTTGATACCCACAGTTGAAATATTTCCATGTCCTGCATCTTTTGTACCCGGGCTCGTCTGATTGTGCATTGTAGTTGGGCACACTTGTAGTATTAGGTCTTGGAGCAACAAATGATCTTGCAGCAGCTCGTGGTGGTGGTGCAGTAGACCTTGCAGCAGCAGATGGTGGAGTAGATCTTGCTGCAGATGGTTGAGTGGACCTTGTAGGTGTAGTAGACCTTCCAGCAGCAGATGGTGGAGTAGATCTTGCTGCAGATGGTGGAGTGGACCATGCAGGTGTAGTAGACCTTGCCGCAGCAGATGGTGGAGTAGATCTTGCTGCAGATGGTGGAGTAGACCTTGCTGCAGATGGTGCAACAGTAGATGGTGGAGAGGGTGCAGCAGCAGTAGATGGTTCTGCTCGGTTAGCCTGTTGTATAAGAGGAATGAATTGAAATATAGAGATATGCATTGAACAAATTGAACAAATGAAAAAAGGAGGGAAATGAGAAGAGGTTCACACTAACCACATGACCGTTCTTCCTAATAAGCAAATCAGGCCTCAATTCCTCACTGCAGCTTGTGTATTTGTGTCCTTGCAGCTTGCAGTTAGAGCAGGTTATGGTGCCCATCCTTGAAGTTTCTTTAGGTTTTGGCTTCTCGAACTGCCCCTTCTTTCTCTTCTCTTGCCTTCTGCCTCTGTTGATAAAGAAGACAGGTGGGACAATATCCGGAGTATCTGTCCTAGTCCAGTCATGCTTCCCTGGCACTGGGTAGATGAGAGGCTTGTAAGCTTCTAGGTACATTGCTTTCTTGAAGAATGGGCTGACAAAATCCTCAGGACATTGCTTCGATTTGATAATAGCACTGCAAGCATGGTGACAAGGGAGCCCAGTAACATCCCATCTCCTACAACCACATGTTCTTGTTGCTAGATCAACTGCATGTGGAAAGGACAGTCCTCATTTATGCACTGCACACTAACTCTTTTATTGGAGTTCCTGTGGTAGATATAATTCCTGCTTTGTGCTATGTGTAAGTTAATCAATGCATTTCTGAACAGTTCCACATCTCTGAAGCACATTTTCATGCACAATTGCTCATGTGCCTGCAACCTCTTCTCATCATACCAGATTCTTGGTGGCCTCTTCTTTGCTCTACTTTTTCCTCTCTTTGGTAGCACCCAGGATAGTGGTTCAAAACCATCATCATCACTGTCTTTTAATAATCCACCTTCTTCTTCATCTGATGAGGGTATGTAGTTAACTACATCATCAATAACCACACTGGAGTGAGACCTGACAGTGTAGCCTGGTCTTACTTTCTTAGTTCTCTTCTTCTTTGCTTCAATGACAGGTTCAGGTGCTGGTGCTGCTTGTTCACTGGCTTGTTCACTAGCTGGCTCATCTTCTGGTACAAACAAATCCTCTATGTCAGTATCACCTTCACAGTGCAGCAGGGGGTCCTCTCTCCTCCTCCTCAGCTCCTCCATCCTCTCAGCAAGTTCTTCATCTTCCTTGCTCCTAATTTCTTCCCTAAGACCAAAATCTGCCTCTCCCATGTCAAAGTCTGAATCTGACCCAATTTCTTCAACATGTGGCACCTCTATTGCCTTCCCCTTGTCAACATATATGCTTTCTTGCGTGC
The DNA here is from genome assembly GCA_947311845.1 of Poa pratensis. Lineage (NCBI taxonomy): Eukaryota > Viridiplantae > Streptophyta > Magnoliopsida > Poales > Poaceae > Poa > Poa pratensis. The sequence continues at coordinate 27,377,069 of CAMZMU010000114.1, forward strand.
ACAAATAAGGGTTAGCTTCAGTCTGACTGCCCACAGTTCCTCCTTCACTTTCTACTACACACCCTTCATCATCAACAACATAAACAGGAGGGGCACTCAAATCATACATAACTGGTTCTGTGTATTGAATTATGCTAGCTGATGCAGCAGCACATGATGCCTGAGATGGTGGAGCAGCACATCGTGGAGCAGCTCTGCCCCTCTTGACAGTAAAATTCAGAATTTTGCTTGAATTGAAATACTCTAGCAGTTCATATATTTTTTCATTGTTGTCAACTAGTTCCAAACCTGCACCCTTTCTGCAGTAAATAGAATCTCTAATACTATATCCCTGGGTCTCAATCAGATCAAGCAGACGCATGAAGGTGACATCATCACGACCAATTTTCCTCTCCAGATTGTCCAGTCCATCGAAATGAATTCGCACTTCCCAAACCTCAGGATCCAAACTACAAAGCAACGCAATATAAATAGATTCAGTGGAAACCCTCAAATCTGGAAACCCTAACCCTAAATCCCCCAAATTTGGTCACTCTCTACTAGAAACCCTAACCCTAAATCGGAATCAACAGGGATAGGGACAGAGAAAATGGAGTCGATGCTTACTCGACGCCGCCGAATCCTGTCGTCCACTGCTCGCTCGTCGCCGGATTGGCCACCCACATATGAGCTAGCAGCGTGCCCACCCTCGATGCCACCGACGGCGGCGGCCACAGCTCGTCCAGGTCATCCATGCTGCTTCCAGATCCAGCACTCGAGCCACCTCCATCGGCAGCAAGGTCGCCGCCGTGACCACTACCACCGCCGTGGGCACAGCCACCCCCGCCGTCGCCGCCACCCGGATTCGCCGCGTCGTCCATTTTCGAACGCGCGGGAAAGAGAGAGGAGTGGAGTGAGGGAGTGGCTCGGTCGCCCGACCGGGTCGGTCTTGACCAGCGAGCAGGTTAGCGGTCGGGACGGAGGCGTCTAACGGCCGTTTGGCCACGTCAGCGCTGACAGGCGGGCCAGGCCTGTCAGAACGTCATCTGCAGCTTAAACCAGCCTTTTTGCGCCATCTGTTGCTCCTTGCCTCAAGAATGGTACTGACACGAAAAAATCACCAAAGTTGGTACTGTCTCGTGGTTTGGCCGCCAATTGTGGTATGTTCCTGTAATTTACTCCGGCTCTGGGCCTCTGGCTATTACAGGTCGAGAAATGCTGGGCGTCCTCCGGCTCATGGAAGAGAGAAATCGATCCCCTCCTCCACCGTTGGATCTCACTAAAATTTGAGATCTGGACCGTCCGATCTTTGCAGCATACTGCAACTTGCACAACAACTGTTTTGTACCATTGCAACATTTTTCTCCATAGTGGGTTAAGCCGTACAAATAACACTGCAACAATTTTAAAGCACCAATGCATCAAAAAAATTGAGTATGTAGAAAACACTCACTAGTTGCACTAAATCTCTATTGACCTAAGCAAAATCGCCTAGAAAAAGACAAAACAATTCTGTAGCATGAAAGACCAATGTTTGCAGCACTTCACTGAATCATTTGCAGCATTAAAGAAAACATTTGCAATAGTCGCCTAGAATCGTGGCAACACCTCACTTGTGTGTTCGCAGTAAACACCAAGTTTGGAACATATTAGGTGAAACATATGTAATATCCGAAAATCGCAAAATAGTAACCCTGATTAGGATCGATCTCGCCGATCCAATACTCGCGGGCGACGAGTCTGACATGCATCTAGGCAGAGGAAAGGAACATTGTGCGAGTGAGAGACGCAACCGACCAATCGATTCATCTGGATGTTCGGCTGAACCGAATCATTTTCCTTATAGGTGGGCCTTCGAGCCAGAAAGATGGTGACACATGATATTGGAATAGTGCATGCGCACGTGATGAGTTTTTATTGGGTAGACACATTTATTTCCAAAAATACACGAGGAGGGGCCTAATTAGGTATTGCGATTAGACATATGATGAACGGTGTGGATGTTCTAATTGAAATGGTCATTACGATAAGCCGGGGCAGTTACTCGGTGTTGTTGACGATGACGCCTTTATGCATGGACGCCCGGACGGAAGCTCTCGTGGCGTCCACGTCGGACCGTCTCGATCGTGTGGTACGTATACGGAGTAATATCTTTTCTGTAGCGTTGCGGTCGATGGCTATTCGTTGCTGGGGATGGTTCTACTTGCGCCTCGGCATGGTGCAGTTGGTTTACTTAAGTTGATTATTAGACTTTAGAGAGGAAAAACTCAAGTCAAGTTTTCTTCCTTCTCTATCATCGTCTGTTAGCTTTTGTCATGTTGTGTTTAATTCTACGGCTGAAATGTGTGGATATGGATGCCTGCTAGCGAATCAGCTCCACGCGGATGGCGGCGGCGGCCGGGCTTGTCTTTTTTACAGAAGGAGGCCCTCGTGGCTCGCGTCGACTAAGGCGGGTAATAGACGTTTAAATATCAAGTACTCCCAAACTTTTGAGACACTTATTTTTGTACGGAGAGAGTATAAGTTTGGATCTAAATATGAAAATAAACTACTCGTTCAGTTTTTGAATATAAATTCTAAATACTCGACTAAGTACAACAAGAATAAGTCAAATTAAACAAGACGATGACAAGATATAACCCAAGTGATAAGTAACATATAAAAAGACATGTGATTTCAATCACGAAGGCACTTCTAAGAAAACAAACTCGAGTGTGGAGATAACCGTAGAGACGAAAAATGTATCCCGATGTTCATTTACTCACAAGTAAACTATTCGTTGCATATGTATTGGAGGTTTCGAGGAGCGTAGGTTATTGGTCGTCCCCCACTTAGTACATAGGACTGGAGTGCTCAACATGACCTATGAAGGCTTCTGCAGTGGCAGGTTTAGTGACTCTACTTCTATTCGACGTGTGGGTTCGGTACTTGGTCCTACGTGAATGACCTATCGGCTCTCCGTTAGAAGTCTCGACTCTCATCGTCATGGGTTCTGCGTCGCTATAGGTAGGTGCTGCTCGACGACATTTGTGTGGCTAGGGCCATCGGGACCATGCTCTAGTGTGACTGTGCATTGATAGATCGAAAGGTGTTGGAAGCAAAGGGTGGCTTTGATTAGTTGGTTCTCTTTGAGTGTCGGATTTCAAGATTTCGGGTGATAACGATCAGTTCGAACTTTTGGTTATAATGGTTGATTCATGAAACTTGACATGGTAATCAAAGGGGATGTCTTTGAGTTTAAGTCCAAGCTTTCACAATTTGAGAAAAAGTTGCTCTTGCCCCTTTCCTATCCATGTATAGACCTTCTCGTGCCATACATGCATGACATTCTCTGTTCACGTGTAAGTCTCATCGGGTCATACATGAGAGGGGTGTTATAATATATGTTGACTACCCACATTGTTCCCATTAGTTTGGAGTCTTGGTTCTTATGGTTGGGGCATGAAACTTCACAAGTTCAATCTTATTTGGTTGGACCAAGTAATGGCGACATTCATGTAAAGATATTGCATGGATCCAAAAACGTTGGCATTGTGTGTTGTTTTCTTTCTCATGGCATCGTTGTTGGAACACTGCTCTTGTTACCCCGAGTTTCCATCATTGTTATGGATTTTGTTATTTGTTGCGGTTGTTCCGTCGATCATTATTTTTCTTTCTATTTTCTAAAGGTTTTTTGCGTGACTCCTCAATGTCTTAAGTAACTTTTGATGTCATATAAGTATAGAGACAGGGTGTAACTCATATCTTCTTGATATTAATATATTCTATTTATCGAGAAAATCGAGAATAAGCTCCACACGTTGATCCAAATAATAAGTCGGTATGATGGATATGGATGCAGATTGGCACAAAATTTAGATACCAACTACTTGAGTAGCGGACTATATGTTGGTTGTTATGAAGTTATGCGGTCACTAACAATAAGAAATCTCTTGCGCGTGTCAGGTTACTCCCTTCCTTCATATTTATAAAACATTATTTTTCTTTTAAGTACACGATTGCAATGGCCCTCATAAATGCTAGCGTGTTGTGCTTTTCTTGTCTTATAAAGAGTGGTCGAAAAAATAAATCTCCGATTTCATAGATATACTTTTACCATATGATCACAAATAACAAGGTTTGAAAGCCAAAACTCGTAATTTCCCAAAACTCCCCAACTTTAGAATGTTAAATGAATATAATAATACCTAACATTTTCTTTGAATTGATTGAATTTTTTCAACACAACTTGATTTCTTTTCAACTTTTTCTACCTCGCTAAATACATATATTTTTTCATAATTTTAATAAAACCTAATAACAATTTTAGGTATTTATTAAGGAACCAAATTAGGACTTATGAAAACCCAAAATAAATTTCAAATGTACAAATTGGGTGAAACTATTTTCCCAAATACCAATCTAATTATTTGATTTATAGATTTTTTGAATTGAAAAGGTATTTTGGCTGCCATATCAAATTTCATGTATTAATTATAAGGGCTTATTAGTTTTGTGCCCCGGTTTGCTTAGTTTTCCTCGTCTGTGCCCTACTTCCTTAGTTTTTCTCGGCTGTGCCCTACCTGGCTCTTTCGAGGCTAGAAGATGGCGAGGACGGACGTTTTCGTCTGGTCAACCTCCTTTGACCGTCACTTGGCCTGACTAGTGGGGTCGGCCTGGGGCACCTCGTAGTTAAGTCATACGTGTTGGTGTTTAGTCCCACCTCGCTAGTTGGAAGTGTGTGCGACCTCTTTATAATCCCGAATATTCGATGGCTATCATTAGCATCGAACGAAGCGGGGTGGAACCGGGCCCGGGCCTCCTTCATTCGATGCTAATTTTATATCCTTTGTTGTGTAGTCACTCGCTTGTTCAGATCTGCCCCTAAAATTGTACGGAGTAGATAATTTTGCTACGGATGATTAGTCATTTCTCCCACCTCGCTAGTCTTTCAGATCTGCCCCAAAAAATATAGATAATTTCTGCTTATCAATAGTTTTGTTTCATTTGGATAATTGGTTTATTAGTAAATAGCCTTTTTTGCTTTGATCTTAAAGAGCGCTAAAATCATAAGCAATTGGTCCAAATGACATGATTGGTTTATCATAAGCGATTGTTCCAAATGACATAGAGCATATGATCGATCGCATTAAGCTTGCAACGCATTAATTATGCTTACATCTCATTAATTATCTCTAACGACTGATGATCAGCAAATAAACAAATTCTAGAGCAACTATACAAAAATAAAATCCTGCAGCTATCAGATTAGCCTGCTTCTTCAGACCATTCATCTGCCTTAAGTGCTGGTTGAGTTCCGCAACCCCCATCGGCGGAGCAACGATGTCAGAGGGCAAAATCTCCACATTCGACGGCAGATTGAGCTCGCTGGTTGCGCCCCCCTTCGAATCAATTAAGCCCACCCGTTGAAGCCTCGCAATGTATAAATCCAACCACTCAAAATGGTCGCATGGATCCATCCACTGAAAAAGTAAACATGAACCCTCAATCCCAGATCCGAGCAAAAAAATAAAAACTGGATAAATCAAAGCAAAAGGATGCGAGAGACAGATCTTACTTGCTCTGGCTTGCTCTCGCATGTCAGATACTCGTGCCCAAAGTTGGTATTCTCCTTCTTACTAGCACAACGTTTCAGTGGCGTGATGCGTGGGCATTTAGGACATTGCGGCAACGGCACCACAGGCTGCTTTGGCCATGAGGGGCGGCAGCCTGAAGTGGAGGTGCTCAACATATCTCGTCGGCGTTGCGGCTGTCCGTCGTCGTCGGAGAAGAAGAAGAAGAGGAAGAAGAAGATGATCCACACTCTATCTGCGTGCGTAAAGAGGAGGCAAATGGGGTGCGCGTAAAGAGGAGGCAAATGGTGGGTGTGCGTAAAGAGGACCCACCTGTCATTGGGTATACAACGGTCAACTCGTCAGCGGGTAACGGTCATATGCGGATGTTGCCACTCCACCATTTTTGTTCAAAATATATGAACTAGGTATGACAAATAAGAGTTCAAAATGAACGTCCATCATTTGTACGCAAAGAATAACATAAGGGAGGCACATTCCCAGAATATTTTGAATGGTCACTCCGCCATTTTTGACGATTTTTTGAGAAAACTCTCAAAAAATAGAGAAAAGTTCAAAAAATATGAAATCCAGCGGTAATCGTCTCTTTCATGGTATTCAAGCTAGATGACCAAGATTTTGAAAAAACGAGTCTTCTCAAAATGGGCTATCTTGTATGAACATTCAAGCTAGATGACCAAGCTCATGGCCATAACCATAGCTAGCCTTACGCTATGATGACCAAATTCGGCACAAACATGGGATTTGAAATTACAAACAATATTGCCGAAGAAAAGATTCCAAGAAAATTGACCGTTTTTTTCTAACTTCTATTTAGTGTCAAATTCCTTATTTTTTGTGAAGTAGCAATGACAAATAAGAGTGCAAAATGAACGTCCATAAATTTTATGCAGGGCATGACATATGGGAGGCACAATGCCGGAATATTTTTAATTTTTGAGCTTTCTATCTATATTTCATGCATTAAACGAGTTTAATAGGATTTAACACTATTTAACGAGATTTGAACTACAAGTGTGTTATAGTTTGTCCCAAAAATTATAGAAAAATCATATATACGTAGTATAGAATGGTTCTATGCGAACCCGCCCAAAAAATCAGAAAATTGACACCTTTGTTATGAATGGTCACTCCGCCAATTTTGACTTTTTTTTAGAAAACTCTCATAAATCGAGAAACGTTCAAAAAATATGAAATCCAGCGGCAATCGTCTCTTTTAGTGTTAGTGTAATACTGTTTAGGAAAAATCATAAACTTGGAATTCAAGATTTTGAAAAAACGAGTCTTCTCAAAATGGGCTATCTTGTATGAACATTAATGAGATTCAAGCTAGATGACCAAGCTCATGGCCATATCCATAGCTAGCCTTAAGCTATGATGACCAAACTCGGCATAAACATGAACTTTGAAATTACAAACAATATTGCCGAAGAAAAGATTCCAAGAAAATTGACCTTTTTTTCTAACTTCTATTTAGTGTCAAATTCCTTATTTTTTGTGAAGTAGCAATGACAAATAAGAGCGCAAAATGAACGTCCATAAATGTTATGCAGGACATGACATATGGGAGGCACAATGCCGTAATATTTTGAATTTTTGAGCTTTCTAGCTATATTTCATGCATTAAACGAGTTTAATAGGATTTAACGCAGAAAATTCATATAAATTGCGGGGACATTCAAAAAACAGGAAATCCGGTGGCAAGCTTCTTCATCAGAATACTAGTTTCTAAGAAAAATAATAAACATCCAATACAACAAGTTTTTACTTAAGCGACGCACAGAGCGCGCGCGTGTGCGGCAGTTCGCGCCCAGAGCACGCCATGGCGCGCCCAGAGCGCGCCCAGAGCACGCACATAAGGTGTTCGACCAAAATACATCCTTAGAGTAGTCACTAAACAAATACATCCACCAACAACAACAACGCATAGTAATATTAATCACTCTTTTTTTGATCTCTTCTTTGATCTCTTGCTTGATCTCTTTGTTTGATCTCTTGTTTGATCTCTTCGCTGGTCTCTTCGCTGGATTCGCTGGATTCCTCATCGTCTTCGCTGGATTCGCTGGACAGCTCGACGTCTTCGCTGGACATCTCGATGTCTTCAATGGCCTCCTCGACGTCTTCGCTGACCTTCTCAAATTTCAGCTTGATGTACTCCTCCTTGATGATCACCTTGATAGCGAAGAGATCACCAAAGCGAATTTGCGCTAGTTGAAAGAATAGATCCCAGTTCCCAGTGAACTCGACGTAATCTTCTATTACTTGATATGATCCCATGATCTCGACATTGTCTCTCGCCCATAGACGAGAAGCCCCTTCTGATGGAAGTACATAACCATCTACTACCTCAATCTTGAGATGCTACCAAAATAACATGAACATCGTATCAGAAAAGTGTAAATGACGGCAGAGTATCAGAAAAATATAAATGAACAAGAAAAGTTTGAATGATACCAGAGAGTCCTCATCTATACCATCATTCTCAATCCTGCGCATGTAGAACTGAGAGATCTCAAAGAACTCGTCAGCATCCAATTACCTTGTGGCCTCCTTGAATAAAGCGAAAGATATCGCATTCATTTCTGAAAAACTGACATCGCTCGGTTCGTGAAATATGGACTTCACAAGGGCTGGCTTGCAGCATTTTTCAATCTGTTTACACTCTGATCAAAGAGACGAAGACATTCAGAAAAATATAAACTACTCAATGTGTAAGAAAAATAACACAAACTAACATACCAGAGGCTTGACCAAAAGGTTTGGTAGCATTGCTTGCGTTAGTCACTTCAACATTGAACACATGATGATTTTCATCATACATGAAGTTGACAACATCGCCTTCTTCGATGTCGTAGGCTACACGCAGTGCTCTCCACTGTGTTCCATAGATATAGGTCCGAATATGGGTCTTGGAACTATCACTTAGCTGCCTACACAGTGTTGCCCGCTCCGTTTCAATTTCAATTTCCCACCTCCACAGGTAGAAGTAGTATGTGTCTCCCTTCAGACACTTAGCCTCCATCCAGTTCTTACGAGGGCCAATGGCCCAGCTCTCTAGAAGAAATCTTAAAGGGCATGGAAGAATCTACATGTAATACAAAACCGGAGAAACTAAGAAGACACGAATTGAAGGAAAACAAATGACATTCCCTCGAATTTAAAATGCAATACTTACAACTTCCTTTTGGTAAGTGCTGTATTCAATCGGGACTCTAAAAGTATTCCAACGACGAGTGAGTTTATGACATAAAGTTGGTTCGTGCCAGCACATAGGATATACATCGACCTCGCCATCCGATTCCTATTTTAAAAACCAATAACAAAAGAAATTTAGAACCACATAAACAGGCGGAACCTGGGGTTTTTCGCCATTCCGCAAGCCAAATAGAAAGTCAAATTACCTCACATATAATGCACCATTCGGGAGCTCAGACAGGTAAATGAAACATGTAGAGAAGATATCACTGACCATCGAAATGGGGTTGATGGATTGCAGCTCGAACCGTCGACGACCGAAAAACCCCAACGGCGAAGGCGGTCGTACAATAACCGCGCCCGCAAGACGATGGCGATGGGAGACGGGCGACTGGAGACGGGAGACGGGCGACTGCGTTGGCGATGGAGCTCCTTTGCGCCTTGAATCACCCTGCTCTGCTCCTTGAATCCAACTCCTATTGCTCTGTTCTTGGGGGTCCTGGGGTTTTCTCGGGGGCTTCTCTAGGCGGAAGCAAGAAGAAAGACCACGTGGGCCCCATCGGCGATATCCCTTGATTAAACAAGTGCCCCGGCCCCACTCGATGCGATTCCAAACGAGGTGCCTAGGCCGAACCCACCAGTCAGGCCAAGTGACGGTCTAAGGGGATTGACCAGACGGAAACGGCGCACTTGGTCGTCCGCGGGCCTCGAAAGAGCCATGTAGGACACAAACGAGGAAAACTAAGGAAGTAGGGCACGGAAGAGGAAAGCTAAGCGAATCGGGGCACAGAACTAATAAGCCCTGATTATAAATACAAACCCCTTTGTGAACATAAAGTCCATTTACGCCAAAACTTAGCTTGTGGCCCATCTCCTATGAACCTACCAGCCCAATATTCTAGGACCGCTTTCCATTAAAAAAGGTGTATCTTATGCAATACACTTTCACTTAAAAACCCCAAAGGATTATCTTCTAATCCAGTTCGCTCGACCCAGGTCCAGTGGCTGAGATGTCCCATGAGATGGGTCGTTCTGTACTAGTGGTGGAAGAACGTAGGTGGTGACAATGGAGAATTCACCGATGAGGGAGGAGTGGCGGTGGATGGTTGCATGCGGTAGCGACGAGGACCAGATGGATTTTGCGAAAGAGGTCGTGTAGTAAATAACTAAATGATCATCTAGACCTCTCGATCAATATTGGAGATCTAAGAAAAAACCTATGGTAAATTAAGAGTGTGACTCGAAAGTAAATATTTACAAAAAAATAACTGGTAAATTGCAAATTAGAGTGAACGTGATGGAGTTGAGATGATGTAGCTGACACACAAAAGACACATATATTGTTGCCTTGATGTCGTTGAGGCGTGGTGCATGTGACATGATGAAGTTGAGACACACTTGTTGTTCAATCTTTCTTAATTACTACATTGCACTCAGTTGACCTTAATTAACTTTATTGCAAAAGTCTCAATTGCACACACTTGTCAATGACACCTCTCTCACTTGCATCCTTATCAACTGGACAACTCATAAATTGAAAGGATAGCACAGTTGGTTCGTTAAATGTGTTTAAAAAGCAATTAAACTAATTGCATCGTAGTAAAAAAAACTTGAAAAGACAATTGGTTTATTCAACTACACGAGAAACCACAGTTTGTTCAGTGAGGTTACGGAAAACATAGTTGAGAAAAGCTTATGCTAGATTTTATCAGATAGACGTGTACTAGTTAGCAATCCGGAAAGTAAAGAACAATAAGCAGTCATATGTTATATAGATACTCGTAACTACAAAGATTACAAATGTTTGTATATGATCTACAATTGCTTATATTGTTTTACAATGTCACTCACATCCCACAAGTCGCGTATGTGTCACCATCTAGTAGAAAAATGATCTGTAGTCCCGGTTCGCCTGGGCTTTCAGTCCCGGTTGCCGAACCGGGACTGGCCAATCGGGACCAATGCTGGTCCCGGTTGGTCCACGAACCGGGACCAATGCTGGTCCACGTGGCCAGTTCTGGCTGGGCGTGGGGGGAGACTCATTGGTCCCGGTTCGTATTACGAACCGGGACCAATGAGTGTTTTTTTTGTATTTAGGGTTTAGGGTGTATTTGGGCCACCTCTCCCTCTCGCCGGTGCCCCCTCTCCCTCTCGCCGGTGCCTCCGTCGTCTCCCCCTTCTTCGCATCGCCGACGTGCTCTCCATCTCTCACTCGCCGGCATATCGAGGCCAAGCTTCGATATTTCTGTGCAGGTACTACTCGCCGGCTCATCTCTCACTCGCCGGCTCTCCATCTCGCACTCAATTCGATGGTACTACATACAGCAATGAAGGAACCACTATTACACATCATCGTCATGAATATATTACACACATCTCATTCGTCGTGCTTGGTCGAACATATTAATGTACACACGAGTTTCATGCATATATACATCTCTTTTACACTCGCATTTCAACCTTCCCATAGTATTCTCCCTTCGGATCTAGGACCTCTGCATCTAAGAATCCCGCAATTTCCTCTTGAATTGCTCGTACGCGATCTTGTGGTAGAAGACCGTCCCGCACCGTTCGATCTAATTTAAAGAAGGGGTCAATATATATGAATGAAACTAAACACAATTGATGGCAATAAACTAAAATTGTGAATATTGTTTACGTACTTCAAGTTGTTCTAAGAACCGGCTCTTGGATCGCTCTTGGGTCGTCTGGCGAATGAACTCGCAAACGTAGTATCCACATAAATTATTCCCATGTTCCTGCCTCAAGCACTTTACGAGAACAGAGTTCAATCAAAATAATAATCAAGCATGATAATGGTATTGAAACTAAAATCAAAGAGATGCGCGGAATAATAATCAAGCATGATAACTTACACTTATTTGTTCAAATGTAAGCTCTGCCCAAATACCCCTAGCCTTGGCGGTGAACCGTTTCCAAGCCCTGTCCGGCAAAGAAAATGAATAAAGGAGTTATATATTAATTGCTTGCTACCAGGGAATGAACGGAAAGTTGCCGATATAGTGCCATAATGATTGAAATTACCCTTGGAGGCATTCCTGCATGTCCGCCCACTCCTCAAGGGGTTTACGTTTCGAGTCCATGACAAGTACTACTCCTTTGTCAGGTTTAATGATTAGCAGAATAAAGTGGAAGCTGCGCACGCATAAAGTCATCAATTATACACTTAACATCGAGTAAGCGAAATAGAATGTGTACAAGACAGTAACACTCACCCGTAGTTGTAAGGAAATAGTATTTCCCTTTTGGTTTCGTTAAACCTTAACGCCCTTACCAAGTTATCCTCTGTGTCGTTGTAATGACGTTGAGAGATACTTGATGAATGTAATATGGGTCAATGAACCCAATGTCATAGATTTGTCCTCTTTTGCATTGGAGAATCTTCATTCTGCATAATTAATATAGTGATGAGTAAGATTATACATGCAATGAACGAGCTGAGCTAGCTAGAGACTTAATTACAGAAATAATACTTACAGACAATAGGCACTGAGGATAGCTTTGTCGATGGCGTCTTGTTGGTATAACTGAAATAATTCAGAAAATTCAATCATTACCACGCCATTTCCATGCCCGTAATGCTCGTTTCTATAGGCCACGTAGATCCAGTTTTCCTTCCTCACAGGCTCGCATGTACCACTTATGCAATCTTCGCATTTTTGTTGGTAGACCGTTGACTAGCTCAGGTTTGACGAGAGTATCCCGTACCGGTAGTGTATGCTACTTCCTGGAACACTTCTAATTGTGCTAAGTAGTCCTGAATAGACATGCCTGAGCAGCGGCCGCTTCTCCGTATATTGCAACAAACTCAGGATCGATGGACTCACCTGTGCTCGACCCCTCCTCGGTATTGGAAAACACTTTGAGCGGGGGGCACGACTGTTTTTCTGTTCTCCGAGCTGGGGAACTGATTTCCCTTTCCCGCTTGCACTACTACTCTTCGACCGCTCCTTATTTGCCTGAACCGACTTGCGAATCTGGCGGTCATAGTCTGGTGTCAGCCTTGGCGGGGGTTGTTCAAGGGTCTTCAGCATTTTGAAGACGGCGGCTTTTTCTTCTGGGGTGGAGGGGAACTCTGCCGCTTTCGGCTTCTTCAGGCTAGCCAACCACTCTTTATGTTGGGCATTGCCATCGCGGCATTTTCCTCCACCGTATAGTCATAAGGTCTCATGGGAAGATTCTTATGAGGTACTTTTGGGAGGGGCGACCTTTTACGTTTCGGTGATCGCTTACCCCTCATAGTACCAGCGGTGGGCGGAGACGGCTGACGCGGCGGCGGAGACGGCTGCGCTGGAGACTGGTGAGGCGGTGAAGAGGACTGTTGCGCTGGAGATGCTGAGGCGGTGAAGAGGACTGTTGCGCTGGAGACTGGTGAGGAGTCGATGGCCTTGGCTGCCAGTTCGGAAGCACGATGAATTCCTTTGGCCATAGAATGGTCGCTTTCTTGGCTTCTCCAAGTTCAAGCACCTCCCCATCTTCACCTGCAGGGTGTTCCAGCTTCAGCTCCTCAAAATCTTTCATCACTTCATCCACCCCGACAACAGCGTAGCCATTGGAACCGGAGAGAAATGGTAAGTTGGATTAGGTCCAATTGGTACGGCATAGCCGACCGCCACCTTCATGGTTAAGTTAAAAACTTTCACATGCAGCTCACAAGGTGTGCTCTCCGTGATATCATCCACTGGGTAGCGACGAAGTGGAGCCACCGTCACTGCATCATCAGTACCATCCTGGAGCTCCGTGGAAGCCACGCTGCTTTTCCGATTCGATGGGCCGCCGGTACCATCGCATGCAGCTTCTACCATGTGCCGCTGAGATTGGCCGCTAGTACCTTGCTGGCTAAGTGCGGCAATTTGATCCTTCTGCCGCTTTAATTCTTCTTCTATATTACGCAGCCGGTCTGCAGCAGCGCGTGCTTCCATTGCCTCCCTTTCCTTTCTCCTCTGATGGCTTCTATCAGGAAATTTCTTCCTGTGCTCGGGAATCGCAATTGTCTTGGGCTTGGAGCCTGGTACGCCTCGTGTTCGTCCGTCGTGTTCCTCATTCCCAAGGGCGCGTGTGAGCTCGTCATCCTCTCTATCGGGAATGAACCGTCCCTCTGCAACATCCTTTACTGCATTTCTAATGCCTTCGATGGGTAGTAGGGGCTTATCTTTGTGTGTTCTGTTATATATGCACTTCCCTTCTGCGTCCAACGTGCCCCCATGCCCGTAAAACCAATTTCTTGCCCGTTCGATCCATGCGAGTGGCTCTGGAGTGATCCCTTTAGCCAGCAGGTCCGCCTCAAGTTTCTCCCACTTAGGCATGCTAAAGGCGTAGCCACCAGGCCCCATAGTATGGTGGTAGATCTTTTTAGCAGCATTTGCCTTATTTTTTGCAGACTTTTCCTGAGCTTCCTCCGATTTCTTGTACGCCACAAATTCTTCCCAGTCGTCCCTTATCTTCTCATACCCTTTATCGAAGTCCGGAGTCTTATTTTTCTCGACAAACTCGTGTTCAATCTTTTCTTCCAGTTCTTGAATAGCTCGGCCATCTTCTTAAGAGCCCAGTCCTTGACTTTTTGCTCCATCTTTTCTGCCTCATTTGGATCCTCCTCATCTGGATCCACCTCTGGCGCCGGCAGGGTGAAATTAAGCATGAGCTTTCTCCAAAGTCTTTCTTTGCCCACCTCGCCGACATATCTTACTCCTCCCTCCTTTGGCTGATGCCATTCTCGAACGGTGATCGGGATGTAGTCCCTAACAAGAACTCCGCATTGCTTTACCATTTTATTTTTAACATCAGGGGGAGCAGTCGGTGTGCCGTCTTCAGCGACTTTTTCGATCCTGTACCTTTCTTGGTCGCCCAACTTTTTGGCTGGGCCTCGTTTTGTCCTTACAGAAGATTTGCTCGATCCGGAGGGCTAAAAGAAGAAAGAGCGTTAATATATGTATATAGACAGCAGAGGCTTAATTAATACAATCTTCGGCTTCATTAATATATGTATATGCACCTCGCCGGAGTTTGCAACATTTAATGTTCCACCGGAGCCTTCGGCTTCTCCCTCGTCGGCTTCTCCCTCGCCGACTTCTCCCTCACCCCAGCCGTCGGGTTCTACCTCACCGGAGCCGTCTCTTCGGTTGAGAGACTCATCTCCCTCACCGGAGTTGTTCAGAAACTGCGAGGTGACATCGCCAACATCTTCCGGCCCGCGGATTATATCCTCGAGGATGTTTTCCTGATTTTCGTCTCGTTCCATAGTTTCTGCAAATTAAGAACAATGCACAAAACTTTAGTTGGGTAACTTGTTCCATATGTCAAGATACATCTACCCACAAAAATGTGAATCGGATATGTGAATGCAAATGTGAATACAAAGGTAAATTTGCTAATTTTTCTAACACCTTAATTAGTATCGTAAACTCGTAAACTAGTATCGTAAACTCGTATCGGACCACATGAACTTGTATCGTAAACTCGTAAACTCGTATAGGTCGGAACTAGTATCGTAAACTAGTATCGTAAACTCGTAAACTCGTATCGGACCACATGAACTAGTATCGTAAACTCGTAAACCCGTAAACTAGTATCGTAAACTCGTCAACTAGTATCGGACCACATGAACTAGTATCGTAAACTCGTATAGGTCGGAACTAGTATCGTAAACTCGTAAACTAGTATCGTAAACTCGTAAACTCGTATCGGACCACATGAACTAGTATCGTAAACTCGTAAACTCGTATAGGTCGGAACTAGTATCGTAAACTCGTAAACTCGTATCGGACCACATGAACTAGTATCGTAAACTCGTAAACCCGTAAACTAGTATCGTAAACTCGTAAACTCGTATCGGACCACATGAACTAGTCTCGTAAACTCGTAAACTCGTATAGGTCGGAACTAGTATCGTAAACTCGTAAACTAGTATCGTAAACTCGTAAACTCGTATCGGACCACATGAACTAGTATCGTAAACTCGTAAACCCGTAAACTAGTATCGTAAACTCGTAAACCCGTAAACTAGTATCGTAAACTCGTATCGGATCACAAATTTCCTAACACAAATTCAATCAAATATTGACGCCGAAATACAAACATGTTCAAACAGTGCAAACAGTCCAATTCATATCAATTTGTACAACATTTTGCCAACATTTTGATGAACAAATAAAAAGTACAAAAATGCGCTACCTCCGCGGCCGTCGAGGCCGTGGCCGGCGTGGAGGGCGCGGCGCGAGCAGGGCGCGGGCGTGGAGAGGGCGCGGCGTCGGAATGCACAGTGGAGGGCGCGCGCGGCCGTGGAGGGCGCGGCCATGGAGAGGCGGCGCGCGTGGAGGAGCTAGGCCGGCGCGTGGATGAGAGCGCGGCCGCGCGTGGAGGAGGCCGCGTGGAGGGAGGCCGGCGCGTGGAGGA
Organism: Poa pratensis; assembly: GCA_947311845.1. Classification (NCBI taxonomy): domain Eukaryota; kingdom Viridiplantae; phylum Streptophyta; class Magnoliopsida; order Poales; family Poaceae; genus Poa; species Poa pratensis. The sequence continues at coordinate 27,393,229 of CAMZMU010000114.1, forward strand.
GGCCGGCGCGTGGGGGCGTGGCCGTGGAGCGCGCGGACGTCGACGGCGGCGGCGGGGCGCGGCGCGGAGTCGGGCAGCCTGCCGGCGTAGTTTCGCTCCACGTCGCGCTTCTCTCCGTCCTTAGTCGATTTGAGCGATTTGGGTGGAATGGGGAAGAAGAAAGGGCGCAGGCAGTTATACCAGGGGCAGTGGTCCCGGTTTCTGCCATGAACCGGGACCAATGCTTGGTCCCGGTTCATGGAAGCAACCGGGACCAATGCCCTGGCAAATTAATGCCAGATTCCCTCGCGCGTCCATGGACTCATTGGTCCCGGTTCTTCGTATAAACTGGGACTAAAGAGTCCTTTTTCAAAATTATTTCGAACTTTTCAGTTCTGAAATGTTGTTTCCCGCCTTTTTTTTTCTTATTTAGGTGTTTGAATATGAATTTCAAATGGTTTTGAATCTGAAAAGACTTTCAACATGAAAGGTGTTTAAATTTGAATAAATAATCTGTCGGAGACTAGTCCCAGGAACTAGGGGTGTCTCTCAGAAGCCAGGAAACGAGTAAGGGGCTGAACACAACGTCAAACAAATCCTCAACAACCTCGGCGACGGTGCTCGTCGAGCTCGGTGAGGAACATCACGACAGAGAGGAAACACGAGCCGCTACCCAGGTTCAGGCCCACCGCGAGGTGTAATAGCCCTACGTCCTGCTAAGATGTATTGCACTGCTTGGAGAGGTTCACAGTACAAAGGTGCTTGCCGAGGGCACAGTTATGGCTATGGTGGACTATGGTGGAATGAGCTCCGTCTTCTTCCTCAGACGTAGCTCCTTCGTTGTGGAATGAGTTGATGAATTCGGGATCCCCCTCCTAGGTCGTACACTGGCTCCTTATATACTGGGCTTGGTCCTCTTCCCCGAAAACCTCCGGCGGGAAGGGATACCACAATGCCGCCGAGTTGGAGCACAGCGCACAACGTCGGGGACGTCCATGGACGCGGTCCATGACAGAGAGCACGTCGTCTTGGCAGAAAAAGCCACCGTCCAACCAGGACGGTGGGCTGGCGCTGCAGAGCTTTGGGGCGTGCCCCACGGTGACGTCGCAGTTGGAGCGTAGCGGCGGCCGGCCACTTTATCACCAATTTGGCAAGTCTTGGAGTCCGCTTTGCTTGCCGCAGCTCCTTTGACCACTTTATACACGAGAATGGCAACTGCGGCGTCTTCATCATCGTGCGCAGGCGCGTGCGTCACTCTGCGGCGGGCGCAGAGCCCATGTGCGCTCTGAAGCGGCGCAGGAGCTTGCTTTCACTTGAAGGAACCCCGCGAGGGCCTGAACCCTCGCCGAGGTTTTGTAGCCGTTGACTTCTCGCGAGGGACAACCTCCCGAGGGTAGCGCGGAGACGCGCCAGGGCCTGAAGATCTTCTAGGAGAGGCCTTCCCGAGGCAGAGGTCCCTCACGAGGCCTCCTAGGCCGATCGTCTGGTCCTTAGCAGAAACGCTCAGTCGAGCGAAGAAGCCCTCGCGAGGGAAAATGCCTCGCGAGGCTTGTCAGGCTGAAAGCCTGGTCCTTAGCAGAATTTCGTGCGGAGCAGTTGAGGGCTGTGGCAGGCCGGCCCATGGTACCCTGGTTTCCACTGGGCCGACAGTAGCCCCCGGGCCCGCGATGGGCACGCTGGAGCTCCTTAGGCTGAGGCGAATCGTCGTAGGCCCAAAGAAGCCTGCGAAGCCCGAGACACGTGGAGCGTCACGGCCGGACACGATCCAACGATCTCCTCTGAAGTAACAGACGTAGTGGTGGGTCCCTGTCGTGGTGGGAACACGCAGATGCCACGGGGTGGCTTATTCTGGGGCCGAACGGATGCTTGTGGTTTCGGGGAGGGATTGCGCGATGGAGTCGCACACGAAGAACACACGAAGAACACGAAGAACAAGCAAGAACAAGAACAAGAACCGCAAGAACACAAAGCACACACGATGTACCCTGCTTCGGGGCCCTCGTGAGGAGGTAAAACCCCTACTGCAGCACTAGCCTACTCGATGTATTCTCCTCTTTGTATACGGTGGGCTACAAGTGCTCCTCGAGCTGTATACTAGATTTGCCTCCAAGAGGTCTTTTCTCTCTGGAGGAAGAAGAAGTGCTCCAGTGAGCTAGAGGAAGAAGAAGTGCTCCAGTGAGCTAGAGGAAGAAGAAGAGCCCAAGGGGCTGCCCGTGGCCACGCATCTGGTCGCGCGTCCCCCCGTGCCCTCTCCCTGGTGCCCCTTATAACGTGGAACCCAGGGAACAATGAGTGGAGGAGGAGACACCACGCACTGTAGCACAGTTGACTCCTTTGTCTTCTAGCACTTGTCTCCGGCATCTCTGGGAGATGCCGTCCTTGCTTTTGTCTTTTAGCCGTTTGTCTTCAGAATCTGCACGTCCTCTTCTTATCCTCTCCCTAAGATATTTGTGCTGATCCGGATAAGGATGTCCCGGTTAGAGATGTATTGGCGCCTGCGGAGAGTGATCCTGTTAGGGATGTCTCGGCGTCTTCGGATAGTGATCCGGTTAAGGATGTCGCCTGGTCTACGGAGAGTGATCCCGTTAAGGTTGTCTCCGGATCTGCTGAGAGTGATCCCCTTAAGGAAAGTGATCCGGTTAAGGAAAGTGATCCCCTTAAGGAAAGTGATCTGGTTAAGGAAAGTGATCCCCTTAAGGAAAGTGATCCGGTTAAGGAAAAGTGATCCCCTTAAGGAAAGTGATCCGGTTAAGGAAAGTGATCCCCTTAAGGAAAGTGATCCGGTTAAGGAAAGTGATCCCCTTAAGGAAAGTGATCCCGTTAAGGATGAAGAGTCGAGGCCACCTGCCTCGACTTGGAGCGCATCTGACGTCCTGGGAGCTTCGGTCAAAGCAACAACTCTGGGGTACCCGGGGTCACATCCCCGACAGTAGTCCCCGAGGCTGTGGGGGACTCGCAGAGTCGCGCACAGACTTACAAAAATAAATGAGCACACCAGGAAATCTCCATATGCATAGCCTTTGTAATTCGGTCATCTAGCCATTCCTTTCAGGCCAAATGCGACATCCGGTTGACCGAGCTCACCCGAATCAACAACGAGATGACAATTCGCACTGGAAATGTGCTGGCTGCATGGGCATGGCCACACACAGATGTCTCTGCCGACATTGAGCAATTTTGGCATACTGCCTGCATGGCCACCATTGTCTGCCGGTTGTTAGCCCTCCTGGCCTTTACCGCATTGAGATGCCGCCAGCGTCGGTTAGCCCTCCTGGCATTTACCGAACTGAGATGCCGCCAGCGTCGGTTAGCCCTCCTGGCTTTTACCGAATTGAGATTCCGCCAGCGTAGGTTAGCCCTCCTGGCTTTTACCGAATTGGGATGCCGCCAGCGTCGGTTAGCCCTCCTGGCTTTTACCGAACTGAGATTCCGCCAGCGTCGGTTAGCCCTCCTGGCTTTTACCGAATTGGGATGCCGCTAGCGTCGGTTAGCCCTCCTGGCTTTTACCGAACTTGGATGCCGCCAGCGTCGGTTAGCCCTCCTGGCTTTTACCGAACTGAGATTCCGCCAGCGTCGGTTAGCCCTCCTGGCTTTTACCGAATTGGGATGCCGCCAGCGTCGGTTAGCCCTCCTGGCTTTTACCGAACTTGGATGCCGCCAGCGTAAGCTGGACCGACATAAACCTGCAAGTATGTATCTCATATGTCTCGGTATCTCGGCCCCTTTGGGCATATCACATATGTCTCGGTACCTCGGCCTCTTTGGGCATATTACACATGTATCGGTACCTCGGCCTCTTTGGGCATAACTCATATCTCGGTACCTCGGCCCCTCTGGGCATATCACATATCTCGGTACCTCGGCCTCTTTGGGCATATCACACATGTATCGGTACCTCGGCCTCTTTGGGCATAACTCATATCTCGGTACCTCGGCCCCTCTGGGCATATCACATATCTCGGTACCTCGGCCTCTTTGGGCATAACTCATATGTCGGTTCTTAGCCACTTCGGGCATATGCCGACATAGATGTCTCCAGCCACTGCTGGTTTGACATAACCATATCTCAGATGCCGGTTTTAGCCATCTTGGGCGTATACCGACATAAATGTCTCCAGCCACTGCTGTACTGACATACAACCTGCAAAAACATATCTCAAAGGTTGCCGCTGGCTAACAAACATAAACAAAGATCTGGTATGCAAATGATGCCATGATACGTTGGCAAACAGAATAAACAACGAAGTGAGATATGGAATGATGTCATGATATTGTGACAAACCGAAATGAACGGCGATTTGTGATGTGGAATGATGCCGTGATACTGTGGCAAACCGAAATAAACGGCGATCTGGAGGATACCGATAATGCCTCGATAACTTGGGTAATTTGAGATAACCAATACAACCATGATACTTCGGATTACCCGGATACCTCGAATTTCCAATGTGATTCGGATTACCAATATGATTCGGATTACCAACAGGATCCAGATTTCCAATGTGATTCGGATTACCAATATGATCCGGATTACCAAATGTGATTCGGATTACCAATATGACCAGATTTCCAAATGTGATTCGGATTACCAATATGACCCAGATTTCCAAATGTGATTCGGATTACCAATATGACCCAGATTTCCAAATGTGATTCGGATTATTGGAATAGTCCGAATTTCCAGGATACCTCAGTAACGAATGTTCTTAACAAAACCGATGTCACCTTTCAACGTTAGTCCAACATACATATCATGAAGAATAATTGACGGAAACAACCATTATACTTAACCGAGGCAAACTAGCTATAGCACTTGATAGAAAACGAATCTAACAGCAGATACTATTCACAAAAAACTAGACTCGGTTTCAACCGAGTCCCCGAGTCACTTTTCTTATCTAGGAGGTGGTGTAAAACAGACTGGCTACCCAGTCCCCGGGTCAAGACATCTTGTCCGGGGTAAAACACTTAGACAAAAAGCGAGGGGGCAGTCCCCGAGTACTGTTTGAGACTACGCAGAAGCATAAAGCAGACATATAAATGATACTTACAAGGCCAGGTTGTTGAAGAAGTCGAGGAAGACGCTAATGCCAGTATGAATACCCAGAATAGACTCGGATTTCCAAGATATGATTCGGATTACCGAAACTAGATTCGGATTGCCAGGTTGATTCGGATTCCAGAATATGCCAAAACTTGATTCGGATCCCAGAACATGCCAAAACTTGATTCGGATTACCGAAACTTGCCAAAACTTGATTCGGATTCCAGAACATGCCAAAACTTGATTCGGATTACCGAAACTTGCCAAAACTTGATTTGGATTCCAGAACATGCCAAAACTTGATTCGGATTACCGAAACTTGCCAAAACTTGATTCGGATTCCAGAACATCTCAGGATTCCAGAACAGCTTGGATTCGCACTGTACCCAACTCGAAAATGAGTCAACATGCGGGGACGATGCCGAAGTCGAGTCCCCGAGTCACTTTTCACACCACGGATCTGTCGACGATGTCAAGCTAGAGCGCGGGGACAATGGTGATGTTGAGTCCCCGCGTTGAGGACGAAGATCCCATCCGAAATTAACCCAACAAGCGCCACTATCAGCCCCACGGTGGGCGCCAACTGTCGTGGTGGGAACACGCAGATGCCACGGGGTGGCTTATTCTGGGGCCGAACGGATGCTTGTGGTTTCGGGGAGGGATTGCGCGATGGAGTCGCACACGAAGAACACACGAAGAACACGAAGAACAAGCAAGAACAAGAACAAGAACCGCAAGAACACAAAGCACACACGATGTACCCTGCTTCGGGGCCCTCGTGAGGAGGTAAAACCCCTACTGCAGCACTAGCCTACTCGATGTATTCTCCTCTTTGTATACGGTGGGCTACAAGTGCTCCTCGAGCGGTATACTAGATTTGCCTCCAAGAGGTCTTTTCTCTCTGGAGAAGAAGAAGTGCTCCAGTGAGCTAGAGGAAGAAGAAGTGCTCCAGTGAGCTAGAGGAAGAAGAAGAGCCCAAGGGGCTGCCCGTGGCCACGCATCTGGTCGCGCGTCCCCCCGTGCCCTCTCCCTGGTGCCCCTTATAACGTGGAACCCAGGGAACAATGAGTGGAGGAGGAGACACCACGCACTGTAGCACAGTTGACTCCTTTGTCTTCTAGCACTTGTCTCCGACATCTCTGGGAGATGCCGTCCTTGCTTTTGTCTTTTAGCCGTTTGTCTTCAGAATCTCCACGTCCTCTTCTTATCCTCTCCCGAAGATATTTGTGCTGATCCGGATAAGGATGTCCCGGTTAGAGATGTATTGGCGCCTGCGGAGAGTGATCCTGTTAGGGATGTCTCGGCGTCTTCGGATAGTGATCCGGTTAAGGATGTCGCCTGGTCTACGGAGAGTGATCCCGTTAAGGTTGTCTCCGGATCTGCTGAGAGTGATCCCCTTAAGGAAAGTGATCCCCTTAAGGAAAGTGATCCGGTTAAGGAAAGTGATCCCCTTAAGGAAAGTGATCCGGTTAAGGCAAGTGATCCCGTTAAGGAAAGTGATCCGGTTAAGGAAAGTGATCCCCTTAAGGAAAGTGATCTGGTTAAGGAAAGTGATCCCCTTAAGGAAAGTGATCCGGTTAAGGAAAAGTGATCCCCTTAAGGAAAGTGATCCGGTTAAGGAAAGTGATCCCTTAAAGAAAGTGATCCGGTTAAGGAAAGTGATCCCCTTAAGGAAAGTGATCCGGTTAAGGAAAGTGATCCCCTTAAGGAAAGTGATCCCGTTAAGGATGAAGAGTCGAGGCCACCTGCCTCGACTTGGAGCTCATCTGACGTCCTGGGAGCTTCGGTCAAAGCAACAACTCTGGGTACCCGGGTCACATCCCCGACAGTCCCGCCACGTCCTGGTAACGGCTCGATGAGCCGATATAAGGCGAAGAGCTCGGCGTAGGCGGCCATTACTCCACTCGTTCCCCTTTCGCCTCCTTCTTCCCAGCTCAATCCCCAAACTCCCCTTCGCGACCTTGCTGCAATGGCGCCCAAGAAGGCCACCGCTGCCACGAAGGGCAAGGCAGTGGTGCAGGGCGGCGAGCCTGCTGCGACGCAGCGGGACGGTGACTTCGAGCCGGCTCTGAGCGGCTCCCGCTTCGAGACGGAGGCGCAGCTGGACAAGGTGCGTCACATGGCGGCCTCGAAGACCAACGAGCACGGCGCCACGGTGCTCAAGCGAGCGGGCAACTCCCACGGCAGCTTCTACCCCATCTTCATGCACTCTCTCTTCGCCGGGCTCGTTCCTCCCTTCTCCGATTTCTTCCTGGCGGTCCTGGAGCGCTACCAGATCCAGGTTCTTCATCTCCACCCCAACTCCATCCTCGTCCTCGCCATCTTCGCCTACCTCTGCGAGGCGTACATCGGCATTCCGCCTTCGGTGGACCTCTTCCGCAGCTTCTACGCGCTCCGGTTCACGGCGAACAAGGAGCGGTCGGGGTGCGTGTCCTTCCGCATCACCGACGGCATGAAAGGCGTCTACATCCCCATCGCGCGGAACGGCGAGAACATCGTGACCAGCGTGACGAAGAAGGTGGAGGACTTCCGCAAGCGCTGGTTCCTCATGCAGTTCGGGAGCCAGAGCGCCTTCTTCGAGCTGCCTGAAGCGCCTCCGACGAAGAGGGCGAGCTGGTCTCCAAGGGGCTCAAGGGCGCGACGCTTGGCCCTGTGGTGAGGCGCTTGAGGGACCTCCGCGAGGCCGGCCTCACCGGGCAGATGGTGGCCAAGGACTTCGTGAGGCGCCGCATTGCTCCGCTCCAGAGGCACGCGGACGCGATGTGGCTGTACTCCAACCAGAGGGACAAGATGCGCCTGAGCGCTACCCTCTACACGAAGGAGGAGTGCACGCCCTCATGGAGACCCTCTTCACGTCTCCAGACATCCCCGCGCCCACCGACCAGACTGTGCCGCTCCATCGGATCGATCTCGGGCGTCGTGTCTCGCATGTGCAGGCGATGCCGAAGTTCGACCAGTGGGGCCTGGTGCCTAAGGGGCACGTTGGGCCTCGCGAGGACCCGGAGTCTGCGGCGCAGGGGGCACCAGCTGAGGGCGACGAGGAGACGACGGAGACGCCCGCGGAGTCTGACGCGGGCGCAACCGGCGCCTCGGGAGGCGCCGCTTCCTCGGCGGAGAACTCGAGCGCCTGAAGAGTGCGGCGCCTGAAGCTGAGATCCATGAGATCTCCTCGGGCAGCGGCGACGAGTTCGTGGTTGCCCCCTCAGCGTGTCGAGGGGAGGAGGAGAGCGACGATGACGATGCTTCGTCGGGCCACTGCGAGCCCCGCTCCAAGGCGATCCACGACAGGAACGCCGGAGCCCGGGAGGAAACAGAGGCACGGACGAGCGCGGAGCCCAGTGCTCCGCCCGCGCGGCGGAAGAAGAGGAAGTGGGTCGACACCGCGGCGTAAGTTTTTGTACTCCCTTTCCTGTTGATGTTGTTCTTGTGTAGGCCTCTCGAGGGTTTTTGAGTCTTTTCCTCTCCAGGCGCACTGAGGAGCCAAAGAGGCGGAGGCTCCGGAGACTTGGAGAGATCTCCGCTCTGCGCGGCGTCTGCGGCGCCTACGGCTGAAGAGGTGCACCCCGAGGCCACCGCTTCCTCTCCCGAGGCTGCGGCGCCGCCTCCTGAGCAGAGGAGCGCGAGAGGAGGAGGAGGAGAGGTGACGATGCCGTCACCTGCGCGGCCTGATGCTCTCCTGTGCGGCAAGAGAAGACGCCGGAGAGGATGCGGCAAGGACCACGCCGCCGGCGAAGGAGGGCGCGGCGGGACAGCTGCGTCTGCAGAGACGCACGCTGACGTCGAAATGGAGGACACCACGTGCCGTCGCCTCCACCGAGCTCGGGCCTTGGAGGGCCTACGGTGGGCACTGAGGCTGCGCGGGGACGGCCTCAGCAGAGAAGGCCAACCCTGCTCCTGGGAAGAGGAGAGTGCTCCCCAGGGGCAGAAAGATGGTGGAGCTGATGGTGGGGGCGCCTCGAGCCCCCAGAAGGCTCCCAGCGCAGAAGGCGAGGGGGGCTCTCGCCAGAGCCCCCAGAAGGCCCCTAGGAGGAAGGGGGAGGCTCCCAGCAGAGCCCCCAGGCGCGCCTCGAGGACACCAGAGCCCAAGGCGCGATGCCCCGGGTCCTCGGCAGGCGCTGGCGCTTCCAGGCCCTCTGGAGAATCATGGGCCCTAGCCTTGCTGGGTCAGCGCCCAGTCGCAGCTCGCCGAGAGGCTGTCCTTCGCTCGGCGAGGGAGGTGCTCGATGGGCTCGAGGCCCAGCTCGCTGAGGAAGACCGCGCAGGGCGGAGGAGGTCGCCGAGCTTGCGCGGGGCTGGGCTTGCCTCCAGGAGACCGTGGAGCGCTGCCGCCGGAAGGACGAGGCAGCCCAGGCGCAACGCGAGGCGGCGCTGCGCTCTGCTGAAGAGATCCGCATCAGCGTGGTCCGCGAGGTCGAGGAGACCCTTGCGGACCTGAGTGCTAGGCGCGAGGCTCTCGAGGCGGAGACGGAGGCCAAGCATCAGGAGCTGGCGGCGCGCGAGGCGGCGGTCTCCACCAAGCACAAGGAGCTCTGGACCGCGAGGCGGGGATCATCGCCGAGTCGGAGACCGTGCGGCAAGGCCTGGAGAAGCTCCGCGAGGACCTGCGCGTCCGCGAAACCAGATGGTGCAGCGCGGGGCAGAACTTGATGCCCGCGAGACCGAGCTACGCAAGCGCGAGGAACAGGTCGAACAGATCGAGAAGGATCAATCTGCGCAGCGGGAGCACCTGGAGTCTCGCGAGAGCAAAGTTACTCAAGACGAGGCGTTCTACCAGAAGCGCCTCGCGCTGACCAACGAGAACCTCCGCAAGAAGGAGGAGCAGATGGCGGAGGAGTCCGCGACCAAGGAGAGCTCTTCCGCGACAATTGCAGGAAGGATTCGCGGAGAAGGCCAAGAAGCAGGAGGAGCGCTTCACGAAGAGACGCAACGAGCTTGAGGCTCGCATCAGGGAGCTTGAGGCTCAGAAGAAGCGATTTGACTCCCGCCTTCATGACGCTGTGGAGGCTCGGAAGCACGCGGAGCAGGACCTTGCCTCCTTGACGCAGGACATGAACGAGATGCAGCAGCAGGTGGGGCCTGTTGTGGAGCTCGTCGAGGAAGCTCGGCGGAGCGCTCTGACTGCGCAGGTCTTGTCGCGCCAGCGGGAGCGCATGTTTGCTTCCTTGGTGAGGCGTGCGCGGGCCGTTGCGGGCCGCCTGGGGACCGAAGCCCCCAGGCTCTCTGTCGAGGGGAACTCCGACGTCGCCACCTACCTTGGCTTCTTCGAGCAGCTTCTCACCAAGTTGAAGAGGTCGTGACGAACCTCGACGACCTGGTCGACACCGAGAGCCGCGAGCTCCTTGGCGTCGCGGTCGGCCAAGTCTTCGCCAACCTTGCACACCTCCACCCCGGCTTCGACTTCGCGTCTGTGATGGAGCCTCTGGAGAAGGAACTCGCCTCGAAGCTGGACGCCTCGGTGTGGGACGACGTGGAGAAGTACATCAACGCTTCAAGAGGGTCGAGGTCGAGGAGAGCGACGACGAGGCAGGCGCTGAGGAGGTGGATGATGAGGCGTCGACGGCGACGACGACAACCCCGCTGCTTAGGTTGCCCCTGTGGAGAGATGTGCCAAGGGCACCAGTTATCTTAAGACTTGTTGCTTTTATTTGTGCTGGTTTGTAAAGACACTTTTATTTGTGCAAGTGTGAGTGCCCCTCGGGAGGCCTTTTATCTGTTCCCTCATGTCTTTTTCGCTCTACGTCGTTAGGACCCTGCTCTTAGCGCAAATAGCACCGCCGCTTCGGTATGCCGGAGTCAGGGCTCGACAAGGCCGGGGGGTGCGTAAGGCTTAGAGAGGTAAGAGCCCTCGAGGCGCGATGCTCAGGGGCTCCCCTTTGACGTGCAAGCAGCCCATGAGGCGTAAGAGAGAAAAGAGAGGCTCGAGGGGCGACAAAACCAGCGAGAGGGAAAAAGAGCTCATGAGGCGTAAGTTCTGGACTTAGCTCTGGCGAGACGCCTGCTTTGTAGAGGGTGTTGTGTTCCTGGTGAGGTGTTCTCCCTCTCGAGGCTGCCTGAGGCTGGTTTGGAGCTTTTGGAGCCCTGCAAGGCGTCTTGTTCCCTGCGTTGGAGAGAGAGGCGAACCCACAAGCAAAGCATAGTTGTACAACTCATGCGCGCTCATAGATTTCCTCATGGGTATCTCACGAGGAGAATAAGCACCAAGGTCCTTGGTGAGGTGACGTGCATGGGAGCTAACCCACGAGTCAGAGCTCTTTGGTGAGATAACGGTCGTGGGCGGAGAGCCACGAGTTAGAGCTCGGATCCTTTGGATTTTACGATGCTGCTGGGATGCTCCCGAGACACAGGCACCGTGCTCAGCCCCCGCTCGCGAGGTGCGCATGGGGAAAAATGTGAGCGCGAATGAAATGTAAGAAAACAAACTCACCAAGCAATATTACATAACGGCGCCGAAGCGCAATAGGTTCATGATGACCTGAAATTGTTCATTACACTTGGCGAGGCCAAGACAAAGTCCGCCATGTCTGGGCATGGGGTTCCACATGGAGTGGCTGAGGCTTCCCGCGGCCCGTGGCGACGCGTTGTAGGAAACTCTCAGTGGAGATGGCCCTCGTGAAGGGAAAGCTTGGTGAAGCTGGGAGGTGAAGACGCGTGCTTCCCTCTTGAGACAAAAAATGCCTGCCGCGACGTGATCACGGGTAGAACTTGCGTAGGTGCTCGATGTTCCATGGATTTTTGATCGGATCGCCGTCTTCCGTCTCGAGCCGTACCGCGCCGGCCTGGCGATGTGCGCGACCCTGTAGGGGCCTTCCCACATGGGTGAGAGCTTGTGGAGGCCTCTCTGGAGAGGATCCTCCTGAGGACGAGATCGCCTGTCTCGAGGGTGCGCGGCCGTATGTGGCGGCTGTGGTAGCGGCGCAGGTCTTGCTGGTACTTCGCCGCTCGGAGGGCGGCACGGCGCGTAGTCCATCGAGCAGCAGCAAGTCGTCGTTGTGGAGCTCCTCTTGGTTGTCCTCGTTGAAAGCAAGGATCCGTGGGGACCCATGCTTGATCTCGGTGGGGAGGACTGCTTCAGCGCCATAGACGAGAGCGAACGGCGTTTCTCCAGTGGGCTTCGTGGCGGTGGTGCGGATGGACCAGAGCACGGAGGGGAGCTCTTCGATCCAGTTCTTGCCGTGGGCCTTGAGGCGATTGAAGCTTCTTGTCTTGAGGCCTTGAGCACTTCTGCGTTCGCCCGCTCAGCCTGCCCGTTGCTTCGTGGATGAGCCACCGAGGCGAAGCAGAGCCGTGTGCCAAGACTCTCGCAGTAGGCCCTGAAGATGCCGCTGGTGAACTGTGAGCCGTTGTCGGTGATGATGCGATTTGGCACGCCGAAGCGACAGGCCAGGCCTCTGATGAATTTCACCGCTGATCTCGCCGGGATGGTGCGCACCGCTTCAACCTCCGCCCATTTGGTGAACTTGTCGATGGCGACGTAGAGGTAGCGGTAGCCCCCGCTGGAGCGTGGGAAAGGTCCCAGGATGTCCAGCCCCCAGACCGCGAAGGGCCAGGAGAGGGGATGGTCTGGAGCCCCAGTGCGGGCTGGTGGACTTGCTTGGCGTGGAACTGGCATGCCTCGCAAGCCTGGACAACGGTGGTTGCATCTTGAAGCACTGAGGGCCAATAGAACCACTCCTGAAGACTTTCCCTGCAAGGGTGCGTGATGATGAGTGGTGGCCACATTCTCCACTGTGTATGTCCTTGATCAGCTGGCGGCCTTCTTCAGGGGGGACGCATTTTAGTGCAACTCCATTTGGACGCTTGCGGTACAGGTCTCCCTCGTGAAGGCAGTATGACTTGGCCTGGCGAGCAACTCTCTCTGCTTCTGTCCTCTTCAGGGAGGACTCCGTCCCTGAGGTACTCCTTGAGCTCATCGATCCAGCCCGTCTCTTGATGCGTCATGGCCAGCAGCAGGCGTTCCCCTGTGGGTGGACCGCAGCTCGGCGCTCCAGATGTTGGTGGTGGTGGGAGCTCTTCGTCCGTGTTCATTCGACCGCTTCTTTTGGCTGTTTCACCGATGCCCTGGTGAGTCTCTCCTCGAACACGCCCGCCTGCTGGGCTTCTCTGCGTGATGCTCGCCTGGCGATGTCGTCGGCCTCCTGGTTCTCCCTTCGTGGGATGTGCCTGAGCTCCATCCCCTTGAAGTGTTTCTCGAGCTTGCGGACCTCCTCGAGGTAAGCGGCCATGTGGCCGTCCTTAGGCGTGTAGCTCTTGTTGGAGAAGTTGACGAGGAGCTGGGAGTCGCCCTTGATGAGTAAGCGCTTGATGCCGAGGGCGATTGCGGCTCTGAGCCCGGCGAGGAGGCCCTCGTACTCGGCGATGTTGTTGGAGACCTTGTCTGTCGTGAAGCACAGCTGGACGGCGTAGTAGAGCTTGTCGCCCTTGGGTGAGGTCAGGACGACGCCAGCCCCAGCGTTCTGGCATGCGAATGCTCCGTCGAAGTGCATGGTCCAGTGGCTTGGCACCGTGTCTCCAGCTGGCGTGGTTTCTGCCTCATGAGGCTCTTCTTGCTGGTGTCTGTCCACTCGGCGACGAAGTCAGCCAATGCCTCCCCTTGATGACCCTGGTGGTGTCGAAGCGCAGGCCAAAAGGTTGCAGCTCAATGTTCCACCCTGCGACGCGTCAGTGGCGTTTGGATTGCGCAGGATCTGCTCCAGAGGGAATGATGTGACCACCGTGATGGGGTGGCCCTGGAAGTAGTGGCGCAGCTTCCTGGAAGCGATGAGGAGCGCGAGGAGGAGCTTCTGCTGCATAGTGTACCGCTCGCGAGCATCTCGCAGCACAGTGCTGACGAAGTAGACGGGATGCTCGACGAGGGTTGTCGATGGTGACGCAGCGCTGGGCTCCTCGGGAGCCTTGTCGAGCCTCTCTTGAGGTGGACCCTCGACGAGGGTGCCTTCTGGTTGCGCGGGCTCGGCATGGGGCTCAGGGCCTGAAGAGGATGTTTCCTTGTCGGGGGGATCTGGGCTTGGCGTGGCGTGTCCTTCTTGGCGAGGACTGGCTCTTCCCTTTCTGCCACCAAGGCTGCGCTCACTGTTTGTGGAGTGGCTGATAGGTACAGCTTCAGATGCTCGCCAGGCCTTGGGGCAACCATGACAGGTGGGCTAGCCAAGTACTTCTTCAGGTCTTCAAATGCCTTGTCCGCCTCAGGCGTCCACTTGAACGTGCCAGACCGCTTCATGAGCTTGAAAAATGGCAGCGCCCTCTCGCCGAACTTGGAGATGAAACGGCCGAGGCTGGCCATGCATCCCGCGAGGCGCTGCATGTCCTTGAGGCGACGAGGTGGCTGCATCTCTTCTATGGCTTTGATCTTGTCAGGATTCGCTTCTATGCCGCGGTGAGACACTAGGAACCCGAGGAGTTTGCCTGACGGTACCCCGAAGACGCACTTGGCGGGGTTCAGCTTGATGTTACTTTGCGCAGGCTGGCAAAGGTCTCCTCGAGGTCCTCCATGAGGGTGTGCTCTTCGCGAGTCTTGACCACGATGTCGTCGACGTAGGCTTCTGCGTTTCTTCCCATCTGAGCCCCCAAGGCCTTCCTCATGAGCCTCTGGAAGGTGGCGCCGGCGTTCTTCAAGCCAAAGGGCATGCAGACGTAGCAATACACACCACAAGGGGTGAGGAATGCTGTCTTCTCCTCATCCTCCTTCGCCATCTTGATCTGGTGGTAGCCTGAGAAGGCATCCAGAAAACAGAGGAGGTCGCAGCCGGCGGTGGAGTCCACGATCTGGTCTATCCGAGGCATGGGGTACGGGTCCTTGGGGCAGGCCTTGTTGAGGTCGGTGTAGTCGATGCAGAGCCTGCCGCCCCCGGTGTGCTTGGGAACGACCACCGTGTTGGAGAGCCATGTGGGGTGTGGAACTTCCTGATGATGTGTGCTTCTTTCAACTTCTCTACTTCCTTGATGATGAACTCTTGCTTCTCTGGCGCCTGGCGCCGTGCTTTCTGCTTCACGGGGCGTGCGTTTGGACACACGGCTAAGTGGTGCTCGATCACCTCCCTCGGTACTCCGGACATCTCTGACGGTGTCCATGCGAACATGTCAGAGTTTGCCCTGAGGAAGGCGACGAGCGCGCTTTCCTATTTGGGAGGCAAGCCAGCGCCTATGGTGACGCTAGCCCCCGAGCCGCTGGCGTCCATGACACCTTCTTCGTGGCTGCCTGCTCCTGTGAGAACAGCTGCTTCTTCTTCGCGGGCCTCTCGAGGGGCTCCATGTCCTCATCAGCGGGGAATGCCACGGCAGCGGCCTTGTAGGCGGTCTCGACAGAGCGCATTGCGTCCTGGACTTGACCGTGGATGGCGATGGTGCCGCCGCTGCCTGGAAGCTTGACGATGTTGTACGCATGGTGAGTGACGGCCATGAACTTCGCGAGGGCGGGGTAGCCGAGGATGGCGTTGTAGGGCAGGCCAATGTGTGCGACGTCGAAGTCGATCTGCTCGGTGCGGTAGTTCTGCGGCGTGCCGAAGGTGACCGCGAGCCTCACCTGCCCCAGAGGTGTGGTGAGCCACTTGTCACCCCCGTGAAGGGCCTAGAGGGCATAGCCACTCGTAGGGCACTTGAAGCTGCTCGAAGGTCTCGACAGAGATGACGTTCAAGCCCGCACCCCCATCTATGAGTGTCTTGGCGACGGCGATGTTGTTGATGATGGGGTGCACACCAGAGGGATGGTGCCTACAGCCTTGGTCGACTTGGGGTGGTCCTTGGAGTCGAAGGCGATGGTGTACTGTGACCACTTGAGGGGCTGGGAAGCCTCAAGCCCTGGAAGCGCTGCGCTGACCTCGCGAGAGAATTGCTTGAAGTGGTTGTTGGACTTGGGCGCCTGGGACCCGCCGAGGATGCAGGCTATTGCCCCCTGAGGGGCCTGGTAGCCCCCAGGGTTCTCGTCGGGGAGGTTGCCGTTTTGCCCAGCGTTGTTCCCCCGAGCCCTCTGCTGGAAGTTGTGGCGTCCACCTCCGCGGCCACCACGGCCTCCGCCGCGGCCGCCGCGGCCCTGGTTCTTCTCCCGCTCCTTGCTGAGCTGCTTGAGCTCCCAGCAGTCTTCAGTGCGTGGTTGTGCCTGTTGTGGTAGATGCAGTATGGGCGATTGTCCGCCTTTTTCTCTTCAGCCGCCGGAGAGGCCTCGCGAGGCTGCTTTGCGTCAGGCTCTGCCGCGAGGATGGCGGTGGTCTTGCGCTTCTCGGCAGGCTTCTTCTTGCTCCTGGACCCCTCAGGAGGGTCATCCTCCACTTCCTTCTTGACGAAGAGGAGGCCCTCTTCAGCCTTGGCGCACTTGTCAGCCAGATCAAAGAGCTTCACCACAGAGGAGAGGGTGTCGTGGATGCCGAGCTTCTCGAGCATCCTGTGGTTCGTGACGCCCTCCCTGAAGGCGGAGATGACGTGCGAGTCCGGGATGTTCGGAATCTTGTTGCGGACCTGGCTGAAGCGCTGGATGTATCTGCGGAGGGTCTCGTCAGGCTTCTGGCGCACCGCGCGAAGGTCGTTGTAGGTGAGCGCGCTCGTAGGTGCCCTTGAAGTTGGCGACGAAGACCTTGCAGAGGTCCTCCCACGTGTCGATGGTGTTCTCGGGGAGGTTCATGAGCCACGAGAGCGCGGAGTCCTTGAGCGCCATGGAGAGCCAGTTGGCCATCACCTTGTCGTCGCCTCCAGCCTGGATGGAGACGGTGTAGAGCTGCAGGAACTCCAGAGGGTTGGTCCTGCCGTCGTAGCGTGGAGGGAGGTCTGGCTTGAACTTCAGGCCAGACGACGCGGCGCAGGTTGCGGGTGAAGGCGGTGCAGCCCGTGGCGTATGTCACGGCGCCACCAGCGAGTACGCCGCGGTTCTGGCGACCTGCAGCGGCAATCTCCTGCACGACGCGGTTGTGGCGGTCCCTCTGGCGCTCGATCTCCACGCGGGCATCCGCCGGAGTCCGCTGCACAATCTGGCAGTCGTGCGGCGAGGATGCGTGCGACGCGGCGCGGTGGTTTGCTGCCGGAGCTGCAGCTGGAGGAGGTGGCGGAGGGGGAGGAGGAGCGCCGTGCGCTATGTTCCCCTCGCGTCCGGAGTGGCGCACCAGCGAGCGAGAGGGCGCTGGTGCTGCAGTGGTGGCGGCAGGAACGGCGGCGGCGTTGATGAGCTCCTCGAGACGCCCAAGCCAGTTGTCGTGGCCCGCCTGCGTGGGACGGTAGCGCAGCAGCTCTTGCGCCATCAGCAGCGCGGTGGCTGGACTGGGCGCCGCTCGGCCCATCGTGGAGGCGCTCTCGCGCCTGGATGGGTGCAGGAGGAAGCTCCCTCGTCCTCGCCGTCGATGCCGCCGTCGTTGCCGCTGCCGTTGCCGCCGTCATCCTCAGGATGCTCGACGCGCGGCTCGGCGTTGCGCTCTGAAGCGCGGTTGGCGCGTGGGCGACCACGCGGGTTGTGGTTGGCGGCGGGCTCGGTGTTGGCCCTGCCGGACGTCCGTCGCGCAAGACGCGCAGCTCGCGTGTCAGTCATGGCGCGGAGAGGTTGAAGAAGTTGAAGACGCGCCTCAGCCCCCTACCTGGCGCGCCAAATGTCGGAGACTAGTCCCAGGAACTAGGGGTGTCTCTCAAAGCCAGGAAACGAGTAAGGGGCTGAACACAACGTCAAACAAATCCTCAACAACCTCGGCGACGGTGCTCGTCGAGCTCGGTGAGGAACATCACGACAGAGAGGAACACGAGCCGCTACCCAGGTTCAGGCCCACCGTGAGGTGTAAAAGCCCTACGTCCTGCTAAGATGTATTGCACTGCTTGGAGAGGTTCACAGTACAAGGTGCTTGCCGAGGGCACAGTTATGGCTATGGTGGACTATGGTGGAATGAGCTCCGTCTTCTTCTCAGACGTAGCTCCTTGGTTGTGGAATGAGTTGTGAATGCGGGATCCCCCTCCTAGGTCGTACACTGGCTCCTTATATACTGGGCTTGGTCCTCTTCCCCGAAAACCTCCGGCGGGAAGGGATACCACAATGCCGCCGAGTTGGAGCACAGCGCACAGCGTCGGGGGCGTCCATGGACGCGGTCCATGGCAGAGAGCACGTCGTCTTGGCAGAAAAAGCCACCGTCCAACCAGGACGGTGGGCTGGCGCTGCAGAGCTTTGGGGCGTGCCCCACGGTGACGTCGCAGTTGGAGCGTAGCGGCGGCCGGCCGCTTTATCACCAATTTGGCAAGTCTTGGAGTCCGCTTTGCTTGCCGCAGCTCCTTTGACCACTTTATACACGAGAATGGCAACTGCGGCGTCTTCGTCATCGCGCGCAGGCGCGCGCGTCACTCTGCGGCGGGCGCAGAGCCCATGTGCGCTCTGCAGCGGCGCAGGAGCTTGCTTCCACTTGAAGGAACCCCGCGAGGGCCTGAACCCTCGCCGAGGTTTTGTAGCCGTTGACTTCTCGCGAGGGAAAACCTCCCGAGGGTAGCGCGGAGACGCGCCAGGGCCTGAAGATCTTCTAGGAGAGGCCTTCCCGAGGCAGAGGTCCCTCTCGAGGCCTCCTAGGCCGATCGTCTGGTCCTTAGCAGAAATGCTCAGTCGAGCGAAGAAGCCCTCGCGAGGGAAAATGCCTCGCGAGGCTCGTCAGGCTAAAAGCCTGGTCCTTAGCAGAATTTCGTGCGGAGCAGTTGAGGGCTGTGGCAGGCCGGCCCATGGTACCCTGGTTTCCACTGGGCCGACATAATCCAAAACCATTTTCTATGTTTTCAAATTACTTATCTAAATATCGTTTTTTGTTTTTTGTTTGTCAAAAATGACATTTTTTGTGAAGCAAGTACAACAAATATGGTGCAAAATGGCACCCATCCAATTATCACACAAAGTAGACCATATTTTATGGATAATCCACAAATATTGGTCATTTTCTCGGTTTCTAGCTAATTTCGCCTACTTAAACGACTTTATGCCTATTTTTCGAAAGTAATTCAAATTTGAACTACAAGTGTGTGATAGTTTGCTCTGAAATTTTTTCAAAAATGATTTTAAGGTGCACAAGTAGTGGTTATATCACAGAACCGTCGATAGTGAGCTCGAGGTAGTAGTGGTTCGTGATGGCCGCCCGGCGCGCCAAATCTTGAGGGACAGGAGGGACCAGCACGCCTCCGGTGCTCAGCCTCCAGCCGGCGGGGACGTCGTAGCCGGGCGGGCAGGGTAGTTCGAGGCGCAAAGCACCTCTGCCTCCGAGTAGGTTAGAGTGGGTAAGGTGGAAGTCATGGGAGAGTGACGAGGTTGCAGATATGAGTTTAGATGTGCTATGCCAATGGAGGCCATGCATGACTACATCTTATATTTACTAATTGGAGGCACCATACGAGCCTCCACGTTAATCCTAGAGATTAACAAATTTTGTCCATACGATCTGGACATAATATGTCTAAAGCCGTCGGATTTAAGCTGTTGCCCGGCGTGTCACGCAGGACCCTTCAACACGATCAGGTGGTCATGAGTTCGAATCACGTATCCATCATATTAATTAGGTCCTAATTAATTCCTGCCTCCGGACTTAAAGATGTCAGTCGTCGCTACCTCAAGGCAAATCATCGATCATATGGATTGCGCGTCTCCGCGGCGGCGATGGCCGAAGTTTCCACACGATCCGGAACGGCCACGTCTTAAATCTATCAATCTTACGCCAACCAGAATTGGTTATACAACAAAGAATCGCATGCATGCATGGTCGCCGGCCGGCCTGCGCGCGGGGAGTGGTCAGGTCGGTTTCTTCTTCTGCTTTTTATATTCAGGCTTGCTCTTTCATGATTAGTGGATTATTGGATCGTTGCTAATTTATTGATGCGTTTTGTTTCCTGTATGGATGCAATCACCGCTGATACAAGAAGCTAGACTGCCGTGTTTCAAAAAAAAAAATTAGACGGTGCTTTTCGATTCACTTCCCATTGTGATTTTTATCTGATTGCTACAGATTAATTAGCGTATCGAGCTAGCTTCACACAGTAGTATCAGATCAATCAATCGATCAATGAGGCCGGCCAGCTTGTGCTTTACGCCTAGGTGTGTTTTGCTTCGGCCAGAACCACCAATCAGCGGCAAATCGTTCATGAGCGTTGCATGCTGAGCCAGCTTTTGAAATACACGACCTGTCGAGCATGTGCCAACGAAGGATACGAGAGCAAGAATGGCACATCAGGAATCAATCTGTTTCAGGTAGAGTTTCCATCCTGCCTTATTAATTTTGTTTGCATGTAACCACTTGATAATTGACCAGTTCGACGTGTAGTTCGCATTACAAAGCTGATACAAATTGTATTGTTTTCGGTCTAATATATCTACTGTAGATTTCTGAACACATAGAGAGTCAATAAAAATATAATATGGTATATTCCACAGTTGCAAAAATCGGATATGTCAAGGTACATCATACGTAGTCGGCGGGTCGAGCATGTGCCAATAAATGATGTGTTAACAAGCATGACACGTCGGGTATCAAATCGATATGTTTGTGCTATGGTTTGCATCATGCTTTTATCATTTTGGTTTGCATCTGGCCATTTAATAATTGACCAGCTGAACGTGCAATTTCTCAATATTGAGCGGATCAAAATTGTATTTTTTGGCTAACAATTCTATTGCCGTGATTTGGATGATTGAAACAATTATACCGGGGTATATACCACAATTGCGAGAACAAATAGGACAAGGTATAACATAACTACTCGACGTGTCGAGCATGTTCTAACTGAGGACGTGAGCAAGGATGATGCATAAGAGTATCAGATCGATGTGGTTCATGTACAGTTTGCATCCTGCTTTACTATTTTGATTTGCATCTAGACATCTAATAATTGACCAGTTCGGCGTGCAGTGATCACAAAAGAGCTGATTCAAATTGAATTGTTTTGGGGCTTTAACATTTTGATTTGCAAATGTCTATTGTTACATGCTTTGTCATATATATCTCAGTTTTTATCTTATATAACCCATTATGCAAATGTTTGTTTTTAATATTGAATTCATATCACTCTAATGGACTTATGATCATGGTCAATCTAATCCCCGAACGGAATCATATGGTGTACTTTATAGATGAGTTCTCTCTAAAAATGTTCCTTTTTGGAATAAGAAAGCCACATGTAAAGTCTTGGAAATAGATGAAAGGCCTCCTGAACGGTTCTTCAATTCCAACTTTGGTTAACTTGCACAAGAGTTGGTTGGACTGACTTGAATTAGTGCATTACAACACACTGTAAAAAGTTAATCTTAGGCATCTATTTTGTAGCGATGGCAGCAGGGTTTGATGGATTATGGCGTGGAGAAAGCAAAGTACATATGAACATTTCAGACTCATAGATCATTCACATGTATTTTTAAGAAAATCGATTTCACGATGGATATCGAACTTGAAAAAAATAAAATGCACCTATATATAATGATATTTTTCCATCAAAGATAACTAGAGAAAGGCATGAGCTAATTATTATTTTGTGGCTATATTATGGTAGTGCATATTAATCAATACTTTATCCTTTTTGTGACGGGAACCAACAAATATTAAATATCATACACGCACTATTGAAGTAAGTTGTTAAAAAAAATCTTTACATATATTTCATAGTTTGGTTTTCTACAAGATTTCAAAGAAACAATATTAAACCTTCTATGTGTAGAACAAAGTAGTAGGAAGTTTTTGTAGAATGTGTAGAAATAGGCATTAATTACATTATTAGTAATATGTCAAGTTTCGAACTGTAAATTATTGTGTTCCTAATAAAGGATTACAAAATAAGTTGGTACATACTTCAATTAACATACATATTTATTCACATATATTCTATTCAGTTTTACCAAAGGTTCTATAGTATTTCAACTATTGATACTCAAGCCCGTGCGAATGCACGGGTTGACGACTAGTATATAGTGAGAATCCCACCAATAAGGAAGAAGCACACGGATCGTGTGTTTCTTTCAAGCGCTTGTGAGACGTTGGATCAGGGGTGTGTTTCTTTTGAGGGACTGTGCGCTGTTGGATGAGCAGTATCACGACCACTTCGTGAGCCACATCAAGGTTTAATACATTCCATAGAATGCATTTCATAAAAGGTTTAATACATTATTACACATGATCCAACGTCTCACAAGCGCTTGAAAGAAACACATCCCTGATCCAACATCACCAACATTATTCTACATAAACGGACTTGCTGGCTCGAAGGCCGTAGGATTAGGGGGAACGGCGGGAGGAGCCAGCCCCGTGGGCGGCCGCCCGGTTCTCGCGCGCACGTTTGCGGCGGAGGGCAAGATCCATGGAGGATGAGTCTTTCAGCACGTTCGCTTTCAGCTGGTAGGCAGTCTTGGCTCGCTGGACAGGGTAGTCGCGGACAGACTGGAAGGAGGCTTCCATGGCCTCCTGTATCTGCAACCCACAACCCTCTTCCTCGTCGTCGCTCCAGTCGAAGTCGTCGTCCTCCTCCTCCTCCGCGGGAGGAGCGGCGGCGCCTGGTGGAGGTGCAGCGGCGCCAGGTGGAGGTGCGGCGGCACCTGGTGGAGCAGGAGGCCGGTAGCTGGGCATTCCTCTCCACGCCGGGCTCGTGGGCATACGGCGGGATAGGCTCCCGCGGTTGCGCCCAAGCGCGCTCTGCCGAGCATGCTCGACCTCGTCCAGAAGGCGCTGCGGCGGGCGTGGCGGATCCATCTCGTGGAGACGATGCGTTCGTGGCTAGGAATGGTGGATTAGGGTTTACCCCGTCGGCGACAATATATAAAGACCTCCAGGGCAGCGCTGGGGGAGGACACGTGCCCAGGGCAGCGCTGGGGGAGGACACGTGTCGTGACCGCAAAGCCCGCCTTTAGTCCCGGTTGGTGTTACCAACCGGGACTAAAGAAGCACACGAATCGTGTGTTTCTTTCAAGCGCTTGTGAGACGTTGGATCAGGGGTGTGTTTCTTTTGAGGGATTGTGAGCTGTTGGATCAGCAGTATCACGACCACTTCATGAGCCACATGACCCGGTTGGTGTTACCAACCGGGACTAAAGAAGCACACGTACCCTATATATAGCCCCCCTCCCGGACATGTTCAGCACTCAGTGTCTACTCATTGTAGTTCATTTTGGTAGTACACGGGTAGCAGAGAGCAAGATTTCTGAGAGGCAGGAGTTCCTAGAGCAGAGGCTGAAGGTGAACCCTCCCCTCGGTCGGATCCAAGCAGCGGCAAGGATCTCTGATGATTAGCAACATCTCTAACACTTGTTAGGACGGTTGCAGATCATCAGAGACGTCTTGCCGCTGTTTGGATCGAAGGCCGATTTGCCGTCTCACGAGCCACCGGTGGGCTGACGGATGCAGGGGAAACCGTATGTTTTGTTCTATCTACAAAGCATTTTGGTATACAAAGCATTCGGATTCCCGTCATACAGCCCAACGGTGCATTTGATATGCAGTCACTCACGAGCCACCGTTGGGCTGTATGATGGGGAAACCGTGTGTTTTGGGCGTGTTTTTACCAAGGTGCTGCCCTCTCCCTCCCCTACCTAGGTGTTTGATCAAATTCCCAACTCATTTTTTCAGATCTCGGCGACGAAGTCCCGGTTGGTGGATGGTTCTTCATAGGGATCCTTCTCACATGAGTATTGACCCTGTGATGGTTCCTGCTCTTTGGGTGCGCAGCGCCGGCCGCTCAGCACCCCGTGGCTTAGGACCCGACAAAAATTAGTGATATTATTCGTGATGTATTATGGTTAAATAAAAATGGACCCGAGCTATGTATTATGGTTTTCACCACATAAAGGTTTAATACATTACTACACATCACATAAAGGTTTAATACATTACATTGATTTACATAAATGCCATGAACCCTTCTTCGCGTATGTCCCTGGCCTATGATCGCTTCGGCCGTAACCATGGAGCATCTTCATTATTTAACGGGATGCTTGGGTCAGTTTTCACTGTGAAGGGGAATTTCATCAAACTTATCATAATCTGCTGACATGTCTGTCTTGTCCTCGACTCCCACGATGTTTCTTTTCCCTGAAAGAACTATGTGACGCTTTGGCTCATCGTCTGATGTATTCATTTGCTTATTTTTTTCTTTTTTTGGTCTGGAGGACATGTCCTTCACATAGAAAACCTGAGCCACATCATTGGCTAGGACGAATGGTTCGTTCCTGTAACAACCAAGATTCTTGAGATCCACTGTTGTCATTCCGTACAGCTGGTCTACCTTTATCCCTTCTCCATTCATGTTGACCCAACTGCACCGAAACAAAGGGACCTTAAAAGTAGGTCCATAGTCAAGTTCCCATATCTCCTCTATGTAACCATAGTATGTGTCCTTTTGCCCATTCTCGTCTGTTGCATCAAAGCGGACACCACTGTTTTGGTTGGTGCTCTTTTTATCTTGAGCGATCGTGTAAAATGTATTCCCATTTATCTCGTACCCTTGGAAATTCAATACAGTCGAAGATGGTGACGCGGCCAACAAGTAGAGCTGATCTCCGACAATGGTGTCATTCATGAGCTGTAATCGCAACCAACTGCCGAAAGTCTCCATGTGTTTTTCTTTAATCCAGGAGTCAGCCTCCCCCGGGTTCTTGGGGCGTACATAATTCTTGTGTTCCTCGATATACGGAGCCACGAAGGTGGAACTTTGTAGAACTGTGTAGTGTGCTTGAGTTAAAGAATGCCCGTCCCGACATATCAGTGCTTTCTTTCCTAGCGTGCCTTTTCCACTCAGTCTCCCCTCATTCCGCGATTCAGGAACACCAATCGGCTTAAGGTCAGGAATAAAGTCAACACAGAACTCAATGACCTCCTCTGTTCCATAGCCCTTTGAGATGCTTCCTTCTGGCCTAGCACGGTTATGAACATATTTCTTCAAGACTCCTATGAACCTCTCGAAGGGGAACATATTGTGTAGAAATACAGGACCGAGAATGGCAATCTCGTCGACTAGGTGAACCAGGAGATGCGTCATAATATTGAAGAAGGATGGGGGGAACACCAACTCGAAGCTGACAAGACATTGGACCACAGCCTTCTGTAAACTTGGTAGAGTTACTGGATCGATGACCTTCTGAGATATTGCATTGAGGAATGCACATAGCTTCACAATGGGTACTCGAACATTTTCCGGTAGAAGCCCCCTCAATGCAACCGGAAGCAACTGTGTCATAATCACGTGGCAATCATGAGACTTTAGGTTCTGGAATTTTTTCTCTGCCATATTTATTATTCCCTTTATATTTGACGAGAAGCCAGCCGGGACCTTATACTGCTCAGGCATTCAAAAAAGATTTCCTTCTCTGCTTTGGTAAGAGCGTAGCTGCTTAAGTATTGACGCCCTTTATCCGTCTGCTTGTTGTATGGGTCTTTCATACGTTGCTGGTCCTCCCGTGCTTCTGGTGTATCTTTTTTCTTCCCATACACGCCCAGAAAGCCTAGCAGGTTCACGCAAAGATTCTTCGTCACGTGCATCACATCGATTGAAGACCGGACCTCTAGGACTTTCCAATAGGGTAGCTCCCAAAATATGGATTTCTTCTTCCATATGGGTACGTGGTTGTCAGCGTCATTCGGAACAGATAGACTTCCAGGACCCTTTCCAAAGATTACTTCTAAATCCTTGACCATGTCATATATAACAACACCATCAGGGAGGTTAGGCTTCTTCCGGCGATCTGCCTCACCGTTGAAATGCTTGCCTTTCTTTCTTACGGCATGACTGTTCGGAAGAAATCGACGATGCCCCAGGTACACATTCTTGTTTCCCAAATGTATACTTTCAGTCTTATCTAAACAGTGCGTGCATGCATTGTATCCCTTGTTTGACTGTCCTGAAATGTTACTAAGAGCAGGCCAATCATTGATGGTTACGAACAACAAAGCTCGTAGGTCAAATTCCTGTTGTTTGTGCTCATCCACACACGTACACCTGGTTCGGACCACAACTGCAAAAGTTCATCAACTAATGGCCTTAGGTACACATCAATGTCGTTGCCGGGTTGCTTCGGGCCTTGGATGAGCACTGCATCATAATGAACTTCCGCTTCATGCACAACCAAGGAGGAAGGTTGTAGATACATAGAGTCACGGGCCAAGTGCTATGACTGGAGCTCTGCTCCCCAAAAGGATTAAAGCCATCTGTACTTAGACCAAATCTTAAGTTCCTTGCGTCATCTGAAAATGTCGGGAACTCTCTGTCGATTTTTCTCCACTGAGACCCATCGGCGGGGTGTCTCAACTTCCCGTCTTTCTTACGCTCTTCTTTGTGCCATCGCAACAACCTGGCATGCTCTTTGTTTCTGAACAGACGTTTCAACCGTGGTATTATAGGAGCATACCACATCACCTTAGCAGGAACCCTCTTCCGGGGGGCTCGTCATCGCCCTTAACATCACCAGGGTCATCTTGTCTGATCTTGTACCGCAGTGCATTGCATACCGGGCATTTATCCATATTCTCGTACTCCTCACCGCGGTACAGAATGCAGTCATTAATGCATGCATGTATCTTCTGCACATCTAATCCTAGAGGGCAGATAGCCTTCTTTGCTTCGTATCTAGTCTCGGGCAATTCGTTATCCTTTGGAAGCTTCGGCTTCATTATTTTCAATAACTTCTCAAATCCCTTGTCTGAACAACCAGTCTCTGCCTTCCATTTCAGCAGTTCCAGTGTGGTACCGAGCTTTGTGCTGCCATCTTCGCAATTTGGGCACAGCAACTTTTTGTGATCCTCTAGCATGGCCTCCAACTTTGGCTTCTCCTTTTCTGTATCGCATTCTCGCTTTGCATCAGAAATTACCCCACCAAGACCATCAGCGGGCTCATCTGATGCCGATGTTCACCTCCTTCTTCTTCAACGTCTTCCATTACAGTATCACCGCATTCTTCAGGGAACATAGGATAGTTGTCATCATCCTCCTCTTCTTCATTGTCTTCCATCCTAACCCTCTTTCTCCGTGCTTGGTCCAACAATTATAGCTGGGAATGAAACCTCTCCGAAGCACGTGGCCTTGAATGGTTTTCGAGTTAGAGTACTCCCTGACGTTCCCACAGTCAACACATGGACAAGGCATAAAATTATCCACTTTGTTTGCCTCAGCCACATCGATAAATTTATGCAGGCCTGCAATAAATTCGGAACTGCGTCGTTCGCCATACATCCATCGCATCCGTGCATCCATATGCATCATCTAATTAAGTTTATCAAATACCATTACAATAACATCTTGAATAGTGAAATGACCACCATACATCGACACATGCAATATTTCTGTATCAATTACATATGAAAAGGGTAAAGTTGCTAACCTCGGTCGAGGATATCGTTTTGTGTGAACTTAAGTGTGGGTCGGGCATTTCATCGAACACATCTTGTGCGTGGCAAAGGAAAAAAAACTAGCACCCACTTCCCACCAATCCAAGCAAAAAAAAACAGAGGAAGAGGGGGTGGGTTATATATAGGCAGGGGAGGGGTATTAGTCCCGGTTCGAGACACGAACCGGGACCAAAGCTCCGAGGCACGCCACGGGTCTGGCTCTGGAGCATTGGTCCCGGTTCGTGCCACGAACCGGGACTAATGTCCCCAACCGAACCGGGACCAATGCTCCACGGGGCCCTGGCAGCTCGAACCGGGACCAGTGCCTGAACCGGGATTAATGGCTGGGGCGGCTCTGGACCAAAGACCCATTTTCTACTAGTTATCGCCAAATTTGATCCCCACAAATTCTTAGTTAGCGCCTCAATCATGGATTCTACCGCCCCCAACAGAAAACAAAAACTATCTAGATCAAGCACCCAACCTTTGTAAGCCACATGCCCTTCCCACCAACAATAACATGACATAATGTCTGAACACACACTAGTAGGGAATAGCCTATTGGCAACACTTGGTTTGCATTAAAACTTAGCAACGCGCCGGCAAATGACTCGTTGCAACAAGTGCATTACTGACAACATGCGCGAAGTGCTGAACGTTGCCAGTATTATTTAAATGCCCGCGGGCATCGGCTTAAATAATAGCAATGTTCAGACTAATGGCGCACTGCCAGTATCTTGGTAGTGGCAACGCGCCCCCAAAGCACACGTTGCCAATATAAGCTTACTGGCAACACACCAACATGCAGTATCTTGGTAGTGGCAACGCGCCCCCAAAGCACACGTTGCCAATATAAGCTTACTGGCAACACGACAACATGCCGTGCGTTGCTAGTTCGGAGTGGCAACGCGCGCCTGGTTTGCACGTTGCTACTGTTTGTTTATTTAGATCTGGATCGACCTCTTCGGCCGCATCCAGGCCGCTAGCTAGGTTTTCTTCTCCACGTTCGTTCCGACAGCGCGGCTGGACGTCTCGCCTCTGCTTGTGCCACCGCCGTAGCTGGCCCGCGCGTTGTCCAACCACTCGCCCGCCGCATCCACTCGCTCGCCCGCCGCATCACTCGCTCGCCCGCCATCCAGCTCGCTCGCCGCATCGTCAATCTATCGAGTTCGCCGTCCCCTCCGCTCGCGGTAGAGGTCGCCGTCGCCTCAGCTCGGCCAGGCTCGAGGTCGCCGTCCACGCCGCCACAGCCACGCAGTTCCTCTCGGGCGCTCGAGGTATGATTTCTCCCCAATATTTTTTCTTTCGCGAGCCGGTGAATGTTTATGTGTATGAAATGCAATTAATTTAGAGTGCATTGTTTGTTATACATGTAGTTTCACGATGGTTTTGGTACCCAAAGACGCCGCTCTTATTACGTCGATGATTATTCGGACATGGTATATTCTGTATATAAATTAGTAATTTTAGTTCGTGTGTCCAAAAAATCATGCGGATAAAAGTTGACATACATTTTTTTATTTAGGGTTCCGCAGTTGAGCCGGATGTGCCGACCGATTTGGAATTTGTTGCTAGGCAGTTAGATGTTGTTGAAGAGGAAAATCATGAGTTGAAAGAAAATTTGAAAAAACTTTAAGAAGAGAAAATGTTATTAGAGTTGCATGTTGCCGATGTCATTTATGATAACAAGATCAAGATGGATGAAACCTGGTTGAAGATTAGAAAGATCAGAAGATATGCCATTGATAATGAGGCTTGGTTTCATTATGCAATTGGATCCGTTGTTACCTTAGTTGCGATTTTTATCGCAGTTGTTATTTTATTTAGATTCACTAGATGATTGTATCTTAGCTTAAGATAGATGTTCATCGTGATGTATTAGAGTTGGAAGTTTCATCGTACTCTATGTTGTATTTCGACTAGTCGTACACTATGTTGTAGCAAATGTTGCATATGTGTGAGGATTGTGGCTACCCCGATTGTATGTTCAAGAAGTTTCGCGTTGTTCTCCCACAGGAGGTTCACACTAGAATGGTATGTTTTTTCCATGTTTTTCCTTTTGTCGTCTCTTCTTCGATGTGTAGAATTTGTGTAGCGTTAGTTGTGCCAATGATTATACTACTCTTGTGCATTATCATTTCGAGTGTTGGTCTAAATGACCTACTGACATGTATTGCAACATTGGTTATACATTTCTCTTGATCCTTTAGTTCCGACACTTGGAAGTTCTTGATGTGCACTTTTCATATGAGGCACCTTTTTATATATGCATGTTCTTTGCTAAATGGTCTATTTTCTTGTTCCATGTGCCGATGATTTAAACGATGTCATGTTAAAGGAAAGAAGAGTATCTACAATACCTTGTACTATATACAATTTGAGTGCTTGTATTAGTACCTGGTCTTGTAGGCACTCTTTTTTCCTTGTTTTGGCAATGATATATGAGGCTAGTATTGTATTACACCGATGACTCTGATTCACAGGATAGCTAGGTTGACTCGAGCCTGAGCATGACCGAAGCTGTAGAACGAATGTAAAGAAGGGGACAAAGATCGACGGCGTCGTGATACGTCTAAAACGTATCTACGTTCCGAACACTTTTGCTGTTGTTTTACCTCTAATTTGTGTGTTTTAAGTGCAACTAACACGGACTAACGTTGTTTTCAGCAGAATTGCCCTGGTGTCTTGTTTTTGTGCAGAAAGTCAAGTTTCGGGAAAATTCCCGAAAAATATCCTAGAGTTCCTATTTTTCCAGAAGACACACGGAGCCAGAAGACGAGACGGAGGCGGGCCACAGGGGCCCCACACCATGGGCCCGCGCGGCCAGAGGTGGGCCGCGCCGGGGGGTGGTGTGGCTGCCTCGGTCACCACCTCCCGTCCCCCTTTCGACTACTTAATCCCCTTGACCTAAAAACCCGAGGAGGATCGACGCTTTTTCCAGAAACACTCCAGAGCTCCGCCGCCACCGAAAACCCTATTTCGGGGACCAGAAACTCCGTTCTGGCACCCGGTCGGGACGGGAATTGGAGGGGATCATCGCCATCATCATCACCAACGCCTCTCCATCAACCATCCATGATTCCCCCATCCATGTGTGAGTAATCCCCGCTATAGGCTGAAGGGGATGGTAGGGATTGGATGAGATCATTCATGTAATAGATATCAGATTGTTAGGGCATGGTGCCTCGTATCTGTTGTTAGTACTTTATGTCGTTGTTGCAACTTGTTATGCTTAATGCCTGACACTTAGGACCCGAGTGCCATGATTTCAGATCTGAACATGTTATTGTATCATGAGGATAATTATTGCTTTGGATCATATCTGCAAGTTGTTTACACATATAATTGTCCGGAACCCAAGGCCCCAAAGTGACAACAATTGGGATAACCGGAGGGGATGGCTGTAATGTGAGGATCACATGTGTTCACGGAGTGTTAATGCTTTGCTCCGGTGCTTTATTAAAAGGAGCACCTTAATTACCAGTAGTTTCCCTTGAGGCCCCGCTGCAAACGGGCTGGTAGGACAGAAGATGTTGTGCAAGTTTCTCATTGCGAGCACGTACGACTAAATACGGAACACATGCCTATGATTGATTATTACCTGGATACTTTATTATTATCTATCTGCAAATGCCCTACGCTTGACTATTATATGAATTATCTTAACCATGCAACGCCCGTTCATCCATCCCTATGCCTACAGTATTTTAGCCCTGCTGTCTACTTCAATTATTACTGTTGCTTTTATTTTACTGCTGCTATTATTTCACTACTGCTACTGCTATAAAACTGTTGCTACTGATAAACTGTGTCGAGCAAGTCTATTTCCAGGTGCAGCTGAACTGACAATTCATATGTTAAGGCTTATAATATTCTTTGGCTCCCCTTGTGTCGAATCAATAAATTTGGGTTTTACTTCCCTCGAAGACTGTTGCGATCCCCTATACTTGTGTGTCATCACGTCGCACCGTCGGTCTGTAGTTTCTGTCAAACTCAGACTCAGGGACACGCTACTGTTCTCTTAATCAGAGTCATCGATGTGAAACATCATTTCATAGGATAGCTAGGTTGACTCTTACATCGTGTGTGCTCGTTCTATTGATTGTGCTAATGATTATACTGACATGTATAACAACATTGATTATACATTTCTCTTGGTCCTTTAGTTCCGACACTTGGAAGTTCTTTATGTGCACTTTTCATATGAGGCACCTTTTTATGCATGTTCTTTGCTAAATGGTCTATTAATTATGTTGTTCCATGTGCCGATGATTTAAACGATGTCATGTTAAAGGAAAGGAGAGTATCTACAATACCTTGTACTATATACAATTTGAGTATTTGTATTAGTACGCGGTCTTGTGGGAACTCTTTTTTTCTTGGTTTGGCAATGATATGTATGAGGCACCTTTTTATGCACTATATCCTGACAATTTTGTTAATTTGTAGACTACTCTTGTGCATTATCATTTCTAGTGTTGGTCTAAATGACCTACGGACATGTATAACAACATTAGTTATACATTTCTCTTGGTCCTTTAGTTCCGACACTTGGAAGTTCATGTTGTGCACTCTTTATTTATATGAGGCACCTTTTTTGTCATTGATTAGACTGTTGCACTATTCTATCCTTATAATAACACTAATGTCCACTTGTTCTTTTTCTCAGATCATCCCGTGCAGGGCTAGACGTGACTTCTTGGAGCATGTTGGCGTTCTGATTTGTGACTACACGACATTTGATGTCAAACTGGTCCAGATGACGGTGCCCACTCGGAGCTTCACCGTTTTGTGCACCAACGAGCCGCCCCGAACATATTTCAATGGCGCTCGTTGGACAGAACTTGTAGCTCGATATGACATGCAACCTGCTAAGAGGTGCTCTTTCTTTCTCGACAGTGTGCATGGCGAGACCTATTTCATGTACAGGGCCCCAAAAAACTCTTCCAGTTCCGAGTATGAGGATCATGATCAGCCCGAGGTGATCGAGACCCTAAGTGACTAGCTACTAGATAGTTAGGAATAAGTTATGTGCTATCTATTAGCGATATCGAGTCTTAAACATGTGCTATCTATGTAATTCGAGACTTGAAATAATAAGTTATGTGCTATCTATCTCTTTCGGTTGATTATTGTGTCATATTATATTTTACTGCTCAATATTGATTATTGTGTGTGTCGTGTCTCGATGCACGGACACCGGGAGTATAGGATACCCCCTTTTAGGTTCGGCACGGGGCGCGAAGGAGGCTGAGAATCATCTTCTCGGGCGGAGTCTAGATCAAGCTCTCCTCTCCACGATCAAAGCATGCAACCAAAGGGACACAAGGAGCTACCCAGGTTCAGGCCGCCGGAGGCTAAAAGCCCTACTCCTGCATGTCTGGATTGATGGGTTCTTCATAGTGTAGCTTACAATGGAACCTCCCGGATGGGGTACCCGGAAGGGTTTTGGCTGGAGGTAGAAGAAGGACAGATCCTGACCCGGAGGAGATCACCTTCCCCTCTACCTTCGCAGCCCTAGTCTAGTCTTGCTCTGGTTGGACTTGTGCCTTCGTTCGACCTCCTTCTCCTCCGTGCCTTGGTCCTCCTTTTATAGGCTAAGGGGTTGCCACAGGGTCACGTGAGGGGCACGAGGGACCTTCGGGGTGAAGGACCCTCCTCATCTAGTTTAGGAGGAGACGTGGCCTCTCCTCAGCCTAGCGTCTCCTTTGGGTTAGGTGGGAGCGTCCGCCTTGGGGTGGACAGGAGCTGACACCACCACGGGCTGTGCTTCCCCCCGCTGCCTTCGCCTTGCTTCCCAAGTCTTCTGATCTTCCAGCGTGAGGTGGAGAGCTTATCCACAGGGACGTGGGGAAGTACCCGAGAGGGAGCCTGGCCTCCTGCCGGGAACTCGGGCTCTCGGGTCCTTCCTGGCCTTCTTGCTTGGTTCGGGGACCCGGCAGGCCCCAGGACCGGAGCCCTTCATCGACGTAGGCCTTGCGTGTCCTGACGGTGAACCCGCCAGCTTGACTTGAGTCTTGGTCTTGTCCATCTTCATCTTGGGCCCACATGGGGTGGACCCACTTTGGCAGCACTAGGGGAACCCCATGTTCCACTGCTGCGACAGTAGCCCCCGGGCATGGTCCCGGCGGCTCTTGCTCCAGCTGCCGGGGCCATGGCCTAAAGATAGGTCAAAGTGGGTCCCCGGGCACCTGGTCTTCCTTGCTCTGCTTCATTGATGGCCTTGAAGGTCTTGGAGTTACTCCGCTTGGGGGAGTAACTGCGATGGCCCCCTCGATTCCCAGTAACGGAAGAACCGAGGAGACGCTGACAGAGTGCCGCCGCGGCTATAAAAGCGAGGCGCGCCCCTGGCCTTTTGTTCATCTTCTTCCTCAGTCCAACTCCAGGCCTCCCCACAAGCTGCCAGCGCCAATGGCGAGAGCGAGGAGAGGAGTTGGGCGCCCTCGTTCTTCTTCAGCTGCTGCGGAGAGTGGCCCCTCCACTCGTGGTCGAGCTGTTCCGCGAGGTCGTGGGATTCGCGGTCGCGGCGGCCGTGGAGGCCGCGGCACCGCTGCTCCCCCTCCTAGGAGCATGGTTCATACCAGCTTCGCGCCGTTCGAGTTCATCGTGGATCTGAACCACAGGCCTCGCAGCCGGCTTCTCCTGCCGGATTCCTTCGCGATGGCGACGGAGGACATCGGACCCTCCGGCTTCTGGCTGCAAGTGGAAGGCTGCCCCAATGGCCCCTCCTGGGCCATGGCGGAGCGCACCACTGAAGGCGCCATGCTTCTGGGTCCGGGGTGGAAGTCGTTCTCCCGTGCCCGCCGCCTGTCCGGGGGCAATGCTTGGTGTTCCGGTACGACGGAGATGCGACGCTCTCCGTGAAGATCTTCGGTGTCGATGGCGGACGTGTGGAGTGCTGCATGGAGAGCAGCAGCGGCAGTTCGAGCTCCTACGACGAGGATGAAGATGAGGAAAACTCATCTGACATCAAGGTCGAGGGGAGCTCGTCTTCCTGAAGGCGAGGAGCTTCGGACGGGCGCCATGGAGATCTCGTTGACCTCCTCCGGCGGCCTTGACGACGTACTTCTGGAAGTAGCGTCTTCCATTGTACGGCGGTGCTCCTTGCTCGATGGGAGCCAACCTTTTTGTTGTAAAAAAGATCGTCCCCTTGTAGTCCTTGTAAATGAAGAAGATCTTGTTTCCTCCTTGTCTTCGTGTCGCGTTGTGTGAATGAGAACGAGTTTTTTGCAAAACGCGCTCCCATTACTGCAGCAGCCGTAGCGCAAGGGGTAGGTGGAGCGTGGGAGGCCTATAAAAGACCCTCCAGACTCCAACCCCTTGACACATCTTCTCGCCTTGCTCCGCTCCTCTTCTTCCTTGCCTCTCCACCCCCGCAGAACAATGTCTGGCGAAGCAGAGAGGCCTTGTCCGACGTGTCGACGGCGGAGTCCGTCTTCCGAGGAGCGGCGGAGGCACCCAGCGAAGCTGGAGCCCGAGCCACTGATGGCGAGGTTGCGTCCCGTTCTTCTGCTGCCCAGAATGTCGCTCGCCTGGCGGCTGTCTCTGGTCCTGTTGCCCAAGAAGAGGCAAGGATTAGGGCAGTAAGGAGGGCACCTGTGGTCCATCCTGAAGGAAAGGACTGCCGGTATTCCGGAGCTGTCCTTGGTTGTGGCTGAGCTCGAGGCCATCGAACAGGTTCACTTTTGCTCTTCTCTATTTTTCCGCCTTTTTTCTTGGATGACTTCGATCTTGACCTGGACTGCTTTTCGTAGGCCGAGAGTCAGTCCGTAGGCGAACTGGCGGACGGAATCTTCCGTCTCTTTGGCCCTGGAGCGCCCTGGTCGGCAGAAGGGGGTCGAGCTCTTCGACGCGCCTGACAAGATCCTGCACGCGTGTTATCTTTCATCCAGGCGTCCCCGGAAGAAAAGAGTGCACCCGGCAGGCAATAAAACAGAAGACAGATCTGCGCAGCCAGGAGCTCTGAGCTGGCCTTAGTAGCATAGGCTAGATATGTATCCAGGAAAGCTTCGACTGAATGTAATCAGAATTGTAAATTCAGAATGTAAGTTCAGATGAATGCAATCCTAGGGCTCAACTCCCGGGGTCATTTCCCAAACCTCCCCTTGCACTAACGCGCCGTCAAGTTTTCTGAGGAGATCTCTTAGGTGACAAGTACTCTAACCGCCTGTACCGGTAGCAGCACCCCTAAGAGCACTATGCCTTCCGGGAGTCCACTCCACAGCCACGGGTACTAGGCCAGAAGGGAAATCTGACCGTTCGCCGGGGAGGACGCATTACCCCCGCAAAGGTTCTCATCAACTGTCAAGCATGCGCAGGTTGGTGGTATATTGACTCCGAGCGAGATATTATGCCTAGAATGCAAGATGCACATGCAAAGACTTAGCTGGTTTTTGCCGTGCTCTTGATCTGCTCTGTCCTTCCCGGGTATCCAGCTCCTGAGCCGCTCTTCAGCATCCATTCCTGTCCCGGGAGAGGCGCTACACATAACACACTTTCAGTAGGAAAAGAATGGACCCTCCCTTACATGTCGTGAAAGTGTTTCATCCGAGCAACCCGCAAGCAAAGTTGAATGTGCATTTCTGTGTTTAGGTTCTTTAAAACACAGCACTGCCCGTTCCACTTCTTACCGCGGCAGTACGGCACGATCAGGTGGCAGCGCCTACTGATAGGCTACTCGCGCTCGACCTGTCAGCCACCGGCACCATGTCCCCCTGCTTGGGGGTTGTTACGGATAACACACTTCACGACAACAAGAGAGGCTCACGGAATTGAAAAACTTATCTTTTATTCCTTGGCGACGATTCTTACACCCTTATACAGAACACTAGCCCCTTGGGCGTGCTTAGTTGACTCGAACTATCTGCGATTCATGTTCGTATTCAGGGGTAGAATTTCCGGAGATTCTCGATGTTCCAGGCGTTGCCCTCCGGCCTGCCTTTCTCGTCCTCCAGATAAACAGCTCCGGGTCTCAGGGTATGCGTCACCCGATAAGGTCCTTCCCACTTGGACGACAGCTTGTTCATGTTATCAAGCTTCTGCTTCTTGCGGAGAACCAGGTCTCCGGGTTCCAGTACCCGTGAACGGATATGGCGATCATGATAGCGGCGGAGCCCTTGCTGGTATCGAGCAGATCGTAAGAAGCTCGACACCGCACCTCTTCCAGGAAGTTGATGTCATCAATCCTCCTCTCAGCTTGTGCGTCTTCATCATAGGCAAGTACCCGGGGGGATCCATGCCTGAGCTCTGTTGGCAAGACGGCTTCTGCTCCATAGACAAGGAAGAATGGTGTTTCTTGAGTGGCTCTGCTTGGTGTGGTTCTGAGGGACCACAAGACACTTGGTAGATGCTCAATCCAGTTCTTGCCCTTGTCTTCTAACTTGTCAAAGGCCTTGGTCTTCAAACCCTTTAGGACCTCCGCATTGGCTCGCTCCACTTGCCCATTGCACCTTGGGTAGGACACCGAGGCAAAACACACCTTGATTCCCAGCTCTTCACAGAAGTTGAGGAAGGATCGGCTTGTGAACTGAGAGCCATTGTCCGTTATGATTCTGTTGGGTACTCCGAAGCGGTACACGATCCCTTCAATGAACTTGATGGCTGCTTGAGCTGTCTGTCTTGGTACTGGCATCACTTCCACCCACTTTGTGAACTTGTCGATGGCCACGAAAAGGTATTCATGGCCCCCGACAGACTTCGGTATCTTCCCACGATGTCCAGCCCCCAGACCGCGAACGGCCAGGAGATTGGAATTGGCTGCAGAGCTTGCGCCGGCTGATGTATGTTCTTCGCATAGTACTGGCAGGCTTCACAGGTCTTGACTAGCTGCTCGCATCACTGAGGACTGTTGGCCAGTAGAACCCGTGACGAAAACTTTACCCGCCAGTGATCTTGATGCCACATGACTTGAACATGTGCCCTCGTGGATGTCCCGTAGCAGTACTTGGCCTTGTTCTTGAGGATGCAGCGGAGCTTGACTCCGTTGTCCCGTCGCCGGTAGAGCTCGCCGTCGATCATGACGTAGAGCTTGGCTTGACGAGCCACCCGCTCGGCGTCGTGATCATCCTCCGGGAGGGCGTGCTCCATGATGTACTTGACGATGTCCCGGGCCCAGGGTGGGTGGGTTCCTTCCACCGGTAGCACCATCCGACGGAAAGAAAGCATAGCTTCCTCCGCTGAGGGGCTGCCGGGTCTTGAGCTTCTGGGCTGGCTACCCGTGTTGTCGAGGTAGAAGGGTCGCCAGCCCCCGGCGCAGATCTTGTCGCGAGCCTCTCGGGTGGATCGAAGGTCGCCTGAGGACCTCGATGTAGATCCCGGGAGGCACTGGTTCTTGCTTGGACGCCACCTGCGATAGCTCATCCGCGGCCGTGTTTTCTCCCCGTGGGACGTACACAGCCCGGAAGTTGTCGAAGCGCCGCTGCAGCTTCCAGACCTCTTCAACGTATGGTGCCATCTGAGGGCACGCGTACTCCTTGTTCACTTGTTTGATGACTAACTGAGAGTCACCCTTGACGACGATCTTGTTGATGCCGAGGCCGATGGCAGCACGAAGTCCTGCGAGCAGGCCCTCGTACTCCGCCGTGTTGTTGGAGATGTTCCCTTGGTAGTGCATCTGGACGACGTACTTCAGCCGGTCCCCGGTTGGTGAGGTTAGGACAACCCCAGCACCTCCTTTCCCCTTGGTGTAGGAGCCGTCGAAGTGCATGGTCCAGGCGCTAGGATCTTCCTTCCCGGGGAGGCAGGTTTCCTCTTCCGGGTCGTCGAACGCCGTCTCGGTCCACTCGGCCGTGAAATCCGCCAGCGCCTGACTCTTGATGTTGTCCGTGTGCTCGAACTTGAGACCGAAACCTTGAAGCTCCATGGCCCACCATGATATGCGACCAGTGGCAAGTGGGTTCTCCAGGGGGCTTCTTAGGTTGTACTTGGACACCACCGTGATGGGATGGCTTTGGAAGTACGGCCTCATCTTGCGGGAGGCAATGAGGATTGCCAGCAGCAGCTTCTGCATCATGGGGTACCGCTCCCGGGCGTCGCGCAGCACTGCGCTGACGAAGTAGACCGGGTGCTGCACCTTGCGGGTCGCCGAGTCCTGAGAGGGCTCGGCTTCCTCCACGTCGACGTCTTGGGGTGGGGACGAGGTAGCCCCCGGCGAAGTCTCGTCGGAGGGAGATTCTCCATTCCCGACGGGCTCCGCACCGTCTGGTAAGGTTGCAGTGACGTCAGGATCGAGACCCCTGGTCACCCGGCAGCCTTTTCTTGCACGGTTGTCCCGGGAGAGAGTTCCCGGGTCGCTTGCCCTTGATCTTGCTTGGAGCGTCACGCTCTACCACAAGCACAGCGCTGATCACCTGGTTGGTGGCAGCAATGTACAGTAGTAGGGGCTCCTTCTCTTCTGGTGCCACGAGGATTGGTGGCGAGGCGAGGTAGCGCTTAAGGGACTGCAGGGCTTCCTCGGCCTCGGAGGTCCACTCCACGGGGCCTGACTTCTTGAGCAGCCTGAAGAACGGTAAGGCCCGCTCCCCAAGCCTTGAGATGAAGCGCCCGAGTGCAGTGATGCACCCGTTGAGGCGTGTACGTCCTTGACCCGCCGGGGCGCCTCCATGCGCTCGATTGCCTTGATTTTGTCCGGATTCGCCTCGATCCCTCGGTGAGAGACCAGGAAACCCAGCAGCTTGCCGGAGGGGACCCCGAACACGCACTTGTCGGGGTTGAGCTTGAAGTTGACCCGGCGGAGGTTCTCGAAGGTCTCGTGCAGGTCTTGGATGAGGGAGTCCTTGTACCGGGTCTTGACCACGATGTCGTCGATGTACGCTTCAACGTTGCGGCCCAGCTGCGACCCAAGGCATGCTTGCATTGCGCGCTGGAAGGTAGCGCCGGCGTTCCGGAGGCCAAAAGGCATCCGGGTGTAGCAGTAGCAGCCCTTGGGAGTGATGAAGGCCGTCTTCTCTTGGTCCTCGAGCGACATCATGATCTGGTGGTACCCGGAGAAGGCGTCCAAGAAACACAGCAGCTCGCACCCGGCCGTGGAATCCACGATCATGTCGATCCGCGGCAGGGGGAAAGGGTCCTTGGGACAGGCCTTATTCAGGTCTGTGAAGTCGATGCAGAGTCTCCACTTGAAGGTCATGGGCTTCGGTACCACCACGGGGTTGGCCACCCAGCTTGGGTGGGGAACCGACCGGATGACACCAGCTTCTATCAACTTGTCCACCTCGGCGATGATGAATTCCAGCTTTTCCTTGCTTTGGTTCCGGAGAACCTGCTTCACGGGGCGAGCCCCCGGATTGACCGCCAGTTTGTGCTCGATCACCTCCCTTGGAACGCCGGGTAAACCTGACGCCTCCCACGCGAAGACGTCAGAGTTTTCCCGAAGGAA
Source organism: Poa pratensis (assembly GCA_947311845.1). Classification (NCBI taxonomy): domain Eukaryota; kingdom Viridiplantae; phylum Streptophyta; class Magnoliopsida; order Poales; family Poaceae; genus Poa; species Poa pratensis. Next base: position 27,432,911 of record CAMZMU010000114.1, read on the forward strand.
GGCGACGAGCGCGCTTTCCTATTTGTCGGTGAGGCGGGCGCCGATGGTGATGGAGCGAACTCCGTCGCTGGTTAGCGCCACCTTCTTGGTCAGCTGCGGATCGCCATGGAATGGCGCCTTCTTGGGGGAGTAGATGTGGAGCCCCCAGGGTGCCCTTCGCCCCCGGGGAGAGCCCCATCATCATCCTCCTGTACACCTTGAGGGACATCCGCCATGATTGCCACCGTCTGGTTCAGCTGGTGAACGCAGTAGATAGCATCGTCGATGTCGGCCTTGACCTTGATCACGCCCCACGGCGCCGGAATCTTCAGCATGTTGTAGGCGAAGTGGGAGACGGCCATGAACTTGGCCAGAGCAGGTCTGCCAAGTATGCCGTTGTACGGTAGCGGGTGTCGGCGATGTCGAAGACGATTTCCTCGGTGCGGAAGTTCTTGGAGTCGCCGAAGGTGACCGGAAGGGTGATCTTCCCGAGGGGTCGAGTAACACTTCCGTTCACGCCTTGGAACACCCGGTCTTGCAGGCGAGACAGGGGAATTTGAAGGATAGCCAGGACCTTCGCCGTCAGCAAGTTGAGGCTGGAGCCTCCGTCGACCAGCATCTTGGTGACCTTGTAGTTGTGGATGACGGGCGACACGATCAGCTGCAGGGTCCCAACCCCGGCAGTGTTTGCAGGGTGGTCTTCTGGTCGAAGGTGATGACTTGACTGGACCAGTCCAGGGCTTGGACGGAGCAGAAGCAACCGCGTTCAGCTCCCGGACAAGTCTCTTGCAGGCGCCGTTGGAGGGAGGCAGAGAAGACCCTCCGTGGATGCACCCGACAACTCCAGTGACTTCTTGATACTTCCCGCCGTTGCCTCCTTGGGGAGCCGGAGCCTCCCCGTTGCCGCCGTGGGCGGCCTCCGGAGTGTTGTACCCGCGATCACCATGACCGCCGCGTCCTCCTCCGCGGCCCCCGCGGCCACCGCCTTGGCGACCCGTGGGACAGTCACGAGCGATGTGCCCGGTAGTGCCGCAGTTGTAGCTGTCGGCCCAGTGAGAACCAGGGTGTGCTGGGCCTGTCCTCCACGGCCCTCGACACTCGATGGCCAAATTTCGCTAAGTACCAAGCCTACGGCTTGGAGAGACTCGCGAGGCAAATCGCCTCGCGAGGGCTTTGGAGGCAGCAGAGGCCTGCGGAGGCCCTGTTCACTGCTGCCCCCTCTTCAAGGTGATCTCCCCTGGAGAGAGGTCAACGCCAAATCCTCCACAGGGCACCCCAGCCCTCGTGGGGATTGCTTCGCTGCAAAGCAACCTCTGCAGAGCGCACATGGGCTCTGCAGCGGCCGCAGAGTGACGCGCGCCTCTGCGCGCGGTGACGACGACGCCGCAGTTGCCATTCTGGTGATTAAAGGAGTCAACAAAGCTGCGCCATCCGCACCGGACTACAAGGATTTCCTCTTTGGTGATAAGGGGACCGGCCGGCGCTACGCTCCACGGCCAACATCTCCGTGGGCACCCCCACGTTCCTCTGCAGCCCCAGCTGGCCGTCCTGCATGGACGGTGGTTCCTCTGCCACAGGCATCAGCTTTACGCCCATGGACCGCATCCATGGACAGGTGGGCTGCGGTGCACCGTGCTCCCCCTTCTGTCGCCATGTGGTAGCCCTTCCGCGGCGCAAGCGCAGGGAAGAGGCCCGGGGCGCCTATAAAAGGAGGAGGTGCACCACCGTAGCAAAGGATCGCATTCTCATTCTAGCCTAGCCACATACGCGCAAGGAAGAAGACCACAGTTCCCCTTCCTTGTGCACACCACTGCCAAAAGAGAGCCCTCGGCAAGCTCATTGTACTGTAACCTCCATAAGCAGTGCAATACAGACAAGCATGAGTAGCGGTATTGCCTCCACACGAGGGTCGTGAACCTGGGTACGGGCTGGTGTTCATCTCTGTCGCGATGTCCCTCCTCATGCTCGACGAGCACCGTCGCCGTGCAGGTTGAGGGTTGTTTGACCAACGTGTTCAGCCCCTTACCCGAACTCTCTTCGTGAGCTTGACCATCCCTGTTTCGTGGGAGTCATTCTCCGACAATTGGCGCGCCAGGTAGGGGGCTGAGGCGCGTCTTCAACCTTCACCGACCTCTGCACCATGGCGGACACTCGCGCAGCTCGCGCCACCTGGCGGTCGTCAGGCAGGGCTACCACCGAGCCGGCTGCCAACACCACCAACCGCCGCGGCCGTCCCCGTGCCAGCCGCGCCTCGGGGCGCAACACCGCTCAGCCGCGTGTGGAGCACCCCGAGGACGATGACGGCCACCACGACGACCGCTTCGACGAATACTTCGACCACGAGCACGGCGAGGACGCTGAGTCCTCGCATCCGTCCCAGCGCCACAGCGCCTCCACTCTTGGGCGTCCAGCACCCAGTCCGAACACCGCGCTGCTCATGGCCGCGGAGCTCTTCCGCTACCGCCCCACCACCGAGGCGCACGACAACTGGCTCGGCCGCCTCCAGCACCTCGTCGACATCGCGGCGGCGCCGCGCGCAGCTCTAGCGACGTCACGCTCTCTGGTGCACCACAACTCCGTACGCGCAGGGACTGCCGCGCATGGCGCACCTCCGCCGCCGCCTCCGCCGCGGTCTTCGCCAGGTCTGCCTCCAGCTGCGGCCCACAACGCCGCCTCCCACGCGTCTTCGCCGCGCGATTGCCAAATCGTGCAGCGGACTCCTCCAGACGCGCGGGTGGAAATGGAGCGCCAGAAGGACCTCCAGAAGCGCATCGTCGAGGAAATCGGCCAGGCGGGGCGACAGAACCGCCGAGCTCTCCAGGGTGGCGTCGCCTCGTACGCCACAGGATGCGCGGCCTTCACCCGCAGCCTGCGTCGTGTCGTCTGGCCACAGAAGTTCAGGCCTGACCTACCCAAGGGCTACGATGGCACAAACAACCCCATCGAGTTCCTGCAGCTCTACACCACCTCCATCCAAGCTGCGGGGGGAGACGACAAGGTCATGGCCAACTGGTTCTCCCACGCTCTCAAGGATTCTGCCTTGTCGTGGCTTCTGAGCCTTCCCGAGGATTCCATTGACTCGTGGGAGGAGCTCTGCCAGCAGTTCGTTGCAAACTTCAAGGGTACGTACGAGCGGGCCCTTACCTACAACGACATGCGTGCTGTGCGCCAGAAGCCTGGCGAGACCCTCCGCAGGTACATCCAGCGCTTCAGCCAAGCAACAAGATCCCGAACATCCCGGACTCGCACGTCATTGCGGCCTTCAGAGAGGGCGTCACCAACCACAGGATGCTCGAGAAGCTCGGCATCCATGATACCCTCTCCTCCGTGGTGAATCTCTTCGACATCGCAGACAAGTTCGCCAAGGCAGAAGAAGGGCTCCTCTTCGTCAAGGTGGCTCAACAGACGACCCTGTCGAGGGATCCAAGACCCAGAAGAGGCGTGACGAGACAAAGCGCAAGCCTACTGCTGTTCTGGCAGCCGAACCCGACGCCAAGCACGTTCGCGAGGACTCCCCTGAGGCTGGCGAGAAAAAGGTACAGGCGCGGCCATGCGACGGAGAACTGCTACGACCTCAAGCAGCTGAGCACGAAGCGCGAGCAAGAAGAAGGCAGCGGTAGCCGCGGCAGAGGCCGTGGTTACCGCAAGGGCGGACGTCGTCGCTCTCCTCGACCTCGACCCTCTTGAAGCATTAAACGTACTTCTCCACGTCGTCCCACACCGAGGCGTCCAGCTTCGAGGCAAGTTTCTGCTCCAGAGGCTCCATCACAGCTGCGAAGTCGAAGCCGGGGTGGAGGTGTGCAAGGTTGGCGAAGACTTGGCCGACCGCGACGCCAAGGAGCTCGCGGCTCTCGTTGTCGACCAGGTCGTCAAGGTTCGTCACGACCTCCTCAAGGCCGGTGAGGAGCTGCTCAAAGAAGCCGAGGTAGGTGGCGACGTCAGAGTTTCCCTCGGCAGGAAGCACCGGGGCTTCGGCCCCCAGGCGGCCCGCAACAGTCCGCGCATGCCTCACCAAGGAGATGAACATGCGCTCCCGCTGGCGCGACAAGACCTGTGCAGCCAGAGCGCTCTGCCGAGCCTCCTCGACAAGCTCCACAACAGGCCCCACCTGCCGCTGCATCTCAATCATGTCCTGCGTCAAGGAAGCAAGGTCCTGCTCCGCGTGCGTCCGGGCCTCCGCAGCAACCTGGAGGCGGGAGTCAAATCGCTTTTTCTGGGCCTCAAGATCCCTGATGCGAGCCTCAAGCTCGTTGCGTCTCTTCGTGAAGCGATCCTCTTGCTTCTTGGCCTTCTCCGCGAACTCTTTCCTGCAGTTGTCACGGAAGAGCTTCTCCTTGGTCACAGAGTCCTCCGCCATCTTCTCCTCCTTCTTGCGAAGGTTCTCATTGGTCTGCGCGAGGTGCTTCTGGTAGAACTCCTCGTCTTGGGTAACCTTGTTCTCGCGAGATTCCAGATGCTCCCGCTGCGCGAATTGATCCTTCTCGATCTGTTCAACCTGCTCCTCGCGCTTGCGTGCCTCGGCCTCGCGGGCGTCAAGTTCAGCTCCGCGCTGCACGATCAGGTCTTCGCAGATGCGCAGGTTCTCACGGAATTTCTCCAAGCTCTGCCGCACGTTCTCCGACTCGGCAACGATCCCCGCCTCACGGTCCAGAAGCTCTTTGTGCTTGGTGGAGACCGCCGCCTCACGCGCCGCCAGCTCCTGGTGTTTGGCCTCGGTCTCCGCCTCGAGAGCCTCGCGCCTAGCACCTAGGTCCGCAAGGGTCTCCTCAACTTCGCGAACCACGCTGATGCGGATCTCCTCAGCGGAGCGCAGCGCTGCCTCGCGTTGTGCCTGGGCAGCCTCGTCCTTCTGGCGGCAGCGCTCCACGGTCTCCTGAAGACAAGCCCAGCCCTGCGCGAGCACAGCGTCCTCCTCCGCCCTGGTGCGATCCTCCTCAGCGAGCTGGGCCTCATGCCCATCGAGCACTTCCCTCGCCGAGCGGAGGACAGCCCCATGGCGGGCTGCAACTGGGCGCCGCCCCCGCAGGACTAAGGCCCATGGCTCTCTAGAGGGCCGGGAAGCGTCGGCGCCTGCCAAGGACTCCGGAGCGTCGCGCCTTGGGCTCTGAGTGGCCTCGAGGCGCGCCTGGGGGCTCTGGTGTGAGCCTCCCTCGTCGTCCACGCAAGGGCCTTCTGGGGCTCTGATGAGAACCCCTAGCCTCCCGCGCTGAAGGCTTTCTGGGGGCTCGAGGCGCCCTCACCATCAACTCCACCATTTTTCTGCCCCCGGGGAGCACTCTCCTCTCCCCCAGGGGCAGGGTTGGCCTTCTCAGCTGAGGCCGCCCCGCAGCGGCCTCAAAGTCCACCGTGGGTTCTCCAAGGCTCGTGCTCGGTGGGGGCGATGACGCGGTGGCCTCCTCCATCTCGACGTCAGCGTGCGCTTCTGCAGACGCCGCTACCACCGCCGCACGCTCCTTCGCCGGCGGCGCGGACCTTGCCACATCCTTCTCCGGCGTCCCCTCCTGCCGCACAGGAGAGACGTCAGGCCGCACAGGCGGCGGCATCGTCACCTCTGCCTCCTCCTCCTTCTCCTCGTGGCGCTCCTCTGCTTCAGGAGGCGGCGCCGCAGCCTCGGGAGAAGAAGCGGTGCCCTCGGGAGACACCTCGTCAGCCGTAGGCGCTGCAGACGCCGCTGCAGCGCTGGGGATCTCTCCAAGTCTCCGGAGCCTCCGCCGTTTTGTTTCGTCGGGGCGCCTGGAGAGGAAAAGGTTCAAAAACCCCTCGAGAAGTCTACACAAGAACGACATCAAACAGAAAAGGGAATACAAAACTTACGCCGCGGTGTCGACCCACTTCCTTTTCGTCCGCCGCGCAGACAGAGCACTGGGCTCCGCGCTCGTCCGTGCCTCTGCCCCTTCCCGGGCTCCTGCGTTCCTGTCGAGGACTGCCTTGGAGCGGGGCTCACAGTGGCCCGACGAAGCACCATCATCATCGCTCTCCTCCTTTCCCTCGACACGCTGCGAGGGAGCGACCACGAACTGGTCGCCACTGCCTGAGGAGATCTCGTGGATCTCAACTTCAGGCGCCGCATCCTTCGAGATGCTCGAGTTCTCCGCCGAAGAAGCGGGGCCTCCCGAGGCGCCGGTTGCGCCTGCGTTAGATTCCGCGGGAGTTTCCGTCGTCTCCTCATCGCCCTCAGCGGGCGCCCCTTGCGCCGCAGATTCCGGATCCTCGCGAGGCCCGACATGCCCCTCAGGCACCAGGCCCCACCAGTCAAACTTCGGCATCGTCTGCGCGTGCGAGACGCGACGTCCGAGATCGATCCTGTGGAGCGGAACAGCCTTGTCGGTAGGCGTGGGGATGTCTGGAGACGTGAAGAGGGTCTCCATGATGGTGCGCACCTCCTCCTGCATGAATAGGGTTGCGCTCAGGCGCATCTTGTCCCTCTGGTTGGAGTACAGCCACATCGCGTCCGCATGCCTCTGGAGCAGAGCAATGCGACGCCTCACGAAGTCCTTGGCCACCATCTGCCCGGTGAGGCCTGCCTCGCGGAGGTCCCTCAAGCGCCTTACCACGGGGCCAAGTGTCGCGCCCTTGAGCGCCTTGGAAGACCAGCTCGCCCTTTTCGTCGGAGGCGCTTCAGGCAGTTCGAAGAAGGCGCTCTGGCTCCCGAACTTCATGAGGAACCAGCGCTTGCGGAAGTCCTCCACCTTCTTCGTCACGCTGGTCACAATGTTCTCGCCGTTCCGCGCGATGGGGATGTAGACGCCCTTCATGCCATCGGTGATGCGGAAGGACACGCACCCCGACCGCTCCTTGTTCGCCGTGAACCGAAGCGCGTAGAAGCTGCGGAAGAGGTCCACCGAGGGCGGAATGCCGATGTACGCTTCGCAGAGATAGGCGAAGATGGCGAGGACAAGGATGGAGTTGGGGTGGAGATGAAGAACCTGGATCTGGTAGCGCTCCAGAACCGCCAGGAAGAAGTCGGAGAAAGGAGGCACGAGCCCGGCGAAGAGGGTGTGCATGAAGATGGGGTAGAGGCTGCCGAAGGAGTTGCCCGCCACCTTGAGCACCGTGGCGCCGTGCTCGTTGGTCGCCGAGGCCGCCATGTGACGTACCTTGTCCAGCTGCGTTTCCTTCTCGAAGCGGAAGCCGGTCAGAGCCGGCTCGAAGTCTCCGTCCTGCTGCATCGCAGCAGGCTCGCCGCCCTGCACCACTGCCTTGCCCTTCGTGGCCGCGGTGGCCTTCTTGGGCGCCATTGCAGCAAGATTGCGAAGGAAGAGCGCCGAGAAAAAAAGGAAGCGCAGAAGTCAAGAGCAAGGAGACGGCGCGCAAATGATGCAGTAACTGCTGCCTGAACCGGCGCTGCAGGCTTTATATCACCTCAGGGCAGTTACCGAGACATGGTGGGTCCCCTCACTATGCCCATCATCTCCGAAGAGAACGTGTCGTCGCGGCGTAACTGCCCTACACGTGTCTCGGGCCGGCCGGATACTTTGGGCCCATGATGATTCGCCTGTGTCCACTGGACTACATCATGCCCATCATGGGCCCAGGGGCTACTGTCGGCCCAGTGAGAACCAGGGTGTGCTGGGCCTGTCCTCCAGGGCCCTCGACACTCGATGGCCAAATTTCGCTAAGGACCAAGCCTACGGTTTGGAGAGACTCGCGAGGCAAATCGCCTCGCGAGGGCTTTGGAGGCAGCAGAGGCCTGCGGAGGCCCTCTTCACTGCTGCCCCCTCTTCAAGGTGATCTCCCCTGGAGAGAGGTCAACGCCAAATCCTCCACAGGGCACCCCAGCCCTCGTGGGGATTGCTTCGCTGCAAAGCAACCTCTGCAGAGCGCACATGGGCTCTGCAGCGGCCGCAGAGTGACGCGCGCCTCTGCGCGCGGTGACGACGACGCCGCAGTTGCCATTCTGGTGATTAAAGGAGTCAACAAAGCTGCGCCATCCGCACCGGACTACAAGGATTTCCTCTTTGGTGATAAGGGGACCGGCCGGCGCTACGCTCCACGGCCAACGTCACCGTGGGCACCCCCACGTTCCTCTGCAGCCCCAGCTGGCCGTCCTGCATGGACGGTGGTTTCTCTGCCACAGGCATCAGCTTTACGCCCATGGACCGCGTCCATGGACAGGTGGGCTGCGGTGCACCGTGCTCCCCCTTCTGTCGCCATGTGGTAGCCCTTCCGCGGCGCAAGCGCAGGGAAGAGGCCCGGGGCGCCTATAAAAGGAGGAGGTGCACCACCGTAGCAAAGGATCGCATTCTCATTCTAGCCTAGCCACATACGCGCAAGGAAGAAGACCACAGTTCCCCTTCCTTGTGCACACCACTGCCAAAAGAGAGCCCTCGGCAAGCTCATTGTACTGTAACCTCCATAAGCAGTGCAATACAGACAAGCAGGAGTAGCGGTGTTACCTCCACACGAGGGCCGTGAACCTGGGTATGGGCTGGTGTTCATCTCTGTCGTGATGTCCCTCCTCATGCTCGACGAGCACCGTCGCCGTGCAGGTTGAGGGTTGTTTGACCAACGTGTTCAGCCTCTTACCCGAACTCTCTTCGTGAGCTTGACCATCCCTGTTTCGTGGGAGTCATTCTCCGACAGTAGCAACCGTCTTGACTGACCCCTTCAGCTCGGCGTTGCTCCCTGATGGCGAGGTTCTTGAGCATGCGGCAGTCCTTGAGCAGGTGGTTGCCTTCTGGATGGATGTGGCACCAGGGATCACCTTCACCTTCTTCCTCGGAAGTCGGCGCGGGCTTGGCCTTCTTCGGAAGAGGCTCGGTGACGAAGATCCGCTTGTCGGGTCCAGGGTCCCGCTTCTTGTTCTTGGCTGGAGTGACCTTGTCCTCGGGTTCATCCTCCCCGGGGAACTTGACTCCTTCTTCAGCTCGAGCGCATCGGTCTGCAAGCTCCCAGAGCTTACGAGCAGACTCGACGCGATGGATGCTCAGCTTCTCGCGCATCTTGGGGTTGCGGACGTTGGCGTGGAAGGACTGGATCACCAACCACTAGTACAGAATGACACATCGGATACCCCTCTATGGAAACGGCAGGTGTTAGGTGACGGAGAATCGCGCTTTCCGCGCGGCCGGTGCGTACAAACCTGACCAGGCCCGCCTACATTGGCAACGGACCCTTTCCAATCTCCGTCACCTATTATATTGGCAACGGTTAATAAAATTGTCCATTTCCAATATTTGCCTCTATGGTAACGGATAGAATTTTCCAACCGTTGAAAATGTTGATACGTGGAGGCTAGCGAATGGGCAGATGGGGAGGTGGGCGGAGCAGACCCGCGAGTATAAATGGCGAGAGGTACCAGCAGCGGTCTCTTTGAAGCCCCAGTCCATCGCCTATAGTTATTCAAACTTCGCCAGATCCCCTCCGTCCAAATCCATGGCGAGAGGTACCAGCAGCGGTCGTGGCCGTGGACGAGGGCGAGGCCATGGTAGGGGGCGCAGCGGCAATGCCATGCCGTCGGTGTCGCCCTCACCGTCCTCTGAAGACATGTCCCCGGCGAGAGGTACCATCAGCGGTCGCGGCCGTGGACGTGGGCGCGGCCGTGGACGAGGGCGCGGCCGTGGTAGGGGGCGCAGCCGCAATGCCACGCCGTCGGTGTCGCCCTCACCGTCCTCTGAAGACATGTCCCCGGAGCTGCGCGGCTTCGAGTTCTTGGTTATCCTGTACAAGGCCATCGAGAGCCGCCTGAGGCTCCCGAGGGCGTTCGCAGAGAAGCTCCAAGGCATGGTGGCAGCTACCATGCATCTGAAGATGGAGGACTGCGAGAATGGCAGCTGGGCGGTGAAGACGGCCGTGAGTGCCGGGGGGAATTTGTACCTCGGCCAGGGATGGAAGTCATTCGCCCAAGCGTACAAGCTTGAGTAGGGGCACTTTTTGTGCTTCGAGTTCGACGGCGACAACGGGTTCTTCATCAAGATCTTCGACGGTACCTTATGCCGGAGGGACGCACTCGTGTACAGCGACGACGAGCCCGAGTCTTCATCAGCAGCTGCTAGTAGTAGCATTAGCTAGTAGTAGCATATATGTAATCGTTTACTTCATTATCAAGTCCGTATGTAGTAGCACTAGCTGCTAAGTGGTCTCTGCGTTCATATGTAATTTAGAGTACCTGTTAGTAAGTTTACTCTCTCGCTGGTGTAAAATCAATGGAAACGGTTATATAAAATGTCCGTTGCCAATGTGGCGCTTATATATACTGCCGGCTCGGTCTCATTATCACTCTCTCACTTGTCTCTCTTCCAACCCTAGCCGCCGCATACTGTGGCTTTCAACTCTCCTCACTCTCTCTAATGGCTTCCTCTGTCGGCGCTTCTAGATCCGGCCATCGAGCCGCGGAAGCACCGTTCTAGCGGCAGCCCTTCGTGAGGGGAAGGTCGATCTGGAGGCGGCCATGCGTCCGCTAATGATGCGGCAGCGCCACCATCTGACGCCTCCTCCTCCGGTGATGCCCGGCTTCTTCTGAGCCAGGCCGATGTGGAGGAGGTCATTCATGAGGTGGTGGTGCAGCACCTCCGACGGATCTACCAGCAGAAACCCATCTGGAGGAGGAAGTGGCCGATCTGGAGGACGAAGTGGCCGATCTGGAGGTGGTGGAGGATCTGTAGGTGGTGTCTGATCTGGAGAAGAAGGAGAAGGTGGATGTCGACGAAGGAGAAGGAGGAGGAGGTGATTGCGTCGCAGCGCGCTGGTAGCATCTCAGCGCATCTGGCAGAGGCCTGCACCTCCTCTCCCGCCGGGTGAAAGGTATAAATCTTTCTGTGACCGGCTGTGATGCCGATGAACTAGGTTCTACGTATGAGCATTTCATCACATAAACAAATTCCTAGTGCAAATTCACACATACATGTTCTGATAATTACAAACACTATTGTTAAAGCACCAACTGTACAAACTAGTTAAACACCCACATCCAAAGCCTATTGCAATTCACCTAGGGCATTCTTGCACCTAGGGCAGAGCATTTCCTGCCATGTTGGACGTAGCCTGTCCTTCAAGGTTAGGATCTTGCAATACAACTCGTAGGTCACGTACCCATCTATTGCTGCATAGTCGAGGTTAACTTTGTGCAGCGGCATCCACTCCCAAAATCGTGCTGGTTGGATGGGAACTCCTTCTTCATGTTGGCGTATGATTTGTCGATGAGGTCTGCCGCTAGATCACCCATTCCGTCCCTCTCGTCTCCACCCTTGATTTTGTATACGAGTTGGATGTCCACGTAGTACTCCGGTGGAATGTGGAAGCCGGCAGAAGAAAGCACCTTGCTGTCGTTGGTGATGTCCACGCTTGCGAAGGTGATATTCTTGCGTTCAAAGAATTTGCCCAACTCTGGACAATTCTTCTTGGACTTGCACCAGTGGAACACGAGGACATGCTGGCGCATGGCGAGTTGCAGGATAGACATGTGCCGACGATTACGGGTGTACTCGATGTCAAGGCCGATCAACCGATGCTTCTCCTCTGCTAGCCATTCCTCGTACTTGTCGAGGATCCGCTCCACGGTATGCTCCTCGTTCGTGTACACCACCTCCAGAACGGTGCCGTGGGTACGGACGGTAGTTGTCTCTGTTATTCTGTTGCGGTCGTTCATGGCGGGTGGGGGATTGGGGTGGAACGAGAAAGAAGAGAAGGAAGGAATGCGAACTATCTGCCACCAAACAGAGCAGTTCCTGGATATTTGCCGTCGATCTTAGCAGTTTCTCGAAAATGGCAACCGAACAAAGCAGTTGCTGGAAAATAGCCACTGATTTTTTTTAATATCCAGATGTATTTTGTACATTTCGCTAATAGTTTTTTTCTTTCACGCAGGAGTTTATTTCGGCAACACTGCATAAAAGTACCAATGTATCATTCCGAGAACCAGAAACCTTAAGGCAAGGAAATTTCGTGGATACTGGTCTTGGAGTGGGTACAGCGACGACCGAGAGCTCATAGAAGGTGAGCTCCAAGTCAAAGATGGAACGCTGGCTTAATTAAGCCAGCCTTCCATCTTGTTAGGTTAGTTGCTTATAGGTTTAGAGTTCATGATTGTAGTCAAAGTGTAATAGGTGATATTACATTATGCCAATGTGTGATAGATATGATTGTAGTCAAATTGTAAAAACGGTGATATTATTGTATACCAATGTAATGATGGCATTTGTTCTATGTTATGAATTGAATAACGTTTTAGTGCATTGTGCAATCAGCCTTTCATGTATTATGGCATATAACCGAAATATGAGAAATGCTCAGTGCAAACGGGTGGATGACAAACTCCGTATCTGATGAAGGAAAACTAAGGAAACGGAGGTCTGCGCACAACCGTTGCCAAATGGAGACCTCATCGGAAACGGTTTTTGGCCTCCGTTACCGATGAAGGCCTTCACATCAGTGACAGAGGCGGGGACACGGACCCTTTCTCCGTTGCCGAAGGGGTTTTTGGACCGTTTCCGATGCGTCGTTCTGTACTAGTGAACTCCTCCTTGATGCACGGGATGGTGTTCATCTTCTGGGTGAAGCGCTGGATGAACTTGCGGAGAGTTTCACCCGGCAGCTGCTTGAAGTCGTGGAGATCACTGGGAGCCCCCGGGCGCTCGTACCCGCCTTGGAAAGCCCCCAGAAACTGCTCCTTCAGTGCCCGCCAGGAACGGATGGAGCACTTGGGAAGGTTGAGAAGCCAAGTCTGGGCGTCTCCCTTCAGGGCCAATGGGAACCAGTTGGCCATCATGACCTCGTCGGCCCCGGCAACCATTGCGGCAAGAGAGTAGATCTGCAGAAAGTCCCGGGGGTTCGTGTTGCCGTCGTAGCGGAGAACGTCGATCTTGAATTTCTTGGGCCAGTTGAAGTGGCGGAACTCGGGGGCGAGGGCGAGGCAGCCTTCGGCGAGGTCGATGCCCCGATCTTCCCGGCGGTGACGTTCTCGGCGACGCTCGATGCGGGTGCGCATATCCTCGTTCTGACGGCTGTTGAGCTCGTCACGAAGATCTGGGTTGCGCGAGGTAGACGACCCGATGGAGATGGCCTCGCCGTGATCGCGGTTTAGCCAATCAGCCATCGGTGGCGTGGTGCGAGGAGGCGCCGTCTTAGCTTGACGTTCACCACGAGGCTGGCCTCGCGGATCACGTGTCTTGTCTTGTGCTGCTCCGGGATCGTTGACGGTGGGAGCTTGAGTGGGTTCGACCCATGGACCACCATCGGCGAAGTCGAGGAGCCTCTCGACGCGAGTCCTCCATTCTTGGTAGACCTTGGGATCGCCGCTGCTTGGAGGGAACTGCATCAGGGCCTTGGCAGCGACTAGAGCATCATGGCGAGCTTGCGCGTCCGAAGGCGAGTGCGCGGAGGTCTTGCTCTTGGATGCTCATGGATCCCCGCTGGGGCGAACGCCGTGGTTCCCTCCTCCAGCGGTGGGCTCCTTGCCAGCGCCATTGCAGACGCTCTTCTCCCCGAGCGAGGAGGAGGCATGGTGGTGCCCTTTGGAGCCGCTGCTCCGCCAGGGCCGTTGTCCTTGTCCCGACCGTCCACTTCGTCCGGCGCCACCCTCTCCATGGGAGGCGGGGACGGAGAGACGCTCCACCGTGCGCCAGCAGCACGACGTTCAGCTGAAGCTTGAGTGCGTGAGGGAGAAACTGGCTTGGACGCCGCAGGGTCTCCCTTCTTCTTCGGCGGCATGCTTGACGAAGAGCTTGCCGATGAATTTGATGAAGATGAAACCAGCGCTTGCGCCCCTACCTGGCGCGCCAGATGTCGTGTCTCGATGCATGGACACCGGGAGTATAGGATACCCCTTTTAGGTTCGGCACGGGGCGCGAAGGAGGCTGAGAATCGTCTTCTCGGGCGGAGTCTAGATCAAGCTCTCCTCTCCACGATCAAAGCATGCAACCAAAAGGACACAAGGAGCTACCCAGGTTCAGGCCGCCCGGAGGCTAAAAGCCCTACTCCTTCATGTCTGGATTGATGGGTTCTTCATAGTGTAGCTTACAACGGAGCCTCCCGGATGGGTACCGGGAAGGGTTTTGGCTGGAGGTAGAAGAAGGACAGATCCTGACCCGGAGGAGATCACCTTCCCCTCTACCTTCGCAGCCCTAGTCTAGTCTTGCTCTGGTTGGACTTGTGCCTTCGTTCGACCTACCTTCGTCCTCCGTGCCTTGGTCCTCCTTTTATAGGCTAAGGGGTTGCCACAGGGTCACGTGAGGGGCACGAGGGACCTTCGGGGTGAAGGACCCTCCTCATCTAGTTTAGGAGGAGACGTGGCCTCTCCTCAGCCTAGCGTCTCCTTTGGGTTAGGTGGGAGCGTCCGCCTTGGGGTGGACAGGAGCTGACACCACCACGGGTTGTGCTTCCCGCCCGCGCTGCCTTCGCCTTGCTTCCCAAGTCTTCTGAGATCTTCAGCGTGAGATGGAGAGCTTATCCACAGGGACGTGGGGAAGTACCCGAGAGGGAGCCTGGCCTCCTGTCGGGAACCCGGGCTCTCGGGTCCTTCCTGGCCTTCTTGCTTGGTTCGGGGACCCTGGCAGGTCCCCAGGACCGCGTGTCCTGACGGTGAACCCGCCAGCTTGACTTGAGTCTTGGTCTTGTCCATCTTCATCTTGGGCCCACATGGGGTGGACCCACTTTGGCAGCACTAGGGGAACCCATGTTCCACCGCTGCGACAGTGTGTATTACTGCTTAATATTGATTATTGTGTCATGTGCTATTAAGCAATTATCAGTATTTGTGGTTCCGTTATTCATAATAGAGGTAACAACGTGTGTCTAGCAGACTCGTTGCTGTAAATCAACAAGTGGCAACGTGTAAATCGTGTGAACGTTGCTACTAATTTTGTACTGGCAACGCTTGATTCCGCACGTTGGCCAGTACAAATAGCAGCAGCGCAGTACTGGCAATGTGCCCCTACACATTGCCAACTGGCAAAAGGGACACGTTTGCCAATTAGCTATTCCCTACTAGTGACAGATCGAACAAAAGATAATGGGACAACTAAAAGGTAATGAGACCAATGAAGTCTGTGCTAGATGTGGCGCCACCTAATCTTTCCTAATACGCATTCTTGCATGGTATTTGTTGAGTAGGCATGAGTGCACAGGAATATCAAAACTAGGTAACCAATGAAAAATGATTGGAATACAATTTCCTGATTATAGAATGTTCTTGAGCTTAAACTATTTACGAGATCGACAACCCGTTTCCAACGTTGGTTTTCGTTGACAAGGACTTCAAAAATAGAATCCACTTGCATTCAGCAAGAAAAATGGACCCTTCCTTGCGAGGCAATACCACATAAGCCATTTTGTCACCACACACTGGCTTAAATACAAATATGTTCATGAAATTTTTTGATGTGACAAAATCAAACATAACAACATGTGGTCTGGTTTCGAACATCTCATCACTACAGAGCCGAGCGTCCTTAAATCGATTACATCGTTTAATAATTAAAAAATTAGAAAGAATCTCGATGATATCAACAACTATTGTCTATTTGCACGTGCGTACAATGGTAGGAAGTGCATGCGATAGCTTCGTGCTACAGTGTTACAGATCGCACACTCGCAGGAGCCGACAAATGGTTCTTTGGTTCCATGGAGTATTTAAAAAAATAGATGTAAAAGTTTTAATTTTCTGAAAATATATATGTGTGACTGAATGATGTAGGCTTAGTTTGGGGGTTCTGTTTTCTTTATACTACAGTATTCAAAAATAAAGTATTTGAGTGCAGGCGGATGAATACTTCAGTTTCTTGGTTTAGCAAAAAAATAGCTCAAGACCAAAAGTTTCCAGTACGACAAAAAATGCAGTTTTGGGGAATACTTCAGTTTTGATACCACATTACATTGCACCCAAACACCTCAAAGTATTCACTACTTCAGTTTTTTAGAAGCCATTGGTATTCTTAGAAAACTTCAAAAATATTTTGATTCCAAACTGGTCCGTATCTTACAAGCTTGAGAAATCTTAATGCGAAATTATTCATATTTTAGACTACACAAAAAATGACGAAATCTGACAGATTTTTGTACACATATACATGTATTTTATATATTTTTGGCACCTAGAATACCAAGTATTCTACAGTGAGATTTTGCATGCTTATGACTACATTCAAAAAAATCCAGGTGATTTTTGAAACTTCAAAATATGATTTTCGAATATTGTAAAATGAATGGCTACATGGAGCTCGGGAGACATTCGAAGTTTCGGTACCTCGCACTCTACTTGAGTCATGGATCAAAGAACAAGGAGCAGACATCTGTGATTTAAAAGACAGATTGCAAGAACCTGTACATGCTTTAAAATTACTTGCATTATTTTTACAAGGTAATCCGAATACAACTAATTACACAAAATTTGTGATGTAATTTACCAACGGAAATGTCTGATGAGCAAAAAAAATATTTTGGTAATATTCTACATAAAGAATGTAATTCTGATATTCATGTATACCGTTTAATCACAATAGTTTTCATTAGCTCTAATGTGATGGACGTATGGATTAATCACTTTGTGCGGAAGAGCTGCTCCATGTCCTCGAGGCTCCGGCCCTTTGTCTCCGGCAGGCAGGTGTAGATGAAAACGAACGAGGCGGCTGCAACGGCTGCGTAGAGGTAGAACGTGCCAGCCATGGTGATTGCCCCGTAGAGCGAGATGAAGGTCATGGTGACGATGCCGCTCATGACGCGGTTCATGGCGGTGCCGAGCCCGGCGCCCTGGCCCCGCAGCCGCAAGCGGCAGAATCTCCGAGCTGTACACCCACGCCAGGGCCCGAACCCGACGGAGAACGTGCACACGAACGCCACCACTGCCGCCACCGCGACCGAGGCAACAACGGCGTCGTCCTTGGCGCCGGCGAAGACCGCGAACACGGAACCCAGCACGACAAGCGACGCCGTCATGCCGCCGGTGCTCACCAGGAGCAGAGGTCGCCGGCCAACTCGATCGGTTAGCGCCATGGCGATCAGGATCGAGCCCGCTTGGCCACGCCGAAGAGGACGTTCAGGCCCAGAAGGAGGGTGTTGGAGGTGACACCGGCCATGGCGAGCACGCGCGGGCCGTACAGCACCACCGAGTCGATGCCCGACGCCTGCTGGAAGAACTGCAGCGCTAGCACGGTCGCCAGCACGCGTCGGACGCCGGCCTTGGTCGCCACCTCTTCCACGCGCCGCCGCCGCCGCCGTTGTTGCCGGCGTCGACGACCTCCTGGATCTCCAGCAGACGCTGGTCGGCCTCGGCGAGCGTGTCAGACGTCCGGTCGAGCACGGCCTTCGCCTCGTCCGTCCGGCCCCTCATCGCCAGCCACCGCGGCGACTCCGGCATGGTGAGCACGCCGGCCGCCAGGAACACGGTGGGCACCACCCCCGCCGCGAACATCAGCCGCACGACAGGTGCGCCGGCAACGCCGAGAACGCGAAGTTGGACACGTAGCTCAGCATCACTCCAGTGTTGATAAAAATCTTTGCAAGAGAAAGAAACACCCATTATGGAAACAATTCTGAAACATTATCACGACTCCCCAAGAGGGAAAGCGAAGTCGTTTGAGTGACTGAGCTGCTCCGCTGACCTCGGGAAGGGAGCTGAGAGGCCGCGGGAGGAGGCAGGCGCAATCTCTGCGGCGTAGACCGGCGCGATGACGAGCGCGTAGCCGACGCCGATGCCGCGATAAATCTCCCCGCCATGAGCGCGGCGTACCCGCTGGCGAGCGTCATGATGAGCGGGCCGACGAGGAAGAAGGCGTTGGTGAGCACGATGGTGAGGCGACGGCCGAGGCGGTCGGAGGTCCAGCCGGCGAGCAGCGCGCCGACGAGCGAGTAGATGTTGATGGCGCCGGAGAGCAGCTCGATCTGTGTGTCGCTCACCCCGAGGTCCTCCGCCATGAAGATCTGCGCGCCGCTCATCACCGCCACGTCTGCGTATGGCCGTTAATGTCAGAGCATGCTCGCAGCCGGAGGTAATTGGAGATATACGCGTCGTGTGTACTCACTGTAGCCCATGAGGACGGAGGTCATGGAGGCGAGCACGGCGCAGAAGAAGGGGTACTTGTGCGCGTCGGCGACGAAGACGCGAGCCATCGGGCTTGGTGCAGCGGCAGCCAGCAGCGGCGCCTCGGCGTCCGGCCGGTGTGCTCCTCCATAGCTCTAGCTAGCTTACTGACGGTCTCTGTTTTGTTTGGTGTGCTGTCTGCCAAGGAATTTTGTTTTTTATATCGGATGTCCCCGAAGGGACGCCAAGGAAATTTTGGTTCACTGGCGTCTGTTGACTGGATCGATGGGGCAAGTTGCCTGAAGGTGACAAGGATGGGCGGCTGGCCTTTGTTTCTTGCTAGCTACCACGTGGTCCATGTGATGCGAGAAAATTTGTGGATTCAAATTAAAAAGACATCAGTTTCTTCATGGCTAGAGGTACAGCTGGGGTAATGGCGAGGCCGTGTTTTAAATTTCTTTGTGAACTTATCTAGTTTCAGGAATATAGTAACATAGAGAATTCCATGGCTCCATATCCAGCACGGAACCATACCTAGTCCAACTTACTGACAGAAAGTCACAAGGCTAAAGTACTAGCCTAGTGTAAAAATAAATAATTTAACGGATTTGCTATCTCACAGTGAACTGCTCCTTCTTAAGTCTCGGTCAGTTTTTAGAAAAATGCAACCACATTTCGGAGAAAAGCACATTTTCTAGACAGAAAAGTGTAACTCGTACAGTTCCACTTTCATGCTTTTTAACTGTAGTTGCACTTTTCTGAGATGGCCGAGACTTATGAAAAAGTCAGTCCACTGAGACATAGGCACTCCCATAATTTAAACTAAAAATTTATTCACTATAATTTGGATTGTAAATAATTCTAATGAATATATACCGCAGATATACAATATGCAAAATAATTTAAATCGTATGGATCTGACTCCCCCCAGCACATGGTTCTTTTTGATAATTGTGATGTTACTCATGATTAGTTCCGTTCACATGCCCACTAAGATCTGACC
Source organism: Poa pratensis (assembly GCA_947311845.1). Classification (NCBI taxonomy): domain Eukaryota; kingdom Viridiplantae; phylum Streptophyta; class Magnoliopsida; order Poales; family Poaceae; genus Poa; species Poa pratensis. The sequence continues at coordinate 27,451,846 of CAMZMU010000114.1, forward strand.
ATCAGTAGCTACTACGATCTTTCCAAGACGTGAGAACTCTTCCGTGGACTATGGTAGCCGTGCATATGCGCATAAGGGTCAGGTCTCGGGTTCGAGTCCTCACTTCTACCTTAATGACAAAGCCAGGCTGGAGTCCCCCCTCTGGTCTTGTTATCTTTCCAAGACGTGTGGACCAACACAATACATTACTGTTGGTGCATTTTTTTTTGGTAAAATGGAGACTCCTAGTGATTTCTAACTTTGCGTTAATTGTTTTTCAAAGACTGGTTATCTTCAGTTGTCAAAATTAATTAAACTATGTTCTTTCAACATCAATAATAATAATCGAAAAGACTTGGAGTAGAACAACAGAAACAACAGATGATGATTGGTTGATAACATATAAAGGGAGAGTAGTCCCGATCTTATCCATGACAGAAACAAAACAGACAGGCCGGATCCCGGCCTGAAATTTGTAGCCATTATTGTTGTGCACGCTACGTGCAAGAAACTAATCCCACTGTATCAAAAATAAGACTCTCCTAGCTAGATAGTACACACATGATACGGAGGGAGTAGAATTGAACTAGACTGATCATAGCTATTACGATCTTTCCGATACGTGTGCTGACTGTGAACCAACAAGACAGTTGTTGGTGCATTTTTTTTCCAGTAAAATGGTGACTGTTAGCGGTTTCGAACTTTGAGTCAATATCGTTCAAAGACTTGTTCTCTTAGTTGTCGAAATTATTACCACTCCATTCACTATTATAAGATATTTTAGACATTCAATTTAGATAGAGACAGATCAAAAGGAGTGAAACTACACAACAAAATAAGTTACATAATATGCATTTTTCAAAAAATTAAAGGTCTTTCACATCAATAAATAATAGAAATTTGGAGTAGAACAACGGAAACACTATAACCGATAACCGATGGATGATGACATATCACGGGAGAGTTTGTCTCCGATCTGATCCATGTAACTTTATGTCTGGCTGGTCAGACACAAACACAACTGGAATGATACATGGTAGGTTTACTTTTGAGCTAATAAAGTTGGGCCCCGGCCTGAAATTCGTAACCATTCTTATATTGTGCACGCAACATGCAAGAAAATTAGAATTTACATAACACTGATCATAGTTGTTGAGTATCATACACTAGTCACTATTCATGCACATGATACTAGTATAAGATACTAGAGTGAGACATATGGCTCCAAAGCACTAGCAAGCCCGGTATTTTCAATAAATCAGAAATCGTATTCAAATTTTCAAACAACTCCGGATAGTTTTGATTTGATGATGAGGGTGTGCATGAGATACTCTAATGTATGCTTTTTTTACATGCTCGTACACTCTTAATATGAATATGTTTTTAATTTTCTAAAGTATTCTTGGCAGGCAAGTGTTACCTAAAGGAAGTGAAATATTTTTTACTCGTCTAATTGTACTTGCTAATATAAGTATTGCTTTAATTGTCTTGACTAACAAAATTTGTCAGATATCTTGCCACTACTCGATCTATACTAAGCTTTCACGTGAAAAAGTGGTGAGTCAGGGGACGGAGCCAGAAACTGAGCTTAATGGGGCAATTAGTGTAGAGATCTCATTAGTACTAGTGGTATTTGGCGCGGCGCACGCCGCGCCCTTGATGTCAAAATTTGATGACAGTTTGGATTTTAAAAAAAAGAGAAATGTTCAGATTTAAATTGTTTGAAATGAAGACAAAATGT